>JAJIBD010023782.1:0-314722 GCA_021461705.1 Cryptotis parvus | reverse complement strand
GGTACCTGAGTGTTGCAGGACTCAACTTTTAAGGCCGCTGCATTAGCACACTAAAGGGCCTGGAGGTGAGGTGCAGGGAGGGATTATCTAAGGACATTTAACACTCCCTGCTTTCCATAACAATGGGAGGAAGGCCTGAGTTGCATGGGTATAAACAGCCGGTTTTCACTCTCCCGCGCTTTCTTGTGGGCTTTGCTCGCTGTGAGTGTTCCTGCTTGGAAGCTACACACGTGGTGGTCGCCATCTTGGCCTACACGCGGCTGGGGTTCTAGCCTGAATCCTAAGCATCGGGTTTTCCTTTGCTGATTTGTATGCTGAACCTGTGATAAGTAAAAGTCTTTTAAAACCTCATCGGATCCCTGAGTGCTCATCCATTCCTCGGCTCGAGGCAGAAGCGGGAACCTCGCTTCCGGCACTGTCGGGACCCCGGCGGAGCGCCCGACATTTGCGCCCCTGTGGGGGCACCACGAACATCGTCTGGTCTAATTATCATCGGACAGAGATCATCTGCCTCCGAACCGTGAGTAAAATGATGGATATCTCATGGTATAGGATACATTGTATCTTTTTATTGGCTCGGCACCATACATAGCCCAGATCTATAAAGTTCCTTTCTGAGAACTACTCTATCTTTTCGCAAATCATCTGGGTCCTTGCGATTTTTAAACTGTACCTTTGCGTTGGACAATGTTTAATAGAGAGAGGGAAGAAAGTAATAAATTGAATGCAAATCTTAAGGGACGAGATTTACTCAGCGATTGAAGAAAATAAGTGAGGATCATAAAAGCTACAGGTAGACTGGTCTTAAAGCTTGAGGACAGAATTATTAAAACAGAGTTTAAAATTTGAAAAGAAATTGGAAGAACAGGAAAGCAAAATTATTAACCAGATTTTAAAATTTGAGGAAAAATTAGAAGAACAGGATTTAAAATTCAAGGAGAAATTAGAAGAACAGGATTTAAAATTCAAAGAAAAATTAGAAGAACAGGAAAGTAAAAATTATTAAACAGGATTTAAAATTTGGAGTAAAAAGTTTGAAGAGCAGAAGAAGGATATCGATAAAATCAGCATTATCTTAGAGGAAGAAATTGACAGACAGAGAGATAGAATAGATGGACAAAAAGAGGAGGCTTGGATTACACATAAGATTGAAAGAACAAAAGGGAAGAAACATATAGGAAACTTGAAAACTTAAACCAAGAAATGGATGTGTACGCAGGGAGATTTCCGATTTCATAACTTATCAATCAGGACTAAGCGCATACCCAATACTGAGGCGTGAACCAACTAAAAGCCGTTCCACAAACACGCCCCCAAAACTGTAGACTGAAAAAGGTGCAACATTCCCAGCAAAAAAAATCTAAAAAGAATTCTAATGTGGCTGATAACCCAGAGGGAGGCAAATTCCCAAGCTGAAAATCTCTCCAGAGTTAATACCCTCAATGGGGTAGATGTTCCTCTGCCAGATACTACAAGCTCTGATGAGGAAGAAGGGGGAGAAACAGATTAGCTCGAGTCAAAGAGCAAAGCCCAGCAATCTTTCTCATGACCAATCTAAAGATAAAGTAAAACCGATTCATGAAGACTTAAAATTGAGGCAATAACCCGCTTAGGAAGGCTTGCGACAGGTTTGGAATATCAAGTCCTTATACTTTAAAATATTTAGCTGATTGGAGCGGAAAAGTAGTCAGTGGGTATTGGGAGACTTTGAAACGGTAGCCGATACTTGTCTAAACAAATCACAGTACATGCAATGGCATATGTGGCATGCAGATGGGGTTAACCAGAATATTGACACTTTAAGAGAAAAGGAATCAGGCCATACTATAACTTTTGCCATGCTAAAAGGTGAAGGTGAATGGAAAAATAAAGCAAAACAAGCGACATTACCTGAACCTATTTTAAAATTCCTTCAGGAGACAGCATTAAAGGCGTGGGAAAGAGTAGGTTCCGACCCAGAATTTCTAGGTAGCTATACAAAAATTTACCAGGGTCGTGATGAACCATACTTTGATTTTGTTGGGAGATTATGTGAAACAATCCAAAGACAGGTTCAAGACCCAACCACTCAAGAAATCCTAAACGAAACTTAGCACATGAGAATGCTAATCAAAAATGTCGAGCATTACTATATGGTATTAGGGAAAAGGATGACCTCATGGGGTATCTAAAGGCCTGTAGAAATGTCGGTTTAACCTCCCATAAAACACAGGATGATACAGAGGCTTATCCCATAGCAGCAGGAGGATCAGGAGAGGGATGAAATGTCAGACAGCTCTAGGGGGGAGAAACAAGTCAGACAGCTCTAGGGGGGAGAAAGCAATAAACTTCAAAGGATAAACAATAATCGAAGAAACTATTCTAATAATCGCAGCTCCACCTCGAAGGGCCCCACCTGGACCATGCCCAAGGTGCAGAAAAGGAAAAACATTGGGCTAGAGACTGTCGGTCTTGAGGCGAAGTCAGCCTCAGGCTTCATCTGGACAGATAACCTGCTTTAGCTGGGGAAAGAAGGGACACACCCGTAGAGATTGCCCATCTCCTAAAACTATCAACACAGGGCAACATTCTAATAATCCCTTTATAGGAAATGTTACATGGACCCCTCCCAGGTTCCACAAGCTCCGCAGGCTCAAATAACATCTATTCCTCCCCTTAATGCGGAAACTGGGTGGGGGCCAGCCCCAGGCCCAGCTGAATCCAGGGGCACTCTCCTTCATTCCACCTGCCCACTATCCTCCGAATCAGAATCCACAGAATTACAGTCAATAAATGCTCTCTGGCCTACCCCATCAGGCAGTGACAGTCTCGACATTCTCTGCCCTAAGACTGTCACAATATACCCAAGTCAAGACCCCTACATGCTAAAAACAGGGATAAAAGGACCTGCCCCCCAGGTAGTATGGGTTTGATTCAGGGGAGCGATTGGCTGAAATTTAAGGGAATTATGGTGCATTTCGGACTTCTGGATCCTGAATCTCATGGAGAGATAATACTGTCAATATCTGTGCCAACTAAATGGACTTTTAAAAAGGGGAACCACTTGCTAAACTATTATTATTTTTTGAGGATCCGTGTAGTCAGTCCGAACACCCTACAGCTGGTGGCTTAAACAGTACCAAACCATTCTTGCCAACTTCATTGTTGGTTATGCAGCCACACAGAACCAAGCCCACCAGCCACCTGCTAACTATCTAGTTGGGTACACTGCCAGAATTTCTCAGGCCAAGCGGCCGGTTATACCCATCTAAATTTATAAAAGGAAATTCAAAGGGCATGTTGGATACAGGGGCAGACATATCCATAATCTCCACTAAGTATTGGCCTCTAACTGGGCCCTAAAGAAAGTGCCCCATAGCCTGAGCGGGGTAGGCAATATCTCCTCCTCTCTTCTCCGACAGAGTGCCAGGTGGCTGCCGTGTATTGGCCCTGAAGGAATGTAGCCATGGTCCAGCCTTATAAGCCCCTATGCCTTTAACTTTATGGGGTCGAGACATGCTGGAGCAGTGGGGGGGCAGTAATCCACATACCTCGTCCACTTCCTGTCGAGCACCAATTCCAGCTCTCCATAATAAGCTCAACACCGAGTAACCCTTTTAACTGGGGCCGCTGTGGTTAAGCGCCCATTACCTATCCAAAGTATTCAGTGGAAGTCTGACAAACCTATATGGACACCACAGTGGCCCCTCAATACCAAAAAGTTAGAGGCTAACAAATCTAGTGGAAGAACAGCTGAAATTAGGACATATTGAGGAAACGTTTTCAGAATGGAATTCTCCTGTTTTTGTAATACAGAAAAAATCAGGCAAATGGCGTTTGCTGATTGACTTAAGGAATGTAAATTCTACTATGGTCCCCATGGGAGCCCTACAACCTGGGCTCCCCTCCAGCAGCTATTCCTAAGGATTGGCCGCTAATTATCATAGATTTAAAAGACTGCTTTTACAGCATACCTATCCACCCAGATGATCGGAAAAGGTTTGCATTTTCAGTCCCTTCCATTAATCATAAAGGTCCTTTACGTAGGTTTCCAGTGGACAGTATTGCCCCAAGGAATGACTAATTCACCTACGTTGTGTCAACACTTTGTTGATGAGGTTTTGCGACCCATTCGCTAAATTTCCTGGGGGCACACATCATCCACTGCATGGATGATATCCTGCTAGCTTGTGATAATTCCAGAGATCTCCAGAATTTATATAATGATGTAATGACAGTTTTACCAGAGGCTGGCTTACAAGTAGCTCCGAGAAAATCCAGATGCAGCCTCCATATGAATATTTGGGCTATGCTCTTGACCGCACTACTGTACGCCCTCAAAAGATCTCCATTAGTCAGAAAAGGCTCAAAACCTTGAATGATTTTCAAAAACTGCTGGGGGATATCAACTGGGTGCGCCCCCCTCCTGGTATTCCTAACTGTGAGCTCAGTAACCTGTTCCACACCCTTGAAGGTGATCCTGCTTTTAAATAGCCCAAGGCAGCTAACTCCTAAAGCTCAGAAGGAATTAGATTTTTCACGAATCGGCTTCAAAAATCTTACCTCTCCAGATTTAATCCTGAGAAAAGGTATGGTTCTTGGTCTTCAACACTCCCGAAGTCTCCAACTGCTGCTATAGCCCAATTATCTGGACCGTTAGAATGGGATTTACTTACATAACAAGCAGAACGCATATGCTACACCTTACCTTGAGATGATAGCTAACCTTATAATTAAGGGAAGATCAAGAACCCAAGTATTACTTGGACATGATCCCCATGGAATTGTACTACCTGACCCTAAAAAAAGAAATTGAAGCTGTTTTACCACTCAGTGAAATCCTTCAGAGAGCTTTAGCAGATTTTTCAGGAGAAATATCTTATCATTACCCAGCTGGAAAAACCTGGGAATTTCTGAAAAGGACACCTTTATAATTTCCACCATTGTCCACTCCTCTCCCATTCCTGATGCTCCAGTGTATTATATTGATGGCTCCTCATCAGGAAGGGGTGGAATTACAGGTCCTTCGTTGACCACTACTGTGCATACAAATTATAAATCTGCCCAACAAGTGGAACTCGCCACCCTGGATACATTTACTATCCCATGTATCTGGCCCATGTAATGTGGTGAGTGATTCTGCATATGTAGTTGGTTTATTTCCTGGAATTGTCACTGCTTCTTTAAATGCCCATAATCCTATAATTCAGGAGCTGCTCCATAAACTACAAGATCTCCTCCGAAATAGAACATTCCCTATATACATCTCCCCACATCCGTTCTCACAGCCGACTCCCCGGGCCAATGGTTCGAGGAAACGAAGCAGCAGATCTCTTGGCAGCACCAGTATTTAAATCAGCTGAGGAAGAGCACCAGACTCTACATACAAATGCCCGCGCCTTCATGTACACCATGGCATCCCATGGAGACAAGCTAGACAAATTGTCCGCGAACTGTCCTGTCTGTGCTCCTTTTACATTGTACATCTCATGTAGCAGGAGCAAATCCTCGAGGTTTACAGACAAACCAATTGTGGCAGATGGATATAACTCATACTAACTTATTTCCCAACAAACCTTTCCTTCATGTGGTCATCGATACATATTCCCGGTTCATATGGGCTGTTCCTATGACGTCTGAAAGAGCTAAATCTGTTTGTTCATTTTTACTCCAGTTCTTCTCCGTCATGGGTATTCCCCATACCATAAAAACAGATAATGGTCCTGCTTACACCAGCAAAACCTTCAAATCTTTTTTGCGAGGAATGGCAGATCAAACATATTACAGGAATTCCATATAATCCACAAGGACAAGGAATAGTTGAACGTGCCCACAGAACACTTAAAACTCAGCTATTAAAGCAACGAAAAACAAGCATGCCTCCAATGGATTCTTTATCTTTAACATTATTCACCTTAAACTTCTTAAATATACCTCAAGGAGATCCCTATACCGCGGCTGAACGTCACTTTCAAGAAGATATGCAAACTCAAAAAACAGTCAATTCACCTATCTGGGTGAAAATTGATGATAAATGGATTGCAGGTCACCTCCTCATTCGGGAAGAGGCTATGCTTTCATTTCTACAGACGATAACCCTGCCAAGAAACTCTGGGTCCCTCTGCGACTTGTTAAGACTAGAATTCTCCAAGAATCAGAAAACAACTAATTCTTTCAATATAAAGTCTTAGAATTTTAAATTGCAAGTTGCTGTTTAAACTTCCTGGATTGGTTCCTTTTAATAATGATCTTGTTTTGCAGTCTGTGATCATGGTTCATGTCTAATATCTTGCCTTACAGCCTAAATATTTTCTTTCTTACAAAAAAAAAAGGGTGGAAAAATGGGTGGACTCTGATCACAGTGCTCATTACAAAAATGTTTGCTAAATCAATAAAAAATTGTTTTTCTAATGATTCTGTTCACAGGTGAGATATTCGAATCCAGTAAACCTGCGCCACAGTGCTCAATACTCCGAGACTCTAAAACAGTGCTCGCTAAAAATTTAATAATTTGCAAAACTAATTTTTCCCAATGCTCTATTCACAGGAAAAGACACTTTCTCACCATCATTTGCCGGCTTTATATTTATGAAGCGCTTGACTCGTTACCATTTATCACCCTAAATGGGTCACATATACAGCTGTAAGATATTGATCGATCAAATGTGTGCGTGTGTGTGCATGTGGTGGCCACCATTATGTTTGTGGATTAATGTTGTGTCTATGTTATGTCTCAACTACTACCTTCCTCAATTTCTGACCACTACAAACCTCTATTACATTCATCAACTCCACTGCTGATCCACTAGATTTATCAATTTTAAAATCATCAATTCTCATACTTATTTCCCCTGCTCCACCCATGTTGGAGCTTCTTTATATTCTTCTCTCCATCCCAGACTTGGATCCCTACAAAGCCTTAAAATCTCTACTTGTGATTAACCTCGAAAAGTGTTTTTTGTCTCGCCTAAGCTACAGGTACAGTTACCGGTGCCAATGTTCCCTTGCTGAAGAAGCCCTGCAAGACGCCACACCGATGTTCCAGACACCTGCTCCAGCGCTCAAGTCCTGTTCCAGAGTTCAAGATATCACACCGATGTTCCGGACACCTGTTCCAGCACTCAAGACTCCTGTTCCAGAATTCGGGATACTTGTTCCAGTGTTCCTGAGACCCGATCCAGCGTTCCTGACAATTCAACGAGTTCCTGATCGCTGCTCTCCAGAGACTCATACTCATATGATCACCGCTATTGCTGTTCCAGAAGTAGCCCCACAGACTTTGTTCCAGACACCCGACTTTACATAAAATATAGCAAATTGACTCTCAGAAATTATGGACAGTGCAAACTATGGTCCGTTATAATCAGACAGCTAGAAACACTCTGTCTTGAACTTTCTTTGGGTCCAAAAACAAGTTAGGATCCTAAAGTAACATGTATTATCATTTTGTAATTCGAATTGTTTTTTCTTATCTTAATTTTCTGTACATTACTAAATATTTCTTACCTTTTCAATTTTTATTAGTAAACTAATCAGGGGGAGTTGTTGCAGGACTCCTTTAAGGGCCGCTGCATTAGCACACTAAGGCCTAGGTGAGGTGCAGGGAGGGATTATCTAAGGACATTTAACACCCCTGCTTTCCATAACAATGGGAGGAAGGCCTGAGTTGCATGGCAAACTAGCCGGTTTTCACTCTCCCGCTTCTTTGGGGGCTTGTGGCTCGCTGTGAGTGTTCCCCTGCTTGGAAGCTACACACGTGGTGGTCGCCATCTTGGCCTACACGTGGCTGGGGTTCTAGCCTGGAATCCTAAGCATCGGGTTTTTCCTTTGCTGATTTGTATGCCTGAACCTGTGATAAGTAAAGTCTTTTAAAACCTCATCGGATCCCTGAGTGCTCATCCATTCCTCGCAGCCGGGAGGTAGAAGGGAACTTCGCTTCGGCACTGTCGGGGGACCCGGCGGAGCGCCCCGACACCTGAGCATTTAATTTTTGACAGAAATGCTGCATTCATGAAACAGAGGAAGGAAGATCTTTCTACAAAGAGTGATGGAGGGGGCCCGAACGATAGCCTGGCGGGTAGGGAGTTTGCCTTGCAAGCGGCTGGCCTGTGCTGGCCCGGGAGTTCGATCCTCTGGCATCCCATATGGTCGCCCCGAGCACCGCCGGAAGAATTTCCTGAGTGCAGAGCCAGGAGAAACCCTGAGAATTCTGCCGGTGTGACCCCCAAAAAAAAAAACAAGAGTGATGGAAAAATGGATAGATGCAAACAAAAATATTAAATGGGAGCTCTAATTCATATGATACCAAATAGTTAATTCAGGTGAACTAGGATTTGAGCAGATACATTCATGAGGCCCTGGGGATAAAAGTTAATTCAACCTTGGGATTAGATCATAGTTCATGAAATACACTGAGAAAAATACAGAGGCAGACTCCAAGACATGAATATCAGAGGTGTATTTAATGGTTCGACTTTATTTATTTATTTATCTATTCATTCATTCATTCATTCATTCATTTTTTTATTCTATCCATCTATCTGTTTGTTTATTTATTTATTGCTTTTTTGGGTCACACCCAAAAAGCAATGCTAAGGGGTTACTCCTAGCTCTGCACTCAGGAATTACTCCTGGCTGTGCTCAGGGACCATAGGATGCTGGGGATGGAACCTGGGTTGGTCGCGATGCAAGGCAAACGCTCCTACCTGCTGTGCTATGGCTCAGGCCCCTGACTGCATGTTCAAAGAAAACAAAGGTTAAAAATGGGACAAACAAACTAAAAAGCTTTTGCATGACAATACAAAACTGGCTAAAAAGAAAATCTAATAAATGGGAACATATATTTGTATAGAATACATCAGATAAAGGACTAATACCCAAGCTATACAAAAAGTATGCACAAAACTATAAACAAATTTAAAGAATAAATGGAAAGAGGAAAGTAACAGACACTTCCCTGAGGATGAAAAAATGAGCAGACCTATGAAAAAAGTGATCATTTATTATCAGGGAAATACAAATCAAAATTAAAATGAGTTATTATTTCACGTCAGCAATAATGGCATATATCAAAACAACTGGACGTAATAACTGTTGGTAGGTATGTGGTAAAAAAGGAGTACTACTCGCTGTTGGTGGCGAATGTTGTCTGGTTCAGCCTCATATGGAAACTGTATGGACACTTTTAAAAAAATTAAGAAACAGAGCTTACATATGACCCAATAATTCCACTTCTAGGCATCTACTCCAAAAAACGCATATCTAAAAACATGTGCACAACTTAGCTGATTGCAGTACTTTGGGCAATAGCTAGGCATTGGAAACAACCCAATGTCCAATGATAGATGAATAGAAAAAAGAAGTTGTGGTAATTAGACGTAACTGTAAGGAAGGATGAAGTAATGCAATTTGCTGCATCTTGAATGGGGCTGGAATGTATCATGTTAAGTGAAATAAATCATAGAAAGAAGGTCAGATACTGGATGATCTCAGTTCATTTGACGATATAAAGAAAAACAAAACAAAGGGAATAGAGAGTATCAAATCATGACCAAGTCTTGCCCTTTAACTATAAAACTAACGTTACTGAGCAACGAGGAAGAGATGGATTAGAAGCAACAGTGGAGCAGGGGTGGGGTGGTCTTGGGCATTTTGGTGGTGGTGAAGTGGCTACAGTTTCATATATCCAACCATACATGTCAACACTCTTGTAACCATGCTACCTAAACTGCAACTAAAATTAAAAATTTGAAATGAAATCAATACTGAAAAATTTAAATACCAAAAGAAAAAGCATTCTGGAGTTTAAAGGTGGTGCTAACGGCACCACAGTGTGAAAGTACTCAAAATCACTGAACTGTACATTTACAAATGGTGGTGATAGCACATTTCCTGTCATCTGTACTTTATCACGATAGAAAAATGTAGAGAGAAAATTTTGCTTACTAACAAGAAACATTTAAGTCCACCATTTTCAAGTTCTGTTTCTGTTCTTAAATTTTTCCGCTTGTTTCAATGTTCTTATGTTATTTACCCAAAGAGATGGCAAAGTCAATGTGAGTTTGCCTCATATTCTTCTGGTCCTGTCACAGATGGAACTCAGGGTTTAATGTCACAAGCACCCGCCAAATATTTGATATCACACACAAATTATCTCTGAGAAACTGATGGCAGAACAGAGACCGGAGCTCCGCAAATGTAGAATCTGAGTAGCGGGAACAAGCCCAGTATTTAAAAACTTTCACTTCTGTTATGATGTGGGCGAGAGAAAGCAGAAAGGAAAGGTGAGTCACAAGGGGGTCTGCTGGTTTCAACTTTGTCTCGGTGGTAATGAAAACCTGCTGAAAACTCTCAGGCAGAGAGTGACAAGATTAACTTAATTTTGAGATAAATCAGTTAAAAAAATAAGAGCCTGAAACCCCTGTTGTGCATAAAATGCAGCTTTCCAGGGGTTCCCAAGTCCCCTTGGAGAATTAGGAGGTTGGACTCGATAAGAAAGCTTGAGGAATTGGAGATCTCGAGGAGAGGGGAAATGAGGTGAATAAGTACTCCATATGTGCCCTTTCAGAGCAGTTGTGGTCTGTGTGTGCTCAAAGGAGTACCAGTGTGCACCTCTGTTCATGTGTGTGCATTCATGTGAGTTTGCACGCATGAATGTGTTGCAGCATGTGCATGTCTTTGTGCATATATGAGCATGCATTCACATGTGTAAATGCACGTCTGCATACATGCATGTGTGAGTTCATGAACATGCTGCATGCATGCATGTCAAGAACATGTTTATGCATATATGTGTGTGCACACATGTACATGCATGTGTGGGTTTGGATACGTGTGTGTGCATGCATGCAAGAGTATGTTAGAGAGTGTGCTGGGGTGGCTTATGTATGCATGAGTGTACACACAGCTACAGTCATTCTTAGGCTGATCTTGGGCATCTCCCAGGCACAGGTTCTACTGCTTTCGTTCCTTGCTGCTTCCTGGGCAGCACCAGCCCTGGCAGGCAGGTAGAGGTGTGCTGAGGCTCTGCAGAGCGTTTCTGCCCTGGGAGGACACCTGGAGGAAGTCCGGAGAACTCCCACTTTCAACAGATCCAAGTCACGGTCCCAAGCACTCAGTAACCCGTGGCAACCCCTAGAGGCTGCTGCAGCCTCAGCAATGAGCACTGGCCCCCAGAAACTCAGTTCCCCAGACATAGCAATGGCTGGTTGAGCCTTGGGGGAGGCTGGGACAGATCCGACCATGAACCGTCATATGAGAAGGGGATTGTTGAGCCCAGCTGTCTGAGGGGGCATAGCCTTCTCTGTTTACATCCTTCTCTGGGAGAAAAGGAAATCACAGAGAAGAACTGGCACAAACAAACAGTGATAACTTCTCTAGTGGCGAACAATGGCTGCAGACTTATTCAATATATTTTCCTCCCCATTGGCTCAGGGACAGCACTTACTGAATCTCAAACCATCTTCTTCAGAAATAACAAGTCACAAGTAAAAGTTCCTGAAGCATGGAAAGTGCTAGGGTCAAAGAGCCACACCATAGGGCCAGTGGAGAGGGTTGGGGTGTGCAAACCAAGACCACTGTCTTTGGAGATCTACTTATGAGAAGGTCCTGGGGTTTTGACACAGAGGCATGGGGCCCATCTCTTCACTCCCAATCTTGATCATAGGTAAAGATACCTGGAAGCCCCACAAGATTCATCAATCTATGCCCAGTACAATCTGCCCTTTGGAGTAGGAAAGCTCCCCGAGAGGTACAGAGCTCTGCTTATGTCCCAGTAGGTTCTGGGGCCTGTATTGCAACCCTGCCCAGAGCTCACTAACTTATTATATATATAGATATAGTGTATAAGTATACTATATAGAATATATAGTATACTTCTACATATACTTCTATATATACTTTACTTCTATATATACTTCTATATAGAGAAGTATACTTTACTTCTATATATTAAAGTATACTTCTATATTTCATGTTTATACTCTGTAGAGCACAGCAGGGATTCTGTTCAATGGTTCCTCTGAGAATCTAAAAGCAGTCACTAGAAACCCTTTCAAGTTGCATCGTCCCAGCTTCTAACAAGATTACCACTCCTACACATTAAAATGTACTGTAGAAGGCAAAAAGATACACATGACAACCCTTTAATATATGTTCTGTAATCCATAGTCTGGAAGGGAAGGAAAAGAGAAAGAGAGAGAAAGTTAAGAGAATAAAGAACCTGCCATGGAGGCAGGTTGGGGGAAGGGGGGAGGGAACCGGGGACGTTGGTGGTGGGAGATGGGCACTGGTGGAGGGATGGGTGCTGGAACACTGTATGACTAAAACCCAAATATGAACTTTATAATTGTATGTCTTTGTAATTGTATATCTCACGGTGGTATAATAAAATACTTAAAAAAATTAAAAATTAAAAAATAATAATGACCCCCCAAAAAATATACTGTAGAGCTCAGTACTGGATGCAGTCTTGATAACCTAAATACCTATGACAGCAGCCGTGTGATGGGTTTCATTTGACCAAGACTCTCAATGAGGGGAGTTTGGAAAGAATGCCCCCAGTTAAATGGGTATCCCCATTTGAGAAAGCATTCTTATTTCTCCTTAGTCCTCTATTCTGTATATTTGCTCCCACAGTACTTTCAAGTCCCCTGCTCTCTGTGCTCAACAGGACCCCACATTTTAACAATACTCAAGACTCCACACTCTAGGCTCAAAGCATTCACTGTACATACACTCAATATAACTGGCCCTCTTGCTTTAGCCTTGAACCACCCCTCACCTTCTGTGTCTTAATTAAAAAGTGACACTTGGAGGAGTATTTCTTTTGTTTTTGTTTTCTTTGAGTACAACACCTGGTGGTGTTCAGGGACTACTTCCAGCTCTGTGCTATGCTTGGGGTACCATGTGGTGTTGGGAGATTGAATCGTGGTCAGGCACATGAAAGAGCAAGATGGAGGCTTATTTTTATTTATTTGTTTTGACCCAGAAAATGTGTAATAGCACCACTTTCAAATACTCCCCTCAAAATCACTGAAAACACTACTTGATCTTAAAAACTTAAAAGCAGTCCAAATACAAGGGAACAACTGAGGAGCTAGGTGGAAGGCCTTATAGAAAGATAAGCATATAATCTACTGAATATATTACTCTTATCAATGACAAAAAATAAGTATCTTTATCATAGTACCCCCAGCTATCTGAAAATACACTGTGTTCTAAAGTAACTGCTCCAAGCAATATGAAATAAATTTGTTATATGCCTTCTGAGGGAATGGGGATGGGAAGGATATTCTAAGAACACTGATGGAGGAAAGGACACACTTGGGATTTTATTGAAACACTGTATGCCTGAAACAGCTCTGTTATAAACAACTTTGTGAATCATAGTATCTTAATAAAAATATAATAGCTGCTCGGAGATGACCATGTCAACGTGTCAAAGTTTGTTTATTCTCATTTTTTTTCTGTTCTTCCCACGCCCTCTCTCAGTGAGAAATGGCCCATGATGTAATTAACAGCCACTAATTGGAGTTAAAGCAGGACAGATATTTTTGACCTCACATCATAAGCAGTCTGCAGGTAGATGATTAACTAGTATTGATTCAACTGTGCCACAAAGCTATAGGGACCCAACCTCCTTCCATCTTTAGCACACTGGATATTAATCCTTTATCTTGCAAGATGGTTGCTACAGTTCCAGGCATCGAGGCAAATAAAATGGCAAAGGGTATTTTTGTTAACATGATTCCGTGATTGCCATGATCATAGAAAGATGATTGTGAGGATTCTTGCTTGGGTGTCTACTTCAGGTGGTGATGCTGATTTTGTTGGAAGAAAAGAGTTTAGGAAGAACAGATATGGGCAGGAGGCGATAAGACAGAGGAGAGGGCATTTGCCTTGCACACGGCTGACGTGGGTTCAATCCCTGGCATCCCATAGGGTCCCCCAAGCACCACCAGAAATAACTCCTGAGTGTAGATCCAGGAGTAACCCTTGAGCATTGCTGGGCATGACCCAAAAAGAAAAACAAAAGAAAAGAAGAACAGATATGCTGAGTGGTGGTGCTGACTTTATTAGAAGAAAAGAAGCACAGGAAGAACAGATACATTGAGTGGGGAAAATAATAACCTTGATTATTTTTTTTTTAGTTTGAGGTGCTATATGGACATTGATGTACAGATATTTCCTAGAATACTTAAAATGGAATCAGTAGTTTAGAAAAGAGGGTGGTTGTATATGCACATCATTACTCATTGCTGCACTTAGTATAATAGCTAAGATGTAGAATCATCCTAAATGTGCACAAGGGATTATGAAGATGTGTGTGTGTGTATACATGGTTGACACTGAAACCAAGAAGAGCATATAGAGTGGAAATAATAGAGCCAGTGAGCTCTGAAGAGTCGTGGAGGTATAGGAGGCCCACAGGTGTGGTGTGAGGGACTCCCTAAAGGGAAGACAGAGGATCAAAGAGTAGGTTTCTGTGGTGCTACAGAAGCCAGGTAAGACAGGACTATAAAACACCTACTCCAGGTTTGCCAATGAGATCATCGATGATCTCACAGAAACAGTTTGAGACATGATTCTATTTTACAGTGGTTCGAGGAGTCAGACGAAATAAGGAAGTGAAAACTTTCTTCAGGTAATGTGTTCTAAGGTGCGGTTATATGACCTACTCTGGCACGGAATAATAAGATTGGTCTTATTGAGAACCTTATAAATGATATTACTCTGAGAGAGAGAAGATGGAAGGACAGCCTGAAACTTCTGTCATATTTTCCTGAGTGAGGATGTATTGTTTAGATCCAAATCACTGGGAAGGGAGATCTCACTGAGGGCAGTAGAGCCCAAGGAGAAGGATGAGCTTGGTTCTTGGCTTTTGATGAATTAACTCTATGGCCGTCAATTCCTACTCCTTCTTTCTCTTCTGCCACATCAGACTGTGCCCAGGACTTACTCCTGACTCTGCACACAGGGATAATTCCTGGCAGTGCGCAGGAAGCGTGTATGATATTGAGGAACAAATCTGAGCCAGCTGCTTATAGGACAAGTGCCCTACTCACTGTAATATCTCTTCTGGCCCTTCCAGTTTCTTTTTATGTAAGAAAAGTTAAATAACTTTTTTGTTGCTCTAGGCACTTTACTCAGCTAAAATTTGTACATTGACTTGTGCAGGGAAAATCTGGGGTACCCTGCACAAAATACGGGAGCAGGGTCAGGGATCCCCTTCTGTCACAGGGGATCAGTGGCTGGCGGACAGAGAAAGACGCAAGAATCCGGCAACGTTTCAAACTGCTTTACTTAACACAGGTTCTAGCATACAAATCAGCAATAGGAAAAACCCTGAGACGTAGGGTTCCCAGCTGGGTGGTGGTCACGTGTAGGCCAAGATGACTGCCACCATGTGTTAAGGCCTCCCAGAGAGGAAGAGGCAAGAAGAGGAGTTCCAGCAGAAAAGGGGGAGAAAGAAAGAGCGCGAGGAAGGAAGCAGGCTACGCTTTTATATCCCTGCAACCCAGACCTCCAACTCCAATGGAACGCCATCAGGGTCAAATTCCCTCAGGGAGTTTCTCCTAGGACCTTCCCTAGGCCCTTTGAGATGTTAATGTTGCCTAGCCAAGATCTGCCTTGGAAGTGATTCTGCAGTGGAGGAGGAGCTTCTGAGATGAACTGTATCTCAGAGTACAAAGGCATGCATCTGTACCAAAGAATATTCTATAGCCTGTTAAATATTTCTCCAAGCTTTCACAAAAGTCTCATGTTTACTTCATGGTTGTTCTGTATATCAGCCTTAGTTATCAGAGAGCCGTGCTTGCTTGGTTGGCAACAAACAGCATTTCTCTCTGGTTTAATTATTTAAGAAATCAAACATGGCCAGGAAAATATACCGGTAAGATCTAGCTAGTCCCACGATGATTGTGGCAGCATAAGAGAATATTTATACCAGCCAGTATAGAATACATGGTCAGATGAGCTGCCACATTCAAACTGTCCTCCTCCTATCTACTAAGTGACCTGCAGGAGGCAATTCCAGGCCAGATGCAGAGGCTCTGGGCAGCAGTGTACTGCAACAGACTTGTATGTTCATTGTTCATGAAATGTGATTTTTTATTTTGCTTTTTTGGTTCACACCCGGCGATGCTTAGGGGTTAATCCTGGCTCTGCAATCAGGAATTACTCCTGGCGGAGCTCGGGGACCATATGGGATGCCGGGATCAAACCCAGGCTGGCACAGGCGGCGCGTGCAAGGCAAATACCCTACCCGCTGGGCTATCGCTCCGGCCCCTATGAAATGTGATTTTAAAGAAAAGAACTTTATTGTTGTTTCAGTGGAGACAATACCTCCCTACTCTTGAATGAAAACTCCAGCAGACCCATGACTTTTGTCTCTGTCCTTAGGAAATAGATTGGAATTTTCTACAATAGTAAATTAAGTCACATCCTGGAGTTTAAATGACCTAAAATGAACAAAAATACTAAACCTCATTTTACATGAACTCTCCCTCTTGCCACCAGGCTTATGTCAGGGCCAAAGCCCAAGTTGGAAGCAGGCACATGGTTGACTTTTCTGTTTTTACCTAAGGCCTCTCTCCTTCTACTCAACTCTTTCCTTTACCAGCCTGATGTGTGATGTTGGACTCCTTAGTGTCAGGGTGTGTATGCATATGCAGAAAGCATGGGTGGAGTCTGACTTGAAGGAGCACCACTATAAGCAGGCTGTGGCTCTGATCTTGACCTGCAGGAGAGTTAATATTCTAGCAGATGCTTCTGTGGATGCTTTTCAGCAATTCACTTGTCCTGACAAGATGCATATTCCTGGGTTCTCCATATTCTCACCACGTCTACACTCAACCTCCAGGGTTCTCCTTCTATGATGGGCCTATCCTGCTCTCCCTGACCCTAATCTTTGGGTCCATCCAATTCATCCCAAGAAAAACTCCTTCCTAAATAGCCCAAGACACTGAGCATCTTTGAAGCTGATCCCAACACATCTTCTCTATCCCAGTGCAGAATCTGTCATCCAGTGTCTCCAGCATTCCTATCAATCCCACTCTAAGGCAGAAGAACCCCAAACCCAGCCATCTCAGGAAAACTCAAGCAAAATACAATTCATTTCCTCTTTCTCTTCCCTTTCTCTATCCTTCCTTGCACTTGAAGAGATGAAAGGTCAAGCCCAAGGGGAGGCTCTCAGAGCTCACCAGTTATGTCTTTCCAGTTTTGGCATCTTGCTTAAACTTTCAGTTTAACCACCCACCTCAGAAGGGTTTACCTGTGAGCAAAGGTTATCTAAAAATCAAATATTTCTTTCTTTTATCCAGTCCAACAGACTGTTCACCAGCCTTGGGACACACACAAAGTGCTTCTCTACATTAACCCAATAAAATCAGAATTATGCGTAGATCTGCATATCCATAGGGATATAAATATAAGCAAATAAAGATGTTATCTTAGTCAACTTGGCTAGGGTCACAAAATAGCAGTATCTGAGTGCCTGAAACAACAAGTACACATTTACACTCATGAAAAAAAATGTGAACATCCAACAAACATAGATAGGACAAATAAAATGTGTATATGATTGAAATGTATGCAGTCATTTAAAGTGATACCTTGGAAAAATACAAATAAAATGAGATTGGGAAATGATAGTATTTTATTAAATTATTTACATACTGAGGAAAAACCCTAAGAGGAAACATGTCAGAAAGGTCCAAGTCCAGTATGGTTGTAAAGTGTGATCTATGTGGAGCATATATACATAGAAAGGAGCTGGGCATATGAATACACAAGACAAGGAACAAAAGCTGCCTCTAGGGAGAACTCACAGTCATGGGGGGAGGGAATTATTTCCAATAATGACCTATTGGAAAATGTATCTTTTTTTTCTAATAGGGAGACATAATTGGTTTCTTTCCTTTAGATGGTCAGTTTTGGGAGCTAACAGTGGTTTCCTCTAGATGAAAGAATGAACAGACACTTTTATCTTCCTCTTTATTTTCTGTATTCCCAAACCATTGTATATTACTAAATTAACTGGAAGAAAAATATCAGTATAGTTGCTTTCCTCCCCATGCCCTGAATTTTCTCAAAAACTGAGCATGAATGATGGGAGAAGTCAAGCAGTAGGTTCCATTGGCGGAATAGGGTGTGGAGAACACTGGGTGGGGAAACCTAAAGGAAGAGTACAGGGGTGTGAAGAGGGTTCCCTGGTTTGTTAAAGCCTGAGGAGGGTAGGAAAGGGTGTCTTAGACTAAATAATGAGGAGGATGACTCAGTGGTGGAGCAGACCCCTGTTGAGTGACAGTACTCTGAAACCTGCCACACGAGGGAGGGGTGTGTGGACAGATTGGAATGGGAAGTCCTTTGTATACAAGCAGTCAGGCAAATAAGTATATTGAAGACCACAGAAGCCAGGGTTTCACAGCTGAAAAGGAAGTTACAAAGCTGGAGGGAAAGACATTTGGGCAAATTCATGGGGGTTAGATTAGGATTAGAGGTACTGGTGGGCTCACATGGTTTTTAGTAGCCAGAAGCAGAATTATGCGTAGATCTGCATATCTATAGGAATATAAATATAAGCAAATAAAAATGTTGTCTTAGTCAACTTGGCTATGGTCACAAAATAGCAGCATCTGAGTGCCTTAAACAGCAAGTACACATTTCTTGACATTTCAGAGACTGAGAAGTCAAAGAAAATGGAAGACTGCATAGTTAAGTGGGTATCAACAAGAGACCTGGTCTCATGTAGAGTTGATTTTACAAACTGGCACAGTAGCTTCTTTATCCTTTTGTTAAGTCAGATGTGGTAGATTTGGTGTCTGGTAAGGGTCCCTTTCTGTCTTAAATATGACCACATCTCAAATAAGAACTCACCTGATTATCTCTTGGTAATCACATGAGGATGGAAGGAGGGGTTGAGGGAAAGGGAAAAGAGAGGAGGAAAGAAGGGAAGAGAGGGGAGATTTCCTTCTTTTTAGAAGATAACTAATCTCATCACAAGAACGTCATTCTAATGTCTATCTAAATCCAACCCTAATCATCTCCCAGAGGTCCTATCTTCAAATCCACTGCACTAAGGGTGAATTTTCAGCATATGAACGTGTGTATGGGGGCGGGGGAGAAGGGACATAAATGCTCATACCATGTATGCCTATAAAGAACTCATGTTAAAGACCATAAATAAGTGCTCATACAGGGAGAGTCTGGGAGGGGAAAACAGAAAAAGCAAAAGCTAGCACCAGATCTTGGCTTTTAAATCCATTTCCCCCTAAAAGGAGCCCAGTCCTCTTATACACAATGATCATTTTCTGGTCTAAGAGGGACTAACTAGTACAGGATGAGCTGGTAAAGACAGCCTCAAAAAATGAGACAGACATGTTCAAAGTTCCAGAATGAGGCAGGCAGGCAGGCAGATAGGGCAGGTCCATGACAAATGGAATTTCTGAGGAGTAATAAATCCAATTATCCTGAAGCTGCAAGGATTAAGGCCTAGGCCTAGACTTGATAAGATCCTCCTGGCACCAAGGAAACCCTGAGGAGGCGGGACCCCACAGAACAACAAACTTCAGCTGAGAAAGAGACTGTAATTAAGGATTTATGACACCTGAGAGACCCCCCCACCTTTGCCACAGAAGCCCCAGACCGAGGCCATTCAAGGCTCTCTGCCTTTAGAGAAGCCTCATGTGGGGGCAGCTTGAGAAAAAAAAACATAAAAGTCCCTTTGAACAAAGGTAGGTCTCACATGCTGCCTGAGCCCATGTGCTGTTTGCATGCATGTGGCCAAACACATGTGGGCCCACACATATATGTTGTCTCCATCTCTCCTCTTGAGATAAGTACTTTCATGCTTTCATATCTAATGCTGGGATGTATGTGTGTTGGTTATTCTCTCCACCTTTGGAGAAGCCCAGGTTCTCTCCCTGGGGTATGTTGCACTCTTTCACTTCCTCTTTCTCCTTCCCTTTACTCAGAACCACTGCTCATCTCCTCCTGAAATTCTTCTGAGAGGTAAGAACCTGAAAGGCTAGGTAGGGCCTAGCCTTCCCAGCCAGTCCTGGGGTGGCAGACATAAGCAGCCGTGTGGGGGTCCACCGACATCCAGAAGATGGCTTGTGTGAGTTGTCACTGGCCACAAAGGAGGCACGTTCTTACAATGAATAATCATCAGGGCTCATCATCGTTTGAATACAAATACAACAGGAAGCCATGATCCCTACATTGCTACAAGAGCATTCATGAATACACTGCAAGTTTGATGAGGAACAGTAGGCACAAGGTCATTTGCCTCAAAGTACTTAATCACCATGATGGGACTAAGTATCATGACAACTTCCCTGGCTCCAAGGCTTAAGGACATCACCTTAATCAAGTGATCAAAGCAAAGCATCCCTGATAAGACAAACTGAAACCTGCGTCCATCTGATAGCCCACAAGGGGACTCAGGGTGACTCCTCTGATTTTCCTCGCGGGAGGGATGACCTGAATCTAATCATAGGGAAACACCATGTTGAAAGATGGGATACAAAACAATTGGTGTGCCGTCTTCAAAGTCAGGGAAAGATCAGAAAGCCGCAGAAACACAGAAGAACTGCCTCAGAGAGGAGACAAAAAGAATGAAAGGCAGTCTGGATTTCTGAGTCGGGGATCCTCGGAGGCGGGATAAAGGACATTGTCAGAAGATCTGGTAAACTGTGCTTGGGTCCGAGGACTGGGGGCTGATCTATTTCCTCTCCCGAGTCTTTTGGTTTGAATATCCTTATGTTCTGAAATTTGCTTTTAAAGAGTTTTCCAGAGACCTAATAATTGCTGGTAATTTACAATCAAGTAGCTCAGGAGAAAACAATCATCTTATTAAATGCCCAACTTTTCCTATTTTTGTTATTTTAAAATGTACTAAAAACAACAATAGGTTCTGAGGTAGCTCAAGCAGAGCACGTGCTTAGCCTGACTGAGATCCCGGCACATACACCTACCGCCTCTTAGCAGCTCCGCTAGTGTCCCTGGAGCTTCCTGAGCTTTTTGGGCGCTGCGGGACCAGACCGGCACCCCCTTCTCCAAGACCAGGTTCTTTCAACCGCCTAGAAAATTCAGAAATAAGAAACTCGATTTTTTTCCCAAGCCCTCAGAAGTCACTGAGATCCCAGATATTCTGCCATTTCAGGATAGCCCTGGCCTCCTGCAGACAGCCCCCAGCCACTCACAGCTGTACCTTCAGGCTCGCCTCTCGAAGAACAACCAGGGCAGCGCCCAGGGCCTGCTGGGAGCATCAGCCCCGTCCACGATGCAGGAAGTACTTTTTGTTTTGTTTTGTTTTGTTTTAAAATCTGTGTATATCTGGTGGAGGGAAGGGTGCTGGGACACTATAAGACTGAAACCCAAACATGAACTTCTTTGTAATTGTATATCTCACGGTGGTATAATACAATTAAAAAAAAAGAGTCCCACTTAGAAAAAATCAGTGTAAAGTGCCTGTTGTTTCCCTTGTTGTGAATCTAGAAACGTGGTCACCAATAACTGAAATGTTGAGATGTGCTTTTCCTGAGGGGGAGAGGGGTGGAAGGGCCTTTGGACCCAGTTCTGGTGCCTGTGGCTTCCTCAGTTCCCTCAGAGCAGGGAAGGCGGCTGGGGGAAGTGCAGAGAAGGGAGCTTGTCACCGGCACTGTGCTGTCACCAGCACTGGGCCGGCCACATTTCTGTCCCTTCCCTGGGAGGGAGGGCTTCTGGCAGGGGAGCAGGGATCAGGCCCATTCCCAGTCAATCATATTGATTGAACTCCACTGAGAAGCAATGGCAGGTGAGAGAGAAGTGAGGTCAGAGAGGCAGAGCAAATAGCAGCCTCTCTGGCACATGAAATCTGAAAACCAAAGGCAGCCAAACCTGACCGGATCCCACAGAGGCAGAGAACAGTTGTGACTACACAGATGCAGGGGAGGAGCAGGGGGGGGGTGAAGTGGGTGAAGGGCACCTAAGGCACAGACTTTCAGATGATAAAGAAGGGGCTGGAATACTATGCAGCTGTCAGGAAAAATGAAGTTATGAAATTTGCCTATAAATGGATGGACATGGAAAGGATCATGTTGAGTGAAATTAGTCAGAAGGAAAGAGAGACATAGAATGCCTGCATTTATTTGCATGACATAAATATATCAGGTGATCTTACCAAAAGTGGAAATTACCACAAACATGTGGGAGTCAGAGGTTAGGTAAGATAGAGAAGGGAACATGTGTGAATAAATGTCAAAAGGGCTGATACCAACATAGAACTGAGCATTAAATACAGGCAAAAAATGCACATGATGGCTTCTAAGTGTATGTAGTGCAACCCACAATGTGTAAGAGAAGGAAAAGAGAGAGAGGGAGAGAGAAAAGAGATAAAGAACCTGCCATTTAGGCAGGCTATGGGAGGGGGAGGGAATTGGGGACATTGGTGGTGGGAAATGGGCACTGGTGGAGGGCGGGGTGCTGAACACTATGTGACAAAACCTCCAAACATGAACAACGTTGTAATTGTATATCTCACAGTGGTATAATAAAATGTTAAAAAAAAAGAAGGGGCTTGAGAGAGAGAGAGAGAGAGAGAGAGAGAGAGAGAGCGAGAGAGAGAGAGAGAGAGCGAGAGCGAGAGAGAGTGACGGGCCATTTGCCTTGCATACAGCCAAGGCCGGTTTGAGCTCCGGCACCGCATATAGTCCCCCCCCAATCCCAACCCCTTCAGCCCCCTCCAACCCAGCCCCTACCGGGAGTGATTCCTGAGAACAGAACCAGGAGAAAGACCTGAGCGCTCCTGGTGTGGCCCCAAAACAACAGCCACCAAAAAAAGAAATTCAGGCTTTACCCTGTGGGTGACCGAGAACTACTGAGGGGTTTAAAGGATGGAACAAGGTGCTTTCCATTGTAGAAAGAACACACTGCTGGTCACATGGGGGAAACCAGGCGCAAAAATAAGAGAACTGGGGAGAAATAAGGGGTGTCCTGAGAGACAGGTGGAAGAGTGGTAGACAACTTGGGGGCTTATTTTGAAGATAAAACTGACATGCATTGGTGCTTGGGTGAAGAAGAGGAGGATGTTTGCAGTTTCCAATTTGGGAGGGGCGTGGTGGTGGTGCCTAGAATGAAATTAAGCAGAGTAGAAGGTAGATGCAAGGGCAAAACAACGAAGCTTAGTTTTGTTTTTAAGGAGTGCCTTAGCACTCCTTAAAATATTCAGGTAGAGATGAAGGGTAAAGATTTGAATATATGGGTCTGTGGCAGAAAAAAGGAAGCAATAATTCACAGCATAGAGTTGGGATTTCTTAGTCATAACGTTGCTATTTGAATCTTGGGGGAATCTGTACTAAAGAGTGAAATGGAGATAATTCAGTCTAAGAAGAGCGAGATGGTCCAGAAGTAGCAGCAGAACCAGAAGAATAGTGTCTGGGAAAAACCCAGTGTGAGTGAAAGGCTTCAGCGGGGCGGGGTGGCACAAAGGCCATCGAGGGAGAATTGAAAACTTGGGCTGCCAACTAGGCACCAGAGGGCAAAAGGGCCCCTGGGGAGCCCACTGAGAAATCTGGTGGATTAAGAAGTGGTGCAGTCATGATAAACCTCTAAATGTATCTATTGCAATCCACAGTGTGTAAGAGAAGGAAGAGAGAGAGAGAAAGAGGAAGAGATAATAAACCTGCCATAGAGGCAGTCTATGGGAGGGGGAGGGAATCGGGGGCATTGGTGGTAGGAAATGGGCACTGGTGGAGGGGATGGGATGCGAGAACACTGTAAGACATAAACCAAATATGAACATCTTTGTAATTGTGTATCTCACGGTGGTATAATAAAAATGTTAGATTAAAACAAAAGAAGTGGATGTGGAGACCATTCCTTTAAGAAACCTGGTGAAGGGAAGTAGAACGAGGTTGAGCAAAGCAGGAGCCAAAGCAGTAGATTGACGATAGTAGATTCACCACAGTAGGAGGCAGAAATGAATCTAGTAAATAACGGGCAGGGAACATGAGACTTGGGAGAAGGCCTTGAGGAGAGAGAGAGGGCTGAGATGGACATGGGTGGTGGGGGAGAGGGAGCGTGGGCAGGCTTGACCCAGCAGGGGTCCCGGGGAACTTCAGCAGCATGGACATTTTCCTTGGCACTTGATGCAGGAAGGAGCTCCTGGTGGGGACAGGGCTCTAGGCATCCGCGCCATTTCATCAGCTGAGTGTGTGGCTAGGGTCACAATGCAGCGAACAGCTGGCCTGCCCTGGGTGGTGACTGGCACAGGCCAGGGGTCAGGGCACAGAGGCTGTCCTTTAGGCGCTAGAGCCAGCAGGGAGGCTGTGTGTGTGCGCGCTCAAGCTCACATCCCGCACAAGGGGTTACTCACTGCTGACTCAGACACAGGTGCTCATTTGCATGTTGTTCATTTCAAGCCAAAACAAGCAGGAATACCAGGAGCATCTCATCCCCTCTCCACACAGAACCACCCCAGATCACCCCAGTGCGCCTGCTGAGGCGTGCTTTCTTTCTGACCTAGAAATATTTCCATGTTAGAGGCTCCTACTCTGTCATGCCTGCAGGCTGTCTGTAGAGTTGAACTGAAAAGAAAACATACACTCAGGAAGTTCGTTTCCTCTCTAAGAATCTTGACGGAAGACTTGATTTGGGGCTAAATACTCAAAGTGGCACTGACAGACAGTGAATGCGTTATTTTCCTCTTTTCTCTCTCCTCCCACCAGAATGTAACCCCATGAGGAAAGGAATCGGTTTTTGTATCCTGATGCCTAGAGCATTGGCTGACAGATCATAGGTCCTCACAAACACAATTAATGATGGGGGATCCTGACCCGTCCCCCATTCATCAAGCTCTTTAGCTCATCTAAACCTTGAAGCCCTGGGCAGAGAACAGTGTAGCAAAGGGAGACTCTGGCAAATAAACATTTTACCCAGCTTAGACTGGAGATAGGAGAAAACACCCTCCCATTCCATTTTTTCCTGTGGGGGGGAAGTGTTTTCCAAGTGGTATTCAGCAATTCTTGGCCAATTAGGCTCGTGGTTCAATGTCTGTGGTTCACCTGTAGAGGACATAGCGCTTCTCTGGGACCTGTGGTGTTGCAAATTTCCTGGGGTCCACCAGAGTCACCCTTATGATGCTCAGGGGCCTCCAGAACTGAATTCTGCAATGCTTATGTGACCATGAGGTGCTGGGTATTGAACCAGGGTTGGCCACAATGTTCGCTGCCAACAGCTGTATTGTCTCTGTGGCCCCTCATCTCAGCTTCAGCTGGACTGGCCCATGTCACATGTCATACACGCAGTGGCTCCGAATCTACCTCATCTATGCATTAGGTGATCACTTCTATGGAGCTAATCCATGCTCATGCAGCTCTGCCCAGAATAATCCTGACAGAAAATAGAAAATACTGATTAGTATTCAAAACTAAACACTGGCCACAGAGTTTCAATGATGTGACCAGCTGAAGAGCTGCATGTGTCCTTGTAGGGCCTAGGAGAAAGCCAAACAAAACTCCCTGAGTTTGGCCTGGATCTGAAACGTGCAGACTCCTGGGGAACACAAGAACCTTTTCTGTGTGCTGGGCACCCTGAAAGCCCACCACAGCCACCTAGTCTGGATCTCTGTCTTCAACAGGACCCACACTAGGGTCCCTTCCCCAGATCCCCAAGGGGTAGGCCCTCAGCCTCATGAATCCTTCCAGCATTTCCCAGAAGAAAACTTCTGAATGATTACATGTTCTCCATTCTGACTCCATATATGTTTTATACCGACCCTGAGGTGGTTTCTTGTTTACAAAAGGAACTATCACTATCACTATCTTCCCGTTGATCATCTATTTGCTAGAGCGGGCACCAGTAATATCTCCATATGTCCTGTCTCATGCTAGTAGAACCCAAAGGCATCCGCTTGCTCCAGGAATATAAAGAGCCTCAAACCATTAGGTCATGGGAATGACCTAATATAAATGTTACTGGTATTTGGCATATAAAATACGACACGAGCAGCTTGCCAGGCTTGCCATGCGGGTGGCATACTCTTGTAGTTACAAAAGGAAACCGGATGTATATCAAATGTCTCTTCATAGCCTTTCTGACCCTGGTATGTAAGGAGCTGGATTGAGCCTACAGTTAGCTCTCTACTGACCACTGGACCACGGGTGGTGGGGGGTGCCTACAGCTGGCTTGTGATCAAACGTTGGCATCTGAGTTCTTTCTGCTGGCCTGGGCTTCCAACCACAGGGGAAGTATGAGGAAGGAAAAGCAGCCAAGATCTCTGTGAGGGAAAGAGCCAGCCTCCCTGTGTTTGATGTGGGTAGTCCCAGAATGAGAGAAGAATCCAGGCCTCTCAGGGTTTCTTTGGCAAATCCAATTCTTGTTATTACTGGCTGAGGAAAGTCTTCTTTTTTTCTACACAGTAGCTTGTTCTTAAGCAGAACAGAAAAAAATTCAATTCCTGATGCCTTGGTGAGTCAAGTAACCACCAACAAAACAGCTGTTAACACGGCTGACGCTCATTCCTGCTAACTGCTTTAGTCAAGAGAAAGGCCTGGCAGGGGGAGAGATTCTGGCTGGCTGAGCAAGGAAAGAAATTTCAGAGGTAGCCACCACAGATGGTAGCAGATGTCTGGAGCATGGAGCATGAGCCACCGAGGGACTTCACCATCTCAGAGCTAAGCACAAAAGCTGAAATACTCTGCTTAGCCAACTGCCAATTATGCACCCGAAGCAGCTCAGGAAGCCAGGGAGGGCTGCCATGCCTCCTGTGTTATTCAGTCCTGATAGCTCATGGTCACACTTTTTTAACTCTGTGTAGGCAGCAGTTAAGCTGTAGTCTTGTTATTGCAAATTCATACATGCACATTGTTACAAAAAGTGCTATTAAGGTCTTTACTCTGTCCAGTAGTGACTCTAGCTAGACATTCTCAGATGTTCCAAGAGTTTTTCTTCGAGTCCATATGTTACACAAAAGCAGAAAGCATTTCTCTATTCTAGTATTGCCCAAAGTAGGAAATACTGCCCCCGGCCCCTTGTGGGGGTGGAATGAGCCAGAAAGATAGTAGCCTTGGGTACAATTGGGATGTGTTTTCTGTTAGCTTAAGGAAGGGATTCTCCCCACCCCGCCCCGAAAAGGGGTTAGTTAACAAACCAAACGAGTTCGAAAACCTCTGTATTGACAGGACAAATGAAACTTCCACTCCATCTTTTTAAAGAGGAAATACAGATGAGGTGTTTTCTCTAGAGCAACATTTGGAAATATGCTGGGCGAGACAAACATTTAATGCAATCAGTTCCATTTTCCTATGAACATCACATACCCGATGGCAACGTATGCAAAATAACAGTGAAGTTGCTAGACTTCCAAGGATTCGAATATGCTCTATTTTCTAGGGTAGGGAATGGACTGATGTATTTATGATTTTATTATTTCATTTAAGCAATTTCTTTGCTTACAATTTCTTTGTACAGTGTGGGTGCTGGATGAGCAGTGGAGAAAGTGCTCAGGTCACTGTGCTGACCAGAAGAAGAGAGGTAAAAAGGCAGGATCAGGAAGAGGCTAAAGTCAGGAGACTCAATTTACTTCCACACTAGCTATGACCTAGAGAAACACTATGTCAAAGCTTCCATTTCATTCATGTAATGGGGCGGAGGCCTTTGAAGAACTGGCTGTTATGAGAAAATTCTATGAAAATACAGTATGTGGTAAATGCCAAAGCACCAAACAAGAGACACCCCACTACTGGAGTGGCTTTAGTCTCCTGGTCTCGCACCCTCTACTGCCTGCGCAACTGTCTGGCACTGAATTTCTCCTCATTTTTTCCTGTTCTGCTGCAGGGGTGCCCACCCAGGGACGCCAGATGTTGGGGAACACCGCCGGTTGGGTCATCTCTCACAACCCGCCCACATCCCATAGGCCCTTATCTTATCCTGGCCTGGTATCCCGGATGGAGGAGCATCAGCACCTGGGGTGGAAGGGCATATTGTACTGGCTTTACTGATCTCTGCTAGGGGAAATCTGTTCCTCTCAGTCAGAATTCTGACCAAGAGCTAGAGGAATCTCATTATTTTCGATTGTAGTTGTCGGGGATGCCGCTGGGGTCCCCAACAGTGCCAGGAAGCGAGTTCCCTTCTACCTCCAAAGCCGGCGGGAATGGATGAAGACTCAGGAATCCGATGCAGTTTTAAAAGGCTTTACTTATCACAGGTTCAGGCATACAAATAAACAATAGGAAAAACCCTGTGCTTAGGATTCCTGGCTAGAACCCCAGCCACGTGTAGGCCAAAATGGCGGCCACCACGTGTCAAGGCCCTGTAAAGAGGAGACAAAGACAAGACTCCCAAGAAGGGTGCGAGCTCACAAAGAGAGAGGCCAAAAAGAGAGAGCAAGAGAGGAAGCAGGCTAGTTTTATACCCCTACAACTCAGACCTCCCCTCCCACTATTATGGGAAGCAGGGAGGGTCAAATGCCCTCAGGTAATTTCTCCCAGCACCTCACCTAGGCCCTTTTATATGCTAATGTCTTGAGCCAAGATCTGCCTGGAAAAGCCTTTATAGAGTAGAGAAGGGGGTTTCTGAGATGGCATGTCTTTCTCTGTACCAAAGACTAATACTAATGCCAGTTAAATATTCCTTCAAGCCTTCACAAGTCTCGTCTACTTCACGGTAGGTTTGTATTTTAGTTGCCTTTGAGTTATCAGGGAGCCATGCTTGCTTGCTTGGAGGCAAACAGCATTTCTCTCTGGTCTAATTACTTAGGGATCCAATGTGGTCAGGCAAATATGTTGGTAAGATCTAGCTAGTCCCACGATGATTGTGGTAGCATGAGAGAATATTTATACCAGCTAGTACAGAATACATGATGAGATAAACTGCCACATTTAGACTATCCCCTTATCTACGAAGTGATTTGTAGGAGGCAATCCAGAGCAGATGCAGAAGCTCTTAGAGGAGTCCTGCAACATTCCGCATCACTTATGGTTTCTGCTTTGTCTTCAGTGCCTTATCACAACTCTTTCCATATTGCTTGGACCCATGTTTTAGCCACCCCATCTCTCCCTCTGCCCTAGGGCCCATGGAAGGGCCCGTTACATCATATAATTTCCCTCACAATAGAAAAAATTGAAATAGATGTGGGGAGTGGAGGAAGAGAGGCAACTAACTATACAGAGCATAGAATAATTTTTTAGGGCAGTGAATCTATTCTGATAAGGACATGTTGTATACATGCCACTGTCCATTTATCCAAGGCTGCATAATGTGTGGGGCAGTGAATAGTCTAATGTATTTATGATCTTTTGAGTTAATCGTAATGTAAAGTATGGACTCTGGTGATAGTTGTGTGAAACTTCAGGCTCACTGCCTCGGAGCAGACACAGAGTTTGGAGGGATGTTGACAGTTGGGAAGGGTGTGCGTATTGTGGGCACAGGTGATATCTGGGAAATCTCTGATTCACTCACCAAATTTGTGAACCCGAATCTGCTCTAAAAGATTAAGCCAATCTTATAAATCAATGATATACACACAAACACAAGGGTGCTATTGAGATGTGACAAATATAAAAATTTAAGAAATCTCTTTATTCAACATCAAAGCTAACATCAAGTGTTTATTTAAAAAAATAATGGCACCTGCTTTGAATGAGGTGAAAATCTACAGAGAGTTCACTTTAGGAGAACATGAAATTACAAAATGGACATTCTGTATCAGAACTCACAGTTTCTACTTTCAGGACCACTAACTACTGCCTAGACGTATCTTAAACACAGAGCACTTCTTTTTTTTTTTTTTTTTTGTCTGCAACAGTTCTCTTAGGACAAACAGAGTAGACATGCTTTAAATAAATTAAAACTGCAACACATAAATCATTCCTATAACAATCAAGGTACATTAATTCCCAATTTCTTATGAACAGAGAATGGCATTGACCATGGAAAATTATAGGTTAGTTCGGTTGTATGTCTTTTGGGTGTTAAACTCTTAATTGTACTCTTAGTCATTTTTGGCATCTTAACTACTTTCAGTGTAAATAGGCCAATCTCATTTGTTTCAGTGACTTCTTTGTAGACCAACTCCTGCCTTGTGCTAAGCTTCTTGGAAAAACCTCTCTCCAGATAAAGTCCTGAATTTAAAATAATGCTATTTCTTCCTGTTCCTGGTTCACTCTTCTAAACGACAGAGCTACACAAAACAAATTGCTTTAATCATCCGTGTTCATGTTAATAAGTCTACTGAAATGTTTTCCAAATCAAGACTTCTATGTATCTGTATTCAATAGAAATATTTTCCCATTCAATGAAAAAAATCATTTGATATTTAAACTCCAAAACAAAAGGGCAAAAGTAATTAGTTGCCCAAGGGGACCTAGTTCCCATCACAAATATTGAACCTGTAATTAAATCTGATATGTTACAGAAATGGCAGGGCAATAAATACACATAATAGGGCAATACTGAAATGAAAACAAGAGTCTGACAAAGTAGGTGGACTAAAATTCCACGGATGCTGACAGGGAGGGAGAGTAACATTCTGGGTTGAAAGGCCAAGGGAAGAGTTTCAGAAGATTTCAGTTCATCCACAGATCATAGCATTCACAGAAGCAAACCCACTAACAGTACATGCTAGAAGCTTGGTCACTGTCTAACAAAGGAGTACTTTTATTTACTACATCAGTGTGGCTTTCAATAGTTTCTTTGGGAGTAGAAAGCTACTTTATTCTGGATTAATCAAACTCATAATATGAATAACTGAATTCAAGCTCCCTAACAGATTTTTATTTTTTTGTCCTCAACAAGCCATCATGATCCTGGGGCTAATGAAAATATATGGGGGAAAAAGAAAAAGAAACCCAGAGTTAGAATCCCATGTCTAGCTTTTTTAAAGCACTGAGAAACATTCTCAGATGAGCAGGTCCCTGATGGCTATCGATCATCTATATCCGACAGCTATTTAGGTAAGAATCTTTAGGAATGAATGAGCGGTGGGCTCAACTACCAATAAAAGTGCAAAAGGTTAGTGGACATAAATGTAACTGAACATCTGATTCTAGGCTATGTCATTGTGACATCACTATCTGTAATTGCATATTTATAAAACTGTATAAAAATCTTACGTGGTGAAGGGAAACAAGCAGAGGGAAGGTTTCTGTTTTAGAAGAGAATAAACTGCTGAGAGTAAAAGTGTCCTTGGAATATATCATCTTATTAAAAAGCATCATCAACTTTAACAACACTGAAATAAATATGATGTGCACGCTGAGCACTGCCAGGTGAAAACAAGGCTCTCTGACAACTAATGAGAATTGTCTAATGAGATTCATGGGAAGAGGACTTCTTTAAAAAGCACTCACGATCAGGTTGAATAATTTGGACTCTATGATATTTTGCAATACAGTTAGTTTTGAGCAGCGTCTGTTGACAAGTCCAGGCTGGAGAGGACAAGGGGAAGGGAAGGAGGGTTGGGTGCCCTTTTTATAGTCTTCCCCACTTGTCTCTCTGATCACTGATCTGGGAAGTGTCAGAGAGAACCTGCTAGGCTGAGCAAAGGAGCAGATAATTAACTGCAGGAGAAGGAAGGCTCAGTCAGCTTGGATAGCCCCAGAGCCCTTAATGTAAAGGCATCCACAAGCATCCACACCTGCCCCAGCTCTTGTCTTGGCCAAAGTGCCTGAGAAAGATTCACAGCAATCATACTAGGACCCGGCTGATTGAATGGTGTTAAGTAACACCTAGCCCTCAGTCCATAAGCAGGTGATATTCATGGGGCAAGGGAAGGTTGGCCATCAGAATCTGAAAGCACAGGAGACACTACAGTCTCTCTTCCTCCCCTGGACCTCACCTTTGCCCTGGACTGGATAGATCACAGTGTTCATATGGCCCCCTTGAAGGCCATGGGTGAGCCTGACAGAAAGGGACACAGCCGTGGGTAAGGGACACAGAATGGGACTCTTCCCTGAATCCAGAGTACTTTATAGCCAAAGGTATTTCGAACAGATGCTTACCCTATTAATAAAGCTTCAGTCCAGAAATGAGTGGTGATAGCTGAACATGTTTTCGAATTGCTTAAAAGAACTACATTGTAAACTGAGGGGGGAAAATAAAATCACTGGGAAGACGACTTCTCTTGAGTCACAGGGGGTGGTTCTTAGTCACACAGAACGTAAACCAAATGCTCAACTGTTCTCAAACCATGACCACCACCAGCATGTGTGTTCGGGAGACTTCCCAAGAGCAGTGGGTGGTTAACCATGACTGTTTCATTTAAACCCAGGTGGTTATGACATCTTCTGGAAGAAAATGAACAGTAGCTTTGATTTTCCATCTTAAGTCAAAGCTAGGCGGTGGTGGGATGAGAAGCGAACAGCCCCAATTCACATCTCCTATGCCTTCCTTTTAACCATGGACACAGAGAAATCGACTCAAAGGAAATAATTCTCATCTGAGCAGAAGACAATAAAGGGCACCCCCTCAACTATACTACAGATGTTAATAACATCTGGAAGACATCTGCTTCCCCCACACCCAGAGTGAAAAGGGTGGCTGCTCTATTACCCTAGAGCCTAGTTTTGGTAAGATCCGAGGAGCCAGATGCTGCGTTGGCTTAGACACTGGATCAAGTTCATTTGAATTCTTTCAGGTCCTTTGGGGTCCTACCTTCCTCCCGCTTTGGGCTACGGCCCAGGGCACATTAGCTCTGAGCTGGGAATCTGCTGCTCCTTCTTAAGGAAAATGAAGCCCATTGTGAGGCATCACTGGTTTGCATTTGCTGAGCACCCCTGGCAGTTGTGGGAAGAAAGGGACCCTCATCCCCAGGAGATGGGCACAAATAAGAGCTGCTGAAATACACACTACCCGAACACTGCTGACAGAACCCCAGGTTAATGTTCAAGCCACGCTTTGGTTGGGAAACAGGTCTGCAAGCTTTGAAGGAGGTGGGGGGTCTTCCACCACCAGTTTAGGATGTGGCTCCCCTTGCAGAAGGCAGCCACAGGCCCGTTCATCAGTCCTATGCCATAGTCTTTAAAGTGCAACAGAACACCTCCGGAGACGTCGGACAGATCAACGGGGGTTAGAAGAGTTTCACAGGTTAGAGTGAGACACACAAGGACACCGTGGACACAGGCCCCTGGGTTGTCTGTGGATGAGTGGGGCGGGTTATATGGGGTGTAGTGTTCTCTTCCACAGGCCCCCAGAGTTCCATTGGGCCAACATGTGTCTGAGTCATGTCACTTCCTGTCAGCTTCTGGGACTTAGGAAAATGCTACTGCTGACAACAGTGGTGGTCAAGCTGGAGAGAGACTTAGAGAGAGCTTAAAATGAGCTCTCCTGGGTCACTCATTATACTAAGTGCTCGATAACCAGAGGTCTGCCGTGATGGGCGCATCAGGGGGCAAGAAATCTGGTCTGATTAAGGCAGTGAGCATCGTGGTGTGGTGGTGGGAGCGTCTGAAACAAATTCACATTAGCCAAGTACAGGGGCTGGGCTGGCAGCTGCTATTGGATGAAGAGTTCCGCGAAGTTATTTACAGCTTGCAGTCCCAGCCCCCTCCTGTGGGCTTCTGTTGGCACAAATCGGTCCTTGGAAAAAATTTGGTGGTTTGCACAGTTGGTCGTGAAAATAAAAATGTGGGGGGACTTGAGGATGGGAACCCGAGGGGGCTTCATCTTGGTATGATGATCCGTTCTATTGCGCACAGAATATGATCCCAGTTTTTACAAAAGATGGCGAGAAGAGTCACAGCAAAGAAGGTGCCGAGGAATGTGGAAGCGGCTCTTCATCATGGGCGAGGACGAACTTGGCGATGGTGGACACGCACACCAAGAGCACGGCCATGAAGGCCAGGATCACGTTGATGCACTTCCCCAGGAGGACTTTGGCGTTCACGGTGTCCGTTTGCAGAACTTGCTGCTCTTGCTGGTGCAGTTCCAGCTTAGAAATGCGAGTCTGGCAGGTTTCCAAGGCCTCCTGTGGGCAAGAGGGAGAACAGCATTGAGATCAGGGGCTCCGCGGGAACGGGTGCTCGCTGGTGTCTGTAAGTCCCTCAGCCGACCCCCAGAGCAGAACGCCCGACATTAGGTGGCTTCAGATAGCTCAACTGATAATGGCAGGATACTCTCAGAAGCAGCAAAACAAGAATCTCAAGCTTCATTTATATCCTGTTATTCATGGTCTAAAACAAACATGTACACAACTATAAAATATTCACATGAATTAAGCATCTGGGCTGCACCTAAATTTCAAATATAGTGCATTAGAGTACATCTGAAATGCTGGCATCTGTTGGTACCAGGGGGACAAACCAGAGGAAGGGTGGGCTTGGTTTGTAAGGTTTGGCTACCTTCAGCCACAGCACAGGTCTCCAACTGCTGGGCCAAGTGGGCCCTGCTTGCTCTGTGCGCTTTCTAGACCAGAGTCTCTGAACCTTTTTCAAGTCATGGCCTCCTTCCAACTTTGTTTCCTTTCCCGAGCACCCACTCCCTCCCTGGCCTCTGCCTCTGTCTGACCAGGAGGCCCCTAGTCCTTTATTATGGCCCTTCACCATTTTGCACGATTTTTATCCACAGCCCCTTTGGCATACGTTGGAGGCTCCCTGGGAGCCTCTGGCTGAGAGACGTGGTTCTAGAGGAGGGAGGGGGGCGGAGGGGGCAGGGCTGATGGTGGCAGCCACACCATGTTCACCTGCTCTTTACACCAGGCTCCCAGAACACTCTCCCTGTATCTCCTATCCCTGATGGCAGAGACAGCTCTGAGCGCATCTCTGGCCCTGCCCTCTCCCCAGAGATGGGTCCTGTGTCTGTGTATCTCCATTGCCCCTGACACCCACGCTGCTCACAGTGCCATGACTCAGAGTGGTTCTATGCGCTGGATCTTCCCTATCACCTTGCCACCAACCCCATTTCCCTTCTTCAGAAAATGGCACCACGGACCTCCCAAGCTCACAACCCTCCCCTGCAACACAGACTGGAGCCTTGGCACTGGCTCTGAGGCTCTCTCGTCTGTGCCCACATCCAGCCACACCAACACTGCCATCTGATGTTGGTCAATCCCTGCCATCAACCCCATTTCCCTCCCCACCCACTGTCCCGTCTCCCTCTGTCACCAGGACTTCCCTGCCTGCAGTCCCCACGCTCATTTCTCCTCGTATCTTTGTGTCTCACCTCTGGGCTAGGGTTCAATGCTCAGACCTGGTGATGTGATATCAGTGAGGCCCAGCAGTGCTAGAGACGCGCAGGAAGTCACAAGGGCCACCCGTGGTGGAGGGGATCATAGGAGCAGAGGCACTCAGGCACACAAGGCACATGCTCCATTAGAGCATCCCAGCCCCATGACTGACCTGAATGCTCTGGAAAGGAGTGTCTGGGTGCCCTCTGCACCTACAGTGGCCTAAAGTGTCCTGGGTCTGCAATGCTCATGGCTGCTCCACCCCGCTTTCCACCTGGTGCTCCCTGGCACAGCTCTCGGGCTCCAGAATGAGGCCCTGCTAGACTCAACTCATGGGACTGTCAGGGACCAAGTCTTAATCCTTCTTCCCCACCAGGAGATGAGTGGCACGAGGCGGGGACTCAGTCCACCGGGCAGGCAGCAAACGCACAACCCATTTGCTGAATACTCAGATGGGTGCCAGAAATGAGCACTGAAGCTTTGAGAGAGAAAAACCCTTTGCCTCTTGGGAGAAAAGAACTGAGCGACAGTGGCACAACACATCCCTTTTTAATCTCTCTAGCTCACTCCTAACTCATTTACCAATCTGTATTTGCTGAATGATGTTACAGGCATCCTCTCAGGGCTGAAACAAGCATAATGGCTCCAATGTGGATTTGCTTTGCTCCTGCTTAATGTATTCTATGGGCCAAATAACTTCCGGTTTTGTTACTATAGCAACTTTCATGATTCAGGCTACCACAAGGTGAAAGCCCTCAGAGCTGTACCTTCTGAAAAGGGGCTGACAGTCTACGACAACGGGCATGCATAAGCCCAAACCTCACACCTGCAACCATTTCATGCAAAGCCTCTCATTTCTGATGGGGTTGAATTTCAGACATCAACAGGGTACCCCAGCATGGTTATCATATTTTTATTAAAAGAAAAATATAAGAAAATGGTGTGAATTGCAACCCACTAAACACCATTCAGTCATATTTTTTTTTCTGTCATAAAATGTTCAGTGCTTTCTTGGGTTCAGTATATGCTGGGGACAAGGAAACAAAACAGGGTTATTTCTTTGAGTTTTTTTGGGGTCACGCCCGGCAATGCTCAGGGGTTACTCCTGGCTCCACTCTCAGGAAATTACTCCTGGCGGTGCTCAGGAGACCATATGGGATACCGGGAATAGAACCCTATTAGCCGCATGCAAGGCAAATGCCCTACCCGCTGGACTATCGCTCCGGTCCCAATTTCTGTGTTTTAATGGGAAATTCAAGGTAAAAAAAAAATCCAAACAAGTCAGTTGCTGGAAACAGCAAAAACTTCTGCAGCCCCGGAGGTCAAAGCTCTCAGTCAATCTAACACTCTGGGTGACAAGGCTGTTGCCCCTCCGAGGACAATCGAGTGAAGAGAGGAGAGAACGTTGGGGGTGGGGTGAAGAGGGCTGAAGCTGTCTCAGTTACACCTGGGGCACTTCCTGTTGGTTCCCTTAAAGAAGGTAGATTAACCTGAGTGGGAAGGCTGAGTAATTTTATTTCTGAAAAGTGGGCAGCAGGCAAGCACATTTGGGAAGCTCTGATCTAAGCACCAACCTGCTAAAAAGCTCTGGAGGCTACAGCTACTCACCAACATAACAGGGAGATTAGCCAGAACTTAATTTTTAACTGTTTCATCAGAGCCCAAATTCTAACAAGCATGCCAAGAAAGACCCTCCAGGCCCTCAGATATCCTGCATTCCTGAGAAATCAAAAAACGTTGAAATGAACTCTAGTGATGTCTGAGTTTTAGCCTTAACAACCCCATTCCCACCCTATATCCCCCTTATTTTTGGTGGTGCCGAGGATCAAACCCAAGTATCCTGCATTCGTACAAGGCATGTGCTTTGCAGCTGAGCCTTATCCCTGGCCTTTTATGTTTCTGTTGGGAGACTCCTTCCCTGTATCCCTTGGCCCTAAAGTAGGTTTCATTAAAAGAAAAGAAGAAAATTTAGGACCAGCGATAGTACAGAGATTAAGGTTATTTGTCTTGCACACTGTCAACCAGAATTCGATCCCCTGCCCTGGCAGATCTCCTGAGATCTGCCAAGAGTGATCTTGAGCACCACAAGAAATGTCTGTGCAAACACCTTCCAAAAAGAACAATATTCACCCTTAACTCTCCCTTTAAATATGAGAGAGAAGCATCTATTGGATCACGGACCTGGACTACCCCATCCCCCTACCAATATGCATACACACTGTGTTCAGAGACACAGAAAACCCCAGTGAAAAGGACTGCCCTGCTCTCATGACATTTAAAGGACAGTCAAATGCTTTGCTAGTATCTGGCAGGTGGTGGAGGCACTCTGGGGTCTGTCATTCGCATAAATATGTAAACGGTAGAACTGAGACTAGAATCCAGTGCTGACCACAAGCGACCAGCCAGCCCACCTGTCCGGAGGCGGTGGGCACCAGCCACTGGAATCCCGAAGTCCGTGCTGTGCAGCGTGGCAGTTGCTCGTGCTGTGCTGTCTGAGTTGCTGGCAGCTGAGCTATTCCCGACTCTCCTTACTTCGAGGTGGGAAGTTTCTGGAAGTTGGGGTCTGTCTCATCTTCATTTTTAAATGTATCTATTTAATTTTTTTCTTTTTTGCTGTACCCAGCTGTGCTCAGGGCTTACTCCGGGTTTAGTGCTCAGTGACTATTCCTGGTGGTGCTTGGGGACCCCCTACGTGGTAGTAGGATCAGCTGTAGGCAAGGCAAGCACCTCCCTCGCTCTGCCTCAACTTTTACAACACTGGATTGCAACCACCAGTCCACGTGCCAGAATACAGGTGTGAAAAGTTTGAAGATCGTCGCTTTCAAACATGAATACACTGTGATGCTTATGGGGTAGGAGAGGGGAGGGACGGTAGGGTTAGGTATGTAACTAATACGTGTTCACTGATTTAGGCAGAAAGCCAACAGAGGTAAGCTGCTTCACTGAGTACCATCTATATCATGAACTAATGGAATAAATAAGGCGGAGAAGATATGTTTGTGCAAAGAAAACTGCGCCATGGGCCAGAGACCCTTGCTGGCCCCAAGGGGAATGCACCTGTCTGTTAAATGAACCCAAGACTGGGAAGAGGCTGGGCGTGATTAGAGTGGTTAGAAGAAAGGTACCTGGATGTCCCGTGAGCGCTCGTAGGCCTGGTAGGCCACCTTCTCCTCGATGCTGGCCAGCTCCTGCTTCAGGTTGGCCATCTCGTGCTGATGGAGGTCCGTCAGGTCATGTAACTGGTCCTCCAGGCGCTCGTACCTTTGAGAAGAGAGGAACCAATTCTGAGTGTGCTGCTCCGAGTCACCTAACAGCACCTTCTAGAGGGATGTCCCTTGCATCTAGACTATCCTTTCAAACAGAGTCCGCCAGGGCACGCAAACAGACCAAGCAGCGCTGAGCTTCCATAAGCACACATGGGCTGGCACTGAGTCCCAGTTCTAGAAAGGTCTGATCTCTGCGGTCTTTACTCTCTCCTCATCCAAAAAGCTGTGTGCAAGCCTAAGCTGCTGTTTCCACCAATGCCACACTAGCACACTGCCTCAGTGACAAGAAGACAGAGTTGGCCTGTTGGCACATTTTAGGGCCTGTTGGGGGGGGGCAGGGCTGCCCCAGATCCTGCCACACCAAGGACTCACTGGCATCCTGGGAGAGAGAGAGAGAGAGAGAGAGAGAGAGAGAGAGAGAGAGAGAGAGAGAGAGAGAGAGAGTGTTTGGGTCTCACCTTGCTATGGTCAGGAAACCATGCAATGCTAGGCATCAAATTTGGGCCTTCTACATGCAAAGCATGTGCTCTGGACCTTTAAATTAGTTTCCCAACCTCTCCAAAAATTGTTCTCATATGACAAAGAAGGTTGAAGATTATATTTAAAATTTAAAAAAATGCTTTAAAGAATGAGCCAGTTCAAGAAAGCCAAATCTCTAAGACAAATGAGCACATAAGATATAAAATATGTAAGAAATTGAAACATTATATAACAGGAATTTATCTTTAGAAATTATTCGACTTCTGTTGACAAATCTCTTGGTGAAGTCTTTGTAGTGGAAAATTCATCTCTTACTCAAGTATATATATTTGATTAATAGGCTATCAGTATATAAAATTCAACCTACAAAAGTTTATTGCTAACAGAATTCACAAGATTTTAATTTATACTTTAATCTTAAACTCTTAAAAGCTCGTTAGAGTGAAAAGTTTAATGAACAAAATGCAATGCATACAAAGTATTTTCTCTGTTTGACTTTTAAGATTGATGGACCAAATAAAATCCACCTTGCTGGAAAATGAGTTCGTTTTTCCATGTGGCAGTTAAGGAGGGTTCGGGTGCTCGAATGCAGGGCTCAGCATTCATTTACTGGGACCGTTAACTCCCGTCCACTCAATCCATTCAATCTGCACCTGAATCATAAATCACCACATCATGCACCGTGGCAATGAGACAAGAGTTCTTCGAAAGATCCACACATGTCACAGTTTTCTCTAAACTGCCAAATATCTGCCACAAATGTATGCCACCACTACAAAGCATTTAGTGGTGAACAAAAATAACTATACTCACAGATAACACCCCTTCCCCCAGCACATGTCATTTAGGCGATCTCTCTGTCGTCAGTAGTTAGAAAATCCCAACCAATATTCTCTGAAATACCTGTATCTCTCCTCTTGCAGGGTCTGTGAGATAAACCCGTATTCTCGCTTGAATTGCACCTTCAGCGCTCGATGTCCTCGGCCAGCTGGGCCTGGGTCTCCTTGATCTCCCGCAGCTCCTCCAGAATCATGCTCAGCTTCCCTGGCTATCCAGCGGGCCAGCCCCACTGGCCCCAAACGACTGGTTCCGTTGCTGTCTGCAGAGCCTGACGTGCCACTCGAACACTCATCATCATCACTGTGCTTGGCTTGGTCACAATGGTGGCGCTGCCCCCATAGGCCCTGGCGCTGGCCTCCGGCCGGAATTCCTCAAGGGAATTTTTGAGATGAGCGATATTGTCAGCGCTGCCGAACTTATTAGGGATCAGGTTGGCAAACTCTCTGGACTTGTTGAAGACAAATACGGGGGGTGGAGGGACACCCCAGGCATGCCAGACTTACTGCTCTCCATGCCATGGGGGCAGTTCGGGACTTGGCGTGGGCATCCTTCAGAGAGTGCTGGAGGTCCTTGGCGCTCCGGTGGCGCCGTTCTGCTCGATCTCCCGGAGCTTCCGATGATACTGTTCCAGCTTCTTCTGCAGCTGAGCGATGGAGTGAGCTGATTTCTGGTTCTTCTTCTCGAAGACCTGCTTGATTCGGCCCGCCTGTTGCTTGTCTGCGCTGTTGACCAGCTTCAGATACTCAGCCACGTTCCGTCCCGGGAGGTCTGCTCGATTTTGATCTGCTCGGTGACTTTCAGGATTTTCTGCTTCAGGCTGTCGGCGCTGAGTCTGACCTTTGTGGAAATCCAGGATGCCATCTGGGACGTCAAAGTTGAGGTTGGTGTCAGAACCGCCTCGGCGTATGTTCAAGGGTAGGCTGAGGGTATTCATGTCATGGCGTTCCACCTGCAAGAGGAGAGAAGCAGCGCGTCAAGAGTCTGAAGTCAGAGTGACAGGGCCTGGGTCCACGAGAACCACCAGGTGTGGACACTGAAGACAGAGTTAGAAGTAATCCTGGAGTATAACTAGGTATGGCCTCAAAACCCAAAAAACCTGTCTGCCATCTGCCTCTTGAGGTGTTGCAGGTGTGGCTGCGATGCCCAGCTGTGTCAGCAGGTGGCAGACAGGAGACAAGCTTGTCTATACCCAGGGCTCTGCCCTGTGGGCCTTGGATGGTTGATGGTCAGATAGAAAAAGACTCGGGCCCCCTGGGATGAACCCAGAGCCACGGCAGAGCCTGGCAAGCTACCCGTGGTGCATCTCGATATGCCAAAATCAGTAATAATAATGGACCTCATTCCTAATGAATAGAAACGCTACTGGTGCCTACTTGAGCAAATCAATGAACAATGGGAATACAAGTGATACAAATGATTGCTTTTTGGGTCACAGCTGGCGACACCCAGGGGTTACTCCTGGCTCTTTCTGGCGGTACTCAGGGGACCATATGGGATGCTGGGGATCAAACCCGGTTGGCCACACGGAAGGCAAACACCCTACCTACTGTGCTATTGTTCGGTGCCAAGGAAATTAAGTTCCTATAGGTACATTTATCAACACAAGTAATGATATTTTTGGCTGGAACCCGAAAGATGGATGGAATCCCACATGGCAAGATGAAAATTAAAGATTACAACATCAATAAAAGATGCGGAAACAACAATATACATCCCCGCACCGTCCCCACCCCAAACCAAAAAGAAGCTGGAGAAATAGTACTGGGGTTTTAGGCCTTACCTTGCACGTCCCCACACCATCACTGCCCCCCCCAGTAAAACCAAGAGTGATCCCTGAGCAGAGTCGGAGTAAAAAGTCCTTAGCACTGTCAGGTATGGCCCAAAGACAAAAACAAACAAACTACAAGCAATTAAAACATTTAAAAAAAAAACACAATTCCAAACAGTGATAAATACTAAGACCACAGGAAAATACTTTCCTATTCAACTGCCAGGCAGGAAAAAGAAAGGCAATATAGGTGTAAGGATGGCCTAATAGTGGAATACAAATGAAAAGAACTTCAGTGTATCCATTAAGCTCCCTGGCAAGGAACCTGGGAGTCAACGGGTTTTTCTTACTTGCTCCTCAGGCAAAGAATTGTGTGCCTAGTACGCATCACACGTAACAATTGAAATTTAAAAAGCCAGAATTTGCATCTCAGTCTTCCTAAGTCTGGTCTGCTTTCTAGCAGCACATCAGACGCCTAATGTCCCCTGGAGGACCAACACCAGTCTTTGCAGATACTAAAAACAATCAGTAAGAACAAAAACAATAACAACAAATCCTAAAATCTAAACGGAAACTTCTTTTGTGTCAAGTTTGCAACCCTTTCGTTAGAACAATACCTTAATAATAGAGTTGCAACTGAAATGAAATCAGAGACAGTATTCATAAGTGCTGCCTTTTCTATTTTTTATTGACAAGCACAAAGTTTAGGTTGATGTAATCCTCGAGACCTTGTGCTGCCCAACGGCCCAGATTCCAATGTGAATCACTTCCAATGATGAGGCCAACACACACTTTACCAACTGACACCCCCCAACTGGATCTTACCCAGAGGGGTTAGTTCAGGGTCACAGCGGACCCAGTCCCAGGATGGGGTACCTAACCTGGTCTCCCTTCACCACTTAAAAGATTTGTTCACATTTGTTGACATTTCTCTTTCAACACACACATATTTTCATATAAATAAGAGACACTGATGATTTTGCCTGCTAGAACAGCTGGAAAGAAAGAAGACAGACCAGAACACAAAGCATGTCCCAAGGACCTGGGCCTTCCCTGATCAAAGGAAGGATCAGAGGCCTGAGAAGATCCTTGAGAGAAGTCACAGAAAGCCTGAGAAAAATAGTTCCCCAGGGCTCTCTCAGAAACCTGAGCAGGGATGGGGCGGCAGAACACGAACAAAGAAGCACTAAACCTAGGAAATGTTTATTTGGGGCAGGCAGGGCATTCATGGTGACCTGTGATCACGAGGTCGGAGATTTGATTTCGCTCAGTTGGATTATACTCCTCTACTTCTCAGCCATGTGCTGTGGCTTTGCAATGCCTCCCGGGTCAGTCTCAGATAGTCACGGTGGCCTCTCACCTCCTAAGCTTCCTCGCACCCCTCATGGTTGCTATTCAAAAAGGCCCAAGTTCTCGGAGGTCTATGAGCGGTTTATGGGTTCCCTGGCCCACGGGATCTTCATACAGCCACCCCTCAACTTCTGCTTCTCAAACTCCCTCCCAGAGTCCTGTGGAAGGGAAGGGCCTTAGGAACGGTGATAAATGGTTATTGGCACTTTGGTGTTGGGCATGGGATGGTCACACTCTACTCCCAAAACTTAGAAATACCGACTCTCTTGAAAAAGAGAAAATAAAAGACTGTAAAGAGAAAATCCACTTCTTCAGGTCTCTCCTGATCCTGTCAGAGCTGCCTTTCCTTCCTGGGAGCCCCCTGCAGTTTTTCTCTTCTTTATATCACTATTCATAACCAACCCAAACCCAGGGAGCTCAGGCTGCTCTGGGGGAGAGATAATATCATACCCATATCCAGCCTGTGGGGCGGCATTGAGCCTCATTTACAGAGAGGGCCACAGGGTTGACTGTGCTGGGTAGTGGGCTCAGAGGGCTGCGGTAAGTTTGGCATGAGAGCCCCGGGTCCCATCCCTGGCACGGCATGGCTCCCTGTGCACCACTGGGTATGACTCTCCCCCAGAGCCTATTTACAGAAGGGAAGAGTGAGTCTACACTGCAGCTCTTTAAGACACATTTTAACAGATGAAGAAAGCACAGTGAAGTCCTGCCCGTAAGCACAGTTTCAGTGAGTGAGTTTTCATAAGACCTTAGTAATAAATTCCACATCACTTCAAACTGATTCAAAGAAACAAAGACTTTGTATAAATCAACGTTAGGCAGGACACACATAGGGGACACTGAACACGAGATAATCTCACCTGTAGGTGGGTTATAAAGAAACCGAGCAAGGGAAGAGGCAGCCCCCCACGCAAACAAACCCTGCCCTCACCCCAAGGCTGAGCCACCTGGAGGGACTGTGGGGAGGGACAAGGGCACTCGGTGGTGGCGAGGTGTGGGGACACATGACCCCTAAAATGTATCAACATTTAAACAATAGTGAACAACAGTACCTCAATAAATATGCATATAAAAATAAACAAAAAGTAAAATTTTAGTTGTAGTTAAAAGAAATCCAATACAAACACAAGGATGTTTTAAATAAGTGTAACTCACACTGGTAGATTTAGTAAGTATAACCCTGGACCATTTTCACAAAGCTGAACTCACAGTGTAAGTACCAGCCCAGTCAGAGATATGGACGAGAAGCCAAGGGGCCCCCCACACCCACCTATGCCCATCACCATTCCATCACCCACCCCACTCCTGTAAGGTCGGAGGGAAACCATGAATCTCACTTCCAACAGCATAAACATTAGTTTTGTTTGTTATCTTTATGGATCCTGCTCGTCTTTTGCCACCCAATTCCTAAGAATTTTTCCTCACCCTCCTGGAGTTAAATTTCTTTAAAATAAAGAAAAAGAAAAACACCCACCAACCCCCTGCTTGGCATTCTCTATTGAGAAGTCTGCAGGGAAGACACAAGTTTCTGTCCCCTTACCTTACAGAGCCGGAATACGTCAGCACCCCTCCTCTTCCCCTCAGTGGCACCCCTGCAGCGGGTACCCAGGGCCAGAGACGCCCCACAGCAGCCCCACCCTCTCACACTGTGGCGACAGCCGGCCCAGAAATGTTTACACGCAGATGACTGGCTGACTCCTGGCCCACTTTGCAGTTCCAACAATGCCTGGCATGCCCCCAGAGTCCAGGCTGGGAAAGGAACAGCATTTTAACTCAGTCTCACTGCTCCGCAGAAAGCAGTTAAAAACCACTCAGGAAGATGGGCTGGAGTCTTAAAAATGCATGGAGTCCTGGGCTCAGTCCACAGCACATTCTCCCAAGCACTGCCAGAAGCAACCCCTGAGCACTGAGTCCAGAGTGAGCCCTGAGCACTAAGACAGGAGCAGAAAAAAACCAACCATCTTTAGAGGATGGAGAGATAATATAAGGGTTAAGGTGTTTGCCTTGAGACTAACTGGCTGACTGGGTTCAACCCCCAGCAACACATATGGTGCCCCAGCCCTGCCAGGAGTGACCCCCTGAGCACAGAGTCGGGGTAAGAACAGCTGGGTGTGGCCCAAAAATCAAAACAAGAAACCTTATAACTGTCTTTGGAGGGTACAAAGTTGGAAGGCCTGCTGGGCCACACCCTTCAGTCTTTACGGCCCTAACTGCAGGCTGATGGAGAGTCGGTCACACCACCAGCTGCTCGCACCTGCCCTGAACACAAACCAAATTTCACGTGTGTGCTGGGACAGTAGCTGGGAGCATCCTGCCATAGGCCCGCTCCTTCAAGCGGTCTTGTGTGGCTCTCGGGTTGGGGCACAGGAAGGAGGACAGAGGTTCCTGGGGCCACTGGAGTCCACGGGCATACGGACTCACAGCACCAAAGTACGTGGTCTGGTATGGGAGCTGATGGGGGGGTCGATACTTGCTCTTAGGTACACCAAGTTCCCTCTGTGGGCTTCAGTGTCCCACATCTATGAAAAAAGGAAGAGATACAAGCAGGCAATTCAGAGCAAAGAGGCCCAGTGTCAGGAAACGGGACCAGGGTCCCTTTACTCCGGGGGCAGCAGGGAAGCATCCAGACTCTGGGATAAAAATGGACAAATGGATCTGGCTTCCAACTGGGCACTGGACAGCAGAGAGCTGGTGAACCGTGGGAAAATGACCAAGCCTCTGCATGCCTCAATTTCTTCTACTCTAACAGGGGAGATCATGACCCTTCAATGGACCTTGAGAGCTAGTTTGGAGGTTCTAGCAGGGGAGCACAGTTACTCGTATACTCTCGACTGAAGACCGGTCCATCTCTATTTGGGGAAGGACATCCTCTTGGACAGAGCGCGCAGCTTCTGGAGGGATGCACATGGAGTGGTGAGGGAGGAAGAGGACACCCGCCTAGCCAGCCAGATCAGCCGAATCAATGCTGGCGATCAATGGGGTGACAGATGTCGCAGCCAGATCGCCTCACATCCAATAATGACTCTTCCAAAGAGCTCCTGTGGAGTATGAATAAATGGGATAGTGCCTGTTGGCATAGCCACTGGCTTCCATAAATGTGTACTCTCATGATTATCTCAATTTCATTTAAAGAACAGTCCCTGAGAACTTTCTTATGTGTATGCACCACAGTTTCTTTACTATTCATCTGATCTTGGGCACCTGGGATGTTTCCAGATCTTGGCAATTGTGACAAGTGCTGCAATGGACATAGGCTGCAAATGACTTTTTGAAATAGTGTTTTGGGCACTTGGGGAGACTACTGAGAAATAGACGGTTGGGTTGTATGGAAACTCAATCCTAAGATTTCGAAGAGTGTCTATATTCACTCTTCCATTCTTGGAAGATCCTGCTTGTCTTTTCCCAAGAGTCTGCCACATGGGTGGAACTAGAGAACATCACAGAGTCATGTCAGTTAGAAGGAGAGAGACAGAAACACAGGTGGGATAAAAAGAAACCAAAGGAAGCAAAAATGGCAATAGTAGAGCTAAAGTGTTGGTCCACAGACCTGAGCTTCGCTAGGGGCTAAGGGGTCCCACACAGGGTCCTGTGGACACTGGTGAAGGGAAGCGGTACTCTGGTGGTGGGTGTGGTGTGGGAATGACGCACGTGTGAAATTATCATTAACAGTACTGTGACCACAGTGCCTCAGTAAAGATGAAAAGAATGAAAATCAAAAACACTGTTTGAAAGTCAGAAAAAATAAAGCACTTGAGTTTAACAAGGGCCAGGCAAGGAGCTGCCAGGGCTAAGAGCAGCGGTCTCTTCGGCAGAGCCACTCTTTGTATTTTACTTTCATGTATTCCACTCTGAACAACAACAACAACACACACGCATGACTGCTTTTAGCAGAAAGGACGCCGCTTTAAAAAATGACAGCCAGCCGCTCTGGGTTTTGCCCGGACGCCTTGGCTATAATTACCCGACAAGAGCACGGACCCCAGCACCTCTGTGAAAGAGTCATTCCCATAATGGCTTCCTTCCGGCAGCAGAAACATTTCCACTGTCACCTCGATGTTCTGGAACAAAGGGTGAAAGAAAGGCCTAATCTGGGCACAGAGGTCAAACACTGCCACCGAGTCAGGTCTGTGGCACCCCAGGCCTCCCGCACCCCGGAGTTCACCTTACTCACCAGGCGCTCACTCGGCCAGCCCCGCCACAGCCTCTGCTCAGGCCTCAAGGAAGCTGTTTGCATTGATGGTCCCTCACCACAGCTCCACACCAAGCGAAAAGGGAGCGACAGCGCTATTACCTAACACCTCCACGTGTCAGACGGGGACTCCTGTGGATGCCTGCTGGGGCTCTGGAGTGCCACAGGACAGTCACAGAGAAGGGAGGGAGGGGGGAGAGAGGACCCCAGGGGGACAGCTAGTCACTTGCTCAGTGCATGGCCGGACACGATGACGGGGAATAAAGAAGTGCTGCGGGCACTGTTGGGGAGAAGAGGACCCTTCATAGGGGCTGGCAGGGGCTCAGCCACGGGGATTTCGGACTCTGTACACGGGGACTGACAATGCCCATGGACAGGCCTGCATTTTCCGAATCTAAAGGCTTCTTAAAGGTCTCGGGCATCCAGAGGGCCAAGCCCGTGTGACTGACCATCTGTTTTCTAGTCATTTTGGGAGGAGACAGAACGTCAGGTCTCAGTCAAGGCTACGCTACGGTGAGCAGGTCAGAACGTACCAGACTCTGCACAGTAACTATGCCAACTCTTAATCACTTAAAAGGGGGTGGGGGGAGGTACTTAGTCATTCTAGCAAGTGCTCCCTGAACAACTGAGGGAGATGCGTCCGGGGTGTGTCTGCTACTTCAAGCAGTGCTACAGGGATCTTGACGCATGTCCCCTGGTGTCGGGCGCTCGCCGGGGTCCCCGACAGTGCCGGGAAGCGAAGTTCCCTTCTACCTCCGAAGCCGGGCGAGGAATGGATGAACACTCAGGAATCCGATGAGGTTTTAAAAGCTTTACTTATCACAGGTTCAGGCATACAAATCAGCAACAGGAAAAACCCAATGCTTAGGATTCCAGGCTAGAACCCCAGCCACATGTAGGCCAAGATGGCGACCACCACGTGTAAAACTTCCAAGGGGAATAAACGCCCACAAGGCGAAATCCCACCGGGAAGAAGAAGCCCGGGAGAGCGGGAACCGGCTAGTTTATACCCCCCGCAACTTGGACCTTCCTCCCATTGTTATGGAAAGCAGGGAGGGTCCAATGCCCTTAGGTAGTCCCTCCCTGCATCTCACCTAGGGCCTTTACTGTGCTAATGTTTTGAGCCGGAATGCCTTTGAAATGTAGAGAAGGGGGTTTCTGAGATGGCATGTGACTGTACCAAAGATCAACACCAATGCCAGTTAAATATTTCTCCAAGCCTTCACAAGTCTCCTCTACTTCATTGTAGTTTTATATTTTATCAGGGAGCCATGCTTGTTTGTTTGGAAGCAAACAGCATTTCTCTCTGGTCTAATTACTTAGGTGTCCTTACGTGGCCAGGCTAATATGCTGGTAAGATCTAGCTAGTCCCACGATGATTGTGATAGCATGGGAGAATATATATACCAGCTAGTACAGCATACATGGTCGAATAAACTGCCACATTTAGACTACCCCCTTATCTACGGAGTGATTTGCGGGAGGCAATCCAGAGCAGATGCAGCAGCCCTTAGGAGTCCTGCAACACCCTGGGTCCCAGAGTTGGGGGTGGGGACGGGGGATGGATGGTCATCCTCCATTGCTGAACCTGGGGGAAATGGGAAAGAACAACCAGCACCAAGTGCCCAGGAGGGACCCTTCATTGTCTCTGACATGCACAGTATCTTGTTTAATTAGCAAAAACTCTGACACTTTTTGCTACTTTTTCTTTTTCTTGCTTACAATTGATAAAAGTGGTCCCAGGGGTTAGCTGGATTGTCTGGGGGGCAGAAAGCTAGTCCAAAGCAGAGCTCCAATTGAAATCCAGGCACTCTGCCTGCCTTGCAACAGGGATCTCGAAGTTTCACTAGAATCAAACACTAAGGCGAAGATTGTTTAGGGAGGGGTTGGAGAGCGAGAACGGGGGGATAAAGTGCTTGCCTTGCATCTGACCAACCCCCTGTTCCACCCTTGGATGTGGTTTCCTGAGTACTGCCAGGAATGATCCCTGAGCTTGGAACTAGGAGTAAGTCCTGAGCACCTCTGGGTGTGGTATACAAGTAAAACCAGAGCACATAAAATTTTTTAAAAGTTTTTTTTCAGTGTAGTAATTGGCAAATCCCTTATGAACACATAAGGGATTTATGGGTTCTTCCCATCAACCCTATTTTACGCAAAAGCAAGTCCTCTGAAAAGTTCTATTTCTTGTGTTCATGGTTATTAAACAGTTAAGTTGGAGCCCCACTCTGCTATAACTATGCAAGGTACCTCAAGGTCCGCCCTGGATCAGCCACCCTGATCTTGTATGTATCCACCTGGCGCTGTCCCTGGCATGATCGTCCAGACCAGAGTAGACTCTGATGGGTGGGAAAGGCTCCTTCTGATGGCACCTTCTCCATGAACCTCCTCCTCCCTGCGGCCCCGACACCGCCGATGGGAGCCAGACTAAGCTTAGGTCTGCAAAAGCCTGCAACATCCCTTTTCTCCATCCATACTTGAAAACATTAACGGGGATTTTGGCAAAATCACTTCATCAGGATTTTTTTTTAAAGAGAGAGGGGCTTACTGCCTTTACTAGCATCATGCCTAAGCACTTTAATCATTCCAATCATTCCAAGATTCAAGAGAACAAGAGAAACAGCCAGTGAAAATTCAGCAAGAAAAGTAAAATAAGGGACCTAAAGAGAAGCACCAAGTTCAGCCTGAGAGCCTGAGAGGTCGGTCTGGTCTCACATGGTTTGGGCAGGCCATGGGGTCCCTGGGGATAAGCTTACATCCCCTTCTTGCCCTGGGCATTACAGCTGAGAGTGGTCACTGCAGAATGGACCCAAAAGAGGTTCAGGCCACCAGAACATAAGTTTCTAGCACTGTCCTGCAAGCAGTACACAAGAGACCACTGAATCTTCTTCCTGTTTGCTACAGTGTAGCACTTGGCGATTACTCGTGAAATGCTTGGCTGGCCAGTAAACACCATAATTGAACACTGAATACTTGGTGATTTTTTTTTTAGTTGAATTGATTTGTATCACTTCACTTGTATCACTTGTCTTCCTGTTGTTCATGGATTTGCTCAAGCAGGCACCAGTAACATCTCCATACGTCCTGTCAAATGCTAGTAGAGCCCAAGGGCATCTGCTGGCTCCAGGAACATGAAGAGCCTCAGACCATTCATTCAGGTCATGGGAATGAGGTCTATAATTGTTACTGGTATTTGGCATATCAAATACGACACGGGTAGCTTGCCAGGCTCTGCTGTGCGGGTGGGATACTCTTGTAGTAGCCTCTCATCTCATGCATTTATTGATGAACTGCAACAGGGAGAGATCAGCGTTTCTGCTGGGTGGAGCTCTGACGAGCTGTGGATGTTGAAAATGGTGGCCCTCATGGTGTAGGGTTCCTCTGGCTTCTTGTGAGGTTCTGCTGGGGTGGTGGGCCAGGGCTAGAACCCGCCTTCCCTCCTGGGTTCCCAGCTGGGCACAGGGAGAGCCTGTGGCAGCTCTGCCCTGTGTATCTGAATCTCTCAGATCTGTATCACAAAAACAAAAATAACTCTGAATGTTTTTTTTTAAGTGTTTGGGCCACACCTAGTGATACTTAGAGATTACTCCTGGCTATGCACTCAGGAATCACTTGTGGCAATTCTTGGGGAACCATATGGGAGCCAGGGATCAAACCTGGGTTGGACATGCACAAGGTAAGCACCCTATCTGCTGTGCTGTCACTCCAGCCTATAACTGAATGCTTGACCAGCTTCCTTATCAAGACAAAGAGACGAAATTCATGTGGACCCCTACACAGAATATGCTTATAGTTTAGAAGGCAATTCCCTCCACTTTCTAGACTTCGCCCAAGAAAGAAGCATCTTGAAGCTCTTCATCTAGCATCCAAAAGGCTACTTTGTCACAGAAGAGTCTTCTTAAATGTCATTCTAAGTTATTTAGATAAGAACACTTTCACTGATATGTTAAGCCCAACAGTATAGTACATTCCAAACTTTAACACTGTGTACCGGGCAGAAATTGAGTCACTAGTATTACCAAACAGGCTTTATTTCCCCCACCTCTTCCTCTCTTAGCATCACTGACAAACGAAATCTGGTAGCATCCGAGTTCTGCTTCTTGACTATGGATAAAAGTAAATCCTACTCTGGACTTTGGAACAGAGGCTAGAATCACTAGATTCTTTATCCACAGATACTACAAGCAGTGTAAAGATTAGGCAAAGGTTCTCAAAACAAATTCCTAAAGCATCTTCAAGCACCTTTGGTACTGTAATTCAAACACTGGTGTCCTCATTAAACTCTACCAGGCAACAGAGGCAACCTACTTTGAGTTCCATGCACTAGAAAATATACGCACGGTTGCTAAAATATGCATATTCATATTTTAATGAACATGAACTACTTGGCTGACCTGGGAAGAATTACCATATGAATTAACCCATATGAATTAATGGGCAGGAGGCCGTGGAGGAAGGAGACTAGGGAGACTAAGGCTGGGAATCCAGCCCATACAGAGGGAGCCTCAGGCAAGAGGCACCCCAGCCAGGAACAAAGCTTGGGTGGGGCAGGAGAATGGAAAGAACATGAGGCAACTCTCAGCTTCATTTCTAAGTGATGGAAGGACACTTTGGGGACCCACATACCTCAAATAGGCCAGTTTGGGCAAAGAAAGTGAATACCAACCTCTCCTCCTCATCTATCCACCTGGCCTCACCTGGCAGCTGCCCCTGCCTCTGTACCTTTCTCCTCACTTCTCGACCTAGCCCCCACTTCTGTCCCTGCCTCTGTCTGCAAGTGGCTTCACCTCTACCTGTCTCCTGACTCTGCATCTGCCTCCACATCTGCACGTGACTTCACCTCTGCACATGACTTCACCTCTGCACGTGACTTCACCTCTGCACGTGACTTCACCTCTGCACGTGACTTCACCTCTGCACGTGACTTCACCTCTGCACGTGACTTCACCTCTGCACGTGACTTCACCTCTGCACGTGACTTCACCTCTGCACGTGACTTCACCTCTGCACGTGACTTCACCTCTGCACGTGACTTCACCTCTGCACCGATTCCCATCTCATCTCTGAACCTGCCTTCACCTCTACACATGAACCACAACCCTCTAAAACCAGATTTGGATGTTGTAGGCCTTCAAGTGAGGCCAGTCAGAGTGTGACTGTGTATATGTGTAGTGTGTGTGTGCGTGTCTGTGTGTGTTGGGACCAAATGAGGACTTCAAAAGGTGATACATAGACTGTACCACAGTTATGTCCAGAGTTTGAAATGATCTTCTTAAAAAGTAGCTCAGAACCCTTCTTGTTCCTTCTGAAAACCTTGGAAAGTGCACTGGATAAATGCATGAAAGCTTTGCTGAAGAATTTCAAACACTCTCCAAGAGGGAGGGATCTTAGGCATATTCTAGCAGACTCAACTGCAGTATTCTGAGCACACGGCAGTAGAGTAAGGTGGAGCTTTAGGTGGAGCCTCATGCAACTTCCAAGTGCCCCAAGCAAGGCATCCTGGGCTCTGTATTACGGATTCAGAAGAGAGGCGGCATTAAGGCAGTTGTAGAGACACAGAACCAGGAATTTTATGAAGGTAGAAGTGTGTGACTGTCATCGCATTCCATGAGTCCTTTAGGCTTCCTGAAAGCTTCCTGCGCTTTCCTGTCCCTACTATTGTGGTGAAGTGCCCGCTGGCTCCTTTCCAATACGGCCCCCATGCCTCATTCCCAATTCACCCCCAAAACCCAACTCTTGGACGTCTTCCCCAAAGCCTGGCCCACTTCCACACCCAGCTGGGACTGATGGCTTCTTCTGTGTCCCCATTGTCCAAATTCTCAGAGCTCATTGTACTAGGCACTTGTGTACTGTTTGCTCCCCAACCTGATCACCCCCTCCCCTTCCCCCCCCCCCACCCCACTCTCTCGAATGTTCCAGAGGAGGAAATGTTAAATGAGCCACCTGTGTCCTGGTCTCACATCCCTTCAATGGGACCTTTGGATCTGTGGCACGAATCAGCAGTTGACAGCCAGCCAACTGGGACAGACAGTTGTCCCTCATGTTTACTCTCAGCTGCTTGCCACGGATCAAGCACTTGCAGCCTAGGCTTGTGCACGGTTGTTTTTAGGAGATGGAGCTTTAACTGTGTGTAGCGGTGGTGTTAGATGAGAGATCAAGTATTTAGAAAATCAACGAGACTCCTGGGTCTCTGCTGCCCCAGGCAGAATTTAGGTGACCCATTACCAAGGGACAAACATTCAGAGCCACACTGAGCAGATTGTCCAAGTGTAGCTTCTCTTTGTGGCATGTCCCCTGTGGTTGCCATAACTGCAGGACAGAGCCCAGGTGCCAGTTACTTGGAACATGCTGACGGGTAAACTCCATCTTGTGACAGCATAAGATGCCTTAGGGCAGAGGCTTCCAACCTTTCTATACCTGCAGGCTGACGGCTGAGAGAACGTCATCTTAGAGGGCATTGAACGGAAACTGTCACTTATCTAATGCACCACCAACATGATCACATGTAGCTTCCCTTCCCTTAGAACAATCACAACTCAGCAGAACCTGAATACAGAACTGAAGGCGCCCTTTTAGCCTCTGATGCCTAAGAAGGACACGGTTTATTAAAAGGACAAAAACAGGTCTTCAGAAGAATGGCCAGAGAGAGGTTAGGATTTTGACAAGACTGTTCAAATTTATTTTAAAAAAAATGCTACTAGTTGTTAAGGTTTTTTAAAAGCAGAATAACAGCTTTCTATAATCTTTATATATACATATACACCTATGTATCTTATCTATATTTAAAATAAGCTTTATGTATCTTATTTTCCTTTCCAAGAGATTAGTCTGAGTGCCTTGATTGAAGCATGAAGCAGAAGTTAGACTCCCGCCCAGGTTCCCTCATGCTAGGTCCGGGCTCCTATAACACTGCTATCTTGTATCATGAGCCTGCTCTTGGGTCAATCTTTTATTAGATAGGAATGTGTTTTCTGCAACCCTTAAACTTAGTTTACTGAAATAACTGTGTTACCATTATATATTGCAGTTTTTTTAAAAAAAATGCATGGTAGAGAAATCACAAGAGCAAATACTAACAGATGGCTTTAGACAGCTCGTGGTGACACAGGCAATTAATAAGAGCTGTTCCAATTTTTGACATTAATAAGAGAAACTAGCATAAATCCCAAGTTATCTTGCACCATTAAAAATTTCAGTTGCTTCTATCTCTACCACAATGATAAAGTTCAATGCCAGTGAAACATACTAGCTTGTAAATAAACTCCTTCACCTTGCTAAAGTTGTCGTATATACTATAATAATGACACTCTGCTACGAAGATGAGGTAAGAAGTTTCTGAGATCAATAGTCACAGAAATTTAAAAAGCACCAAAATTTTATGTCTTGGTGGGAGACTAGCGCTCTAGTAACAATTTGTCTTGTAATCTGGGGAGAGGAAACTACAGAGATATAAATCATGCATTGCAACTTTAAAGATAAACATTCTACCGTCCAGATCCAAGTCTGTATTTGGGTTGACTATATTTTGAAAGAGATGAAAGAGCCTTGCAGAATCCACTACTGACACTTGCAGCCACCAGCTTGCACATCAGGAAGTCCTGATTCCAAAGCCATGAGCCCTAAAATAGATTTTTAACATACCACAGTGGCAGCATCAATTAGTGGTTAAAATCAGAGATTCAGAGCCAGATTGTGTAGGGTCAAATCCCAGTTTCTGGGATTAATTAATCTGTCACATTAATTATGTCACTAGGAGAGGGGGCTGAGTCACTTATTCTATGCTTCAGTTTCATCTGTAAATTATCTACTTCCCAGGGTGATTGTGAAGATGAAATGAATTCATATTTGTGAAGTACTTGGAACTGGGAATCTCATACAGAATGAATGCCCTGAGAGTAGTCCAGCATTTATTAAACACAACATTCTCCCAGTAATGGGGATCTTCAGAAACTCCAGAGCCAAGAACAATGATGCTACTGTTGCAACGGGTTGAGCCCTTGCAGCAGAAGCTGGTGATTGCTCCCCCACCCCCATAGCTATGGAATCTGCCCGTGTATGCATCTGGCAGTGCAGAGGCAGAGAGAAAAAGAGAAACAAACTCCAATTAGGAGGTTCTATAAAAGTCAAGTTTGAGGGGCTGGAAGGATAGCACAGAAGTTAGAGTTCTGGTTTTGAAACTTGCCTTAAAAGTAGCCAATCCTAGTTCAATCCCTGATACCACATCCCCAAGCACAGAGCCAGGAATAAGATGTAAGCACTGCTAGAAGTAGATCCAAAAATGGGGCTGGAGCAATAGTACAGTGGGTTGGGAGTTTGCCTTGCACGCAGCTGACCAAGTTCGATCCCCAGCATCTCACAAAGTTCCCTGAGCTCCGCCAGGAGTAATTCCTGAGTGCCGAGTCAGGAGTAAACCCTGAGCATTGCCAGTGTGACCCAAAAAAAAAAAATGATTATTTAAAAATACAGATCAGGTTCAATGTACCCAAAGTTATTTTTAAAGATCTTGTTTTTTTTTAACTGCTCAACACACACACACACACACACACACACACACACACACACACACAGCAGACCTACTATTTCAGTGATTTAAATTGACCTTTAATTTTTTTTTTTTTTTTTGCTTTTTTGGGTCACACCTGGCAATGTCAGGGGTTACTCCCTGCCTTTTTGCTCAGGAATTACTCCTGGCGGTGTTCGAGGGACCATATGGGATGCCGGGATCGAACCCGGTCGGCAGTGTGCAAGGCAAATGCCCTAACCGCTGTACTCTCGCTCTGGCCCTAAACTGACCTTTAAGAAGGTGAAGAATATCTCAAATGATTAACATCTCCATATCTGGTCCCAATTTAAAAAACAAGTGTCATCAGTGCTTTGCATTGATACTGCCAATACAAGTCAAAAATTGACCCTACAGAAAAAATGGATCCAAGTCTTTAAGCAAGACCAGGTGAAAGGGTATTAGAAAACTTTAGCTAATGATTCTTATTACTTGCTCTAAAGAGTCTCCTACACTAGTTCTTAAGAGTAGTACATCATGGGAACTTGCTGTTGTAAAGTGTGGGGTATTTTTGGACTGGACTGTCGTTCATTCTATGACTTAATCTACCACTGGTGTCATTAATTTTGTCCAGCTTCCCTCTCCTTCCTCCTTTCTTCACAGACACCTAATTTTGGCATTTCCCAAGTTCTCTCTAGATGGAATCTTCCTGGCTATACCCAGGTCCATGTACCTGAAATAGACCTCACTCCTATCTTATCTATACAATGGGTAATTATTTAAGCAGGTTCCACTGTTAACATTCTACTTTTCAATCCAAGCCTGCAGATTGTCACTATTCTAATCTTTTAAACTTCCATTCACACATTACCACCGTGCTCAAGGTTCTTCCTTGAATAAAAGAACCAGGTTCCTCCAGCTACTACTGAATCCCTGAGCAATTTTTTTCTATTCCAACTGTCCAGCTACTTCTTCCTTCTACCACCCACCAGTCAGACCTCAGAGGACACTAACACAGTTCTCTGTATTTTTAAAAATCTCAGTATGGGGGCCGGAGTGATAGTCCAGTGGGTAGGGCGTTTGCCTTGCACACAGCGGGCCCATGCCAGCCCGGGTTCAATCCCGGCATCCCATATGGTCCCCCGAGCACCGCCAGGAGTAATTCCTGAGTGCAGAGCCAGGAGGTAACCCCTGAGCATCGCTGGGTGTGACCCAAGAAGCAAAAAAAAAAAAAATCTCAGTATGACATCATTTCCATTTGAGACTGACCATTTCAAGATCCCATCTTATCCAAATTTTTCCATTTCTTCAATATTACTTCCATTCAAAAGGACTCCTACCCGCTGACTTCCTCTCTGTCTGAATACATTTTGATTCTTAATCATATTATTGAGTGGGATCTAATGATTCAGCCTCCGTATTAGATTTCTTAGATTACTGAAAGTATTTACTCATTTCCATGTCATGCAACACTCAACAGAAGTATCAGTATCAATGAGTGGCAAATACATGACAAATCTTTCTATGCTACAAAGCAGTATATTCCAAATTCTGAATGAGAGCTACATTAAGAAATAGGGTTTTACAAATGCATACATGTGTTCATATGCGTACACAGATAACTAGAACACAATTTTATGAAACAGTCACATGCCATGCGACTCTGTTTAAACAAAAGCTCATTCTGAACAATTGCATGTTAGGAAACTATTTTGCTGAGTATGTTGATTTTATCATATAGACAGAGCCCTGTTGGGGTTGGAGAGATAGTATAGTGGGTAAGAGGTTTGCTTGCACATGGTTGACCTGGGTTCAAACCCTGGCATCTGATGTGATCCCCGAGCACTGGCAGCAGTGATTACTGAGTGCAGAGCCAAAAGTAACTGAATACTTCTGGGTGTGGCTCAGCCCCTTCCCCCCGCAAAAAGAAACAGGTCCTTGCTTTGAGATGTTTATCAGGCACAAAGTGCCCTCTTGTGTCTGTGTACATTATCTTAAAAATATTAAATGTGGGTCGGAGACAGCACAGCCCTGAAGGCTGTACTGTACCTTGAGCTGTACTGTGTGTGTACCTTGAGCGTGGCTGATCTGGGTTCGATCTATCCCCCAGCAGGTCCTATGTTTCCTTGAGCCCAGCAGGAATGATCTCTGAGTATAGACGCAGGAGAAGGCCCAAGCACAGCTGGTGTGCCCACCTCCCCCAAATATTAAATAGGCACACACAAGGTAAATATGATATTTCCGATTGTTGATTTTGGATAAGGAAGATGGGTATGTGCTATATACTCTTTCTTGCCTCACCAATAAATGAGCCTCAATCCTGCTGGCAAAACTTTATAATCAGGAAAAAAGACATTCATTTGCTTCTCTGTTAACTGCATTCAAGGTGGTTCTCACATAGTGAAGACTGCTGTGGTTTTTTTTCCTGGCTGGCGGGTCAATGAGGGATTTAATTTTCCATTGCTATGAGTCTGCTGATCTCTCCTTTAAAATCTTTTCTGAGTCATTACTACCCAGCATGAAGGTCTAGGATTAAGGACTAGCTTTCACTTGTAGTGATCACAGCATCAGAATTTACCTTAAGACTTCTCATCCTCAGAATAATCCTTGGCGGTTGTCTCCAAGGCTTTAAAAGGACTAAATTGAAGAACACTTTTTCATATGCCTTTTGACCATTCGAATTTCTTCTTTTTGGAAGCTTCTGTTCATTTCTTCTCCCCATTTTTTGATGGGGTTGGCTGTTTTTTTCTTGTGGAGTGCTACCAGTGCCTGATATATCCTGGATATTAACCCCTTGTCAGATGGGTATTGGGTGAATATCCTTTCCCACTCTGTGGATTGTCTTTGTATCTTGGTCACTGTTTCTTTTGAGGTGCAGAAGCTTTTTAGTTTTATATAATCCCATTTGTTTATCTTTGGTTCCATTTGCTTGGTCAGTGGTGTGTCGTCTTTAAAGATACTTTTCGTTTCGATGTCGTGGAGCGTTTCTCCTATGTTTTCTTCGATGTACCTTATAGATTCATGCCTGATGTTGAGATCTAGAATCCATTTTGATCTGACTTTTGTGCATGGCGTTAGAAGGAGGTCTAAGTTCATTTTTTTACATGTAGCTGCCCAGTTTTCCCAGCACCATTTGTTGAAGAGGCTTTCTTTGCTCCACTTAATATTTTTTGCTCCTTTATCGAAGATTAAGTGGTTGTATATTTGAGAATGTGTTTCAGGATACTCAGTTCTTTAATCATCAGGGAGATGCAAATCAAAACAACAATGAGGTACAATCTCACACCACAGAGACTGGCACACATCCAAAACAGCAAGAACAACCGGTGCTGGCATGGATGTGGGGAAAAAGGGACTCTGATCCACTGTTGGTGGGAGTGCCGACTGGTCCAGCCCTTTTGGAAAACAATATGGGCATTCCTCTGAAAACTAGATATTGAGCTCCCATTTGATCCAGCAATAGCACTCCTGGGAATATACCCGAGAGACCGAAAAACACATAGCAGAAACACTATCTGTACTTCTTTATTCATCTCTGCGCTATTCACTATAGCTAGAATCTGGAAACAACCTAAATGCCCGAGAACAGAGGACTGGCTAAAGAAACTGTGGTTCATCTACACTATGGAATACTATGCGGCTGTCAGAAAAGATGAAATTATGAAATTTACCTGCAAATGGATGGACATGGAGACTATCATGCTGAGTGAAATTAGTCAGAAGGAAAAGGACAGATATAGAATGACTGCATTCATTAATACGACATAAATAGATACCAGTGTTTTACTAAATGTGGGAAATGGTAATGGCAGATTAAAACTCACCATTGAATATACACAAAGAGACTTAAGTGATAAACTCTAAATATCTGCAGGGCTAGCCACAATGTGTAAAAGAAGAGGGAGAGAGATGCAGAGACAGAGAGAGAGACAGAGAGAGAAAGAGAGGAAACTGGGGTACCTGCTATTAGGGCAGCATGGGGGTGGGCAGGAGTGGGTGGGGTACATTGGTGGTGGAAATGGGGCACTGGTGGAGGGATGGGTGCTGGAATACTGTATTACCAAGAACCAATTATGAACACCTTTGTAATTGTATGTCTCACGGTGGTATAATAAAAAAAAAAAAATAAAAGGACTAAATTTGAGAGTGGTGAAATTTCAAGACAATGCTTGAAACTAAAAGTGTCATAATAAACACACACACTAGTTAAAAATTTCCTGCCACCCCTTTAAGAATAGATTTGAATTAAGGAGCGTGTTCCATAAACAAAGTCAGCAACTTATCATTTAACGGAAACTGAGAAGGAAGCATATCACTGAAATTCCGAGTGAGCCGAAATTCTTAGAGGCAACATTTTAAATCTTCTTCCGAATGAGTTTCTCAATTTCTAAATTCTCCACAGTGCTCTCTTGTTAACTGCGCTTATCCATGGGATTAAACTGGAATTGAGATAGCACAGTAATGGCAAAAAGAAACTTGAACTAATCCAGTGAGGGGGAGACCAGTTACCTGTACGGTTTTAGGTCCCTCACACGAGAGAACAACGGCAGAATTATCTCCAAGCCTTTGCAGCTCCTGTAAGCAACAGTCTACACGCCTTGTGCTTCCAGGGCAAAGGTCAGCATGGGAGCAGGGCCCTACTCCCCTGAAGGACTTGCTAGAAGGTGGCATGCAGGAGCACTCACTGAAGTTAAAATGCACTCATCGACACTTTTAAGGTGCATTCACTTGTTACAAGTCATTTCTTAACAATTAACATGAAATGTTTTTAAAAAAGCTCCAACCATGAAAATGCAGCACTGTCAGAACTACTACTTTATCTTTACAATACGTGCAACATAGCAGATCCTTGGCAAATGAATGTCATTAACAGGCTGTTCAATCCAGAAGGAAAAGAACTTAAACTCCATTAACATGCCAATTTATACAGCACTTTATCATATCTTTAAGTCTTTCAAAGTTTCTGAAACATTCGCAAATGACTGTTTTCCGTGTCAAAAGAACAAAGGTACAAAATTCAGTGAGTGGAACTGTGCAGTCTGCTGATGGGGGTGGGGGGGTACTCTCTGGCGTAACTAAACAGCTTAGCTCTGGACAAAACTAGCTCATCTTGAAACTTTACAAAATGCAGCAAAAATAATTTTCCCTAAATACCATGTGATGCAGATTGCAAATGCCCTACTTCATCACATAATAGTTATTTAGGAAGCCAATACTTTTCCAAGAGACTGAATTTAACTTAATAATAAAAAAAAAAGCACACAAAATACAATTAGGGCTTATTCATTTACTTAGACCAAATTGGTTTATATGATAGTTAATGGAACAGATTAATGTAGTTTCCACACAAAATCCTTGCAATAAAGCATTTCTACTTCAAAGTGGTTTTCTGGGCTCCTTTGGTGTGCCAGGCAATAAACTTTGAACACTGGGCTCAGGATGAGAACCCCAGGAACTTCAGTGGGTAAGGAAACCTGCATGAGAATTTCCACCCAATTAGAGGAGCGAGCAGAGGCCCTTGGGCTATACTAGCACACGACAGGGACAAGTGGAGATGTTACTGGCGCCCGCTTGAGCAAATCAATGAACAACGGGAAGACAAGTGACAAGTGATAGAGGAAAAACAGAGTCAGTACTTGGGGAACAAAGAGGCAAAAATGAAATCAGGAAGTGAGAAGGCTTCTCCAAGGTAATATCACCTAGGACTGAGAAGAGGCTCCAATGTTGGTCCATGGAGCCCAGGTAGGAGCGTAGAGGGTCAGCAGGGCAAAAGCAGACTTTTAAGAAACTGTCTAGGGTGGAGAGAATTCACAAAGGGCTCAATGGGTCATTTATGTCAAGTTATGACAAGCTACCTGTGTAGTACTTGATATGCCAAATACCAGTAACAATTATAGACCTCATTCCCATGACCTGATGGAATGGTTTGAGGCTCTTTATGTTCTTGGAGCGAGCAGATGCCCTTGGGCTCTACTAGCATGAGACAGGACATATGGAGATGTTACTGGTGCCCGCTCGAGCAAATCGATGAACAACAGGGAAGACAAGTGATACAAGTGATGACAAAGAATGGGTGGGAGGAGAGTCAAAAAGCAGAGAGGCAAGAGAAAGATTCCTACGGGGGTAAGGGGGTCTGGGGGGACATGAGACAGTACAGAGAGGCCCAAGCTGGCTCTTTCAGCTAGACAGGATGGACTTGGCATTTCCTCATGCAGGCAAGAGAAAATGTCAGGGGGTGAAATGAAGGTGGGAATATAATTTAACCCTAAAATAAAACTTAGGGAGAGTGGAATAGAAAAATAAAAAAGGTGATAATCGTCCCATAGAATCCAATGTTGATGTTTTTAATTAAAATGATATAGATAGAGATAGATAGATGATAGATAGATGACAGATAGATAGGTAGGTAGATAGATAGATAGATAGATAGATAGATAGATGATAAATAGACAGACAGAGAGATAGATAGATAGATGATAAATAGACAGACAGACAGACAGACAGACAGACAGACAGACAGACAGACAGATAGATAGATAGATAGATAGATAGATAGATAGATAGATAGATAGATAGATAGATAGATAGATAGATAGATAGATAGATAGATAAAGACTGCCCATCTGCAGGAGTTCCAGACCTGGCTCCTGAATGTGATCTGCCACCTGAGTGATTCATGAATGGTCCCAATCACTTCCTGGCACCTGGCTAGGCTGAACACCACCACTGAGTAAGCACACATCTGGGGCAGAGGAATTGTGTGCCTATATCTACTTTCTTAAAAAATAATTATTTGTTTGGGGGCAGAGCAATAGTACAGTGGGTAGGATATTTGGCTTGTATGTGGCTTACCTGGGTTCAATCTCCGGCATCCCATATGGTCCCCTGAGCACTGCCAGGAAGAATTCCTGAGCGCAGGTCCAGGAGTTACTCCTGAGCATTGCCAGTTTTAACACTATTAATTGTGGGCCAGAGAGGTGGTGCTTGGCTTGCATGAGTTCGATGCCCAGCACCACATATTATCCATCACATGAGGAAGAGTCAGGCATTTTACCTCCTACGTCTGTGATCAGTAACTGACTCCCTCCCCATTTATCTCTCCTTAGACAATCTGTAACGCTAGACCAGCCCACGAATCGCAGCCCTGGTGCTTCCCAGCCGAGGGCTCGCCGGATTATAAAGCACACACTTGGACCCAATATGAAATAGGCAGACTTCCCTAGAGAGTGCTAGTCCTTCTGTACTAGTTCTGGATTAGAAAAGGAAATCTCTTTGGATACACTGCAAATCTCGTCTGCTTTGCTCTGAGCCATAGTCATAAAAATCACTGTATCACTGTCTTCCCGTTCATCATCGATTTGCTCGGGAGTGGGCACCAGTAACATCTCCATATGTCCTGTCTCATGCAAGTAGAGCCCAAGGGCACCTGCTTGCTCCAGGAACATAAAGAGCCTCAAACCATTCCATCAGGTCATGGGAATGAGGTCTATAATTGTTACTGGTATCTAGCATATCAAATACAACACGGGTAGCTTGCCAGGCTCTGCCATGCGGGTAGCATACTCTTGTAGTCATCTCTAAATCCAGCATTTATTGATGAACCGTTCGAGTAATAAAAAATATCTTTTTTAAAATATTATTATTCATAAGATTTTTTCTGACTGTAGGAAAGGCCATGGCACATTTCTTCACACTACCTATCTAGCAGGCCTGAAATTGTCTGAAAACATGAAAAAGTCACAAAAGTTTAGCAAAAGGATGCAGCATGGGGAGAGAGGAGGACATACGACTGATAAAATGGTAGATTGGGAAAGGGGCACTCCAGATGCTACCCCACACCCCTTTTACTGAAACGATGATAAACCACACGGGTCTGGACCTGGCTGAGAGGTGAAAGATTCAGAACGGCAACTCTAAGTTTACTCTGAACCTCCTATATGCAGAATTCTGGTTCTACCCAAATGGAAGAACACCCTTCTTTAAAAGCTTTGAGTACGACTGATACATGAACATGAAGGTTTTCCTTCTGCATTAGTCTGGGGAAGCTGATTAACTTCATAACATTACACAGGCTGCTAGCTGCATAGTAGTATTCCAAAGTGGTGCTTTTGATGAATTTGACTCAATCCACCTACCCTGCTCAACATTTCAAAATACTATAGGATCTTCTGTTCGAGACTCACCAACTGAGAAGCGAAGAAACCTCATTCAGCCCAGGATATTACCCTGAATTGGATGAACTGCAATTTATTTGATTTCTATACTTGATACTGCTTCTGCTGTCATTATTTCCATGCTGTTATGAAAGAGAGTTCATTAATAAAGCCACTGCAAATATATATTTAAGTATCACAACCATCACGGCACAGAAAAACTCAAAACTATTTTTCATCTGAATCAACATGTAGTCAACAATCAGTGAATATACAAGTTGTGGTATAGAACTGATTCAAATTAATCAGAAAAAAAAATTAATCAGAGGCAGGGCTATGCTCATTTTACCAAGGAGCACATTCTTCAAGGGACCGTGACTTCAATTATTTTCTCTTCTTTAGCACTTTTATTAAAATACTCAACAAATCGTGTCCAATATCTTAATCCTGACCCTGGGAATGATGATCTGGAAGTATTCTCAACTTCACAGTGAATAACTGATACATATTTAGTCTTGACTCACTGCCTTTCCTGTTTCTCACAACACTAAAGCTTGATTTCCTGGGGACTCTCTTCAACGCATAACCCCACCCTCTTCCTTTCTCTCCTCAACCTGTTGTCTACCTGGCCTTCTCTTTCATCTACAGCATATTGGAACCTCTCCAAGGGCACCCTAACACATCTATTAGGGTTGGAACCCTCCAAGGGCACCCCTAACACCCTAACACGTCTCCAAGGCACCTCTCTCAATGGTCCTTGGTAGACTGTACACAGGATGAAGTCTTAAGTTCCCTCAGTTAGAAGTCAAGGTTCTTTATGTTTTGCTGCTCATTCTCCAACCCTGCCCAAAGGGTCTGATCCAGGTACACTTGGTCAAGGTCCAGCAACATACCCAATCCCTTCTCTTAGTCCTCCTCACCTCTGCTCATGGGGAGCTCGTGGTGATGAGGACAAGTCTGACCTCATCACCACTCCCTTCCTCTATCCATTATCTACTCCATCAGCTTTGCCTTTGTCATATGAACCAGAGCTTGACACATTTTGGCTCTAAGTTTACAGATTATTTTCAGGCGAGTAGCAAAGAAAGACTTTGACAAGGTCACAAACGACTGAGGGATAAGGCAGAGTTTATATCAATTTTGTTTTGCTTTAACCTTACCCAATAGTGGTCAGAGCTTACTCCTGACTCTGCACTCAGACATCACTCCTGGTGGTTTACAGGGGACTGTATGTGGCCTGGGTCAGCTGTGTGGAAGGTAAGTGCTCTACATGTGCTATACTGTCTCTCTGCTCCCTGAGCCAGAGTTTAGACTCAAGTCTGATCACACAGATTATGTTCTTTCTAAAAATCCCAGGCTTCCTGGAACATCATCCCAACTCTCTACTTGCCAAGACACTGGGCTCCTCTAATGTGGCTTAACTTAAACACACACACACACACACACACACACACACACACACACACGATTCCAGGTCGGTAGTACCATTGTATACCCATAACTCATCTCTAAAATGTTCATGAAGAAAAATTTATTTGAAACTAAGGAAGCAGTATTGTTAAAATAAATCCCACAAAACAATATATACTAATTTTACACTTTTCATAATGTAATACATCACAGTACAGCCTTTCCTTAAGGGACCAAGGCTATTAACACACTTCTACTGAGAACAGTTTCCTGGTGCTCCTAGTGTGGAAGTGGCCTGTGAGAGCAATGATATAGTTTCTTTGGCAGAGAGAACACCATTGGAGTAGAAACCTACCCATACACCATGCAGAAAGAAGTGAGCCCACCTATAGCAAAGTCTTGAGCATCAGATGATTTTCTTTCTTTTTTTTTTTTTTTTTTGTTTTTTGGGGTCACACCTGGCAATACTCAGGGGTTACTCCTGGCTCTTCACTCAGTAATTACTCCTGGTAGTGCTCGGGAGACCATATGGGATGCCGGGATCGAACCCGGTTGGCCATGTACAAGGCAAATGCCCTACCCGCTGTGCTATTGCTCTGATGGCCCCCCATCTCTTTATTTTCTTTGTGATTCTTTGATTTTTAAAGATTGGATTTGCCCTTTAAAACCGGTTTCTGTAACAAGAAGACAATAAAGCAATCTCGTTTCCATTCTCAGGAGCCAAATCAGGGTTGCACTCTCTGAATATTTTGACAGCACTCTCAGATGGGGCTGGAGTGAGTGCCTGGCATGTGGGGTTCCTGGGTTCAATTCCTAATACCACGTGTACCTTCAAGTACCACTGGATTGGCACTTAGTAGCTCCTAGCCTGGCTGGACCCCAGTGGCACTAGACTGAAGACCATCAAGCACAACCCACCCAGACTCCTTGAACCCTGCTTGGGAGACCTCCAGATTTCTAGAAGGTTTATTGATGTGAAAAAAATCATTATTCTTTTACAGAGTTATTATTATTAACTATTATTTTTATACACTGAGCAGTGCCGGGGTGAAGCCAGGATGACTTCTGTAATACTTGATGCTCTCAGCCCACTGGCCTGGTGGTTGGTGCTGGCGGCCACCAGGACCACACCCTAAGAGGTGTCTGAGAAAGAAGCAGTATATGGTGCAAGTGGACCAAATTCAGGACCTCCCACAGGCCCAGCACATGCTTTGCCAGTTACCTCCCCAGGCCCCTGCCTGCATTTATTTTATATGAAACAACATTACAAAACAAGTTAAAGACAGATATGTTTACACGGAGTGAAGTCCTTAAACATTAAGTGGACTGTCATTTGAGTATGCACCGATATGAGCGACCTAGAAATTCTATTCCCAGCACTAGGTGTCTGTGCTAACAGAGCCCAATGAAAATATTCACAGTGGACGGTTCACAGAGCAAACCACCACCCACCAGGACCTCAGCCCTAGAAGAGCCCAGAGGTCTTGCAATATAATTGCTACAGATACCCAGGGGTACATTTGTGCAGTCAGACAAATAAACCGTAAGTACAAGAACTCAACCGGAGACATCTTAAAAGCAGCAAATCACAAAAAGAACACAATGCACTTTAAATTCAACTTGACAGAGGCCACACACAGGGACGCTGTTGTGTGGGTAGAAACATACAGGTGTAAAAGTGCCAGAGAAGATGCTGAAGGAAAGGGCAGCACAGCCACTGCCTTGCAAGACCTCTCGGAGGAGGAAAGGCTTGGGAGGTCCGTGCGATCATCAGTGTCTTCCCTTACGACACGCAGAGCATTTCAAATGGAACACCGTCTGCATGTACAGTATTTTATAATTTACAGGAATTGGAAAGTTATAGGATCAATTACATAGTATGCAGGTATTTCAATTATAGGATCAATAACATCTTTCAGCCTATTGCTCTATCTTTGTAATTCTTTGGGTAATAATGCCTTAAAAAATCTAAGCCCATGAACCTGGAGAACAGCACAGTGGTTTCATGCACCTGTCTTGCCTCATCTGGTCATGAGTTTAAATTCCTGGTGTTAGCACATGCACCAATCATGATACTGGAAGCTCTGCTGCCTGTGAAAGTACCAGAGATGTGTGACCCTCATAAGCCCCACCCACGACAAAGACACGCAAACTCCACAGTCCAGAAGTGTGACTCCTGGCAAGTTGGTGTGTGGGCACAGTGACTGAATGGAGCACCACACACATGTCCTGTGCACCTCCACTAGGAGTGCCAGCTCCTCGGGGCATGAGCGAGATTGCAGCGGGCACAATGCTTGCCTTGTATGCAGTCAACCTGGGTTCAATCCTTGGCACCCCATACAGTCCCCTGAGCCTACCCAGAGTACTTGAGCAGAGTCAGGAGTAAGTCCTGACTACTACTGGGTACGCCCGCAACAAAACAGTCTAAGTTTGTTTTGTGGTAATACGTATAATTCTTCAGACACGCACTTGCACACACACACACACACAAAGGCATGGCAGGCATGCGCATCACACACACAGAGGCATGGCAGGCACGCATGCGCTACACACACACAACACACAGACATTCATGCACACAGATCCATTATTCATGCACACAGATCCACCAATGGAATGCCAGATTTCCCATGAGCTCCCAGCTCCCAGCGGAGCAGAGTTCAGGTGAAATGAAACCCACACAGCAAAGGGCAGCGCTGCACTGTCATCATGGCCCGTCGTGGGGTGCTGGCACACTCCACTTCCTCAACACTGCCCGCAGGCAGCCGCCACACCTTCCTTCTCACGAGCGCCAAGGAACAAAGGTTGACACTGCCACCTCAGGACCCCCTTTGGAGAGTGAAAAGGAAGGAGACGGATGCCCACTTGGCCAGAGAGCGGCGGGTCACAGTCAGTCCACCTCAGGCTGACGGGACCCTCAAGACTTCTAATCCACAGCGCAAGGGGCTCTGGCTCTATCCCAGCCCAGACACTGGTTCAGCCCCTTCAATCACATACGGGACTGAGTTTTTAAAGTACCACATAATAAGGATGGATTCAGAAGCTTAAATAAGCCTAGACACATCGTGAAGAAATTAGAGCAGGATTTGGACATGCTCGGAGGTCAGGAACGCAAAGGGCATGGGTACCTTCTCAACCCCTCCACGGCTGCTTTGCCGTGGTAAGTTTCCAGACTTACCGGGCGCTGCATGACGGGTCGGGGAGTGGAGAGCGGCAGTCAGCTCGCCTTCCTACCTCCGAGGCATGAGTCTGCGAGGCAGCTGGGCTCTGCAGCCCGACAGCACCTACCTTATGACTCACCCTGTACTTTGGAGACACAGCTTACGTATCTCAGAGCACTCCCGGCCGGACTCAGAACACTCCACGCCCTGCACTGAACGGCACCACCGCCTGCAGGGATACGCTATTTCCCCCCCCTTGGAGGCACAAACAGGCTCTTTGTGCAGCTAGCAGAAAAGACACAGGCAAGAAGAGAGACATCTCCACGGGGATGCAAACAGGGTCCCATAATTCCCCAGCTCTGGGGTTGTCAGAAAAACCTTCAAGGAGGTTCAATCAGGAGCCCCCAAGAGACAGGCTCCATTCTACAGGCAGGACAGAGTCCAGGTCACACAAGAGGCCCAAGCACAGGCAAACCCAGCACAGACAAGGAGTCAACCGGGGGCAGAAGGCCTGGGGTTGCTTCACTCAGAGACAGGCTCTGGCTGGGGTCTCTGCACCCAGCCAGAGCAGGTACAGAGGTGAGCTGAAAAAGGCAAAATCTCCCAATCTGACTTGTGGAGAAGGCCACAATGCCCATCTCTACAGAACCAGAGCGAGACCTGGACATGATGCTAGGGAGCACCAGGAGGGCAGCCAAAAGGGAGGGACAGGCTGCAAAACGGTGGGAAGACTCACTCAGAAGGTGGTCAGAAAAACTCAGCTCTGAACAGGCAGATGGTGGGTAGCGTTCAGAGCCTACAGGAGGTTCCAGGCAAAGGCGGGGAAAGAACAGAGTGAGCAGACAGGGCTCAGGCTGCAGGGACCCGTTAAATTATGCAAAAGTGTTTGGGTTCCGGCTGATGGACCATGTGGAATCTGCTAGAGGGGTGAGGATGATCCTTCTCCAGGCAGGATGGCAAATACACTTCGGGGGAGCAGACTGCAGCTTGCCACACACATCTACATCGAAGGGAGGGCTTCTGGAACTTTTCCTCTTGCATACAACCCAGTACTGCACCACCCCGCCCAAGAAATGCAACCCCAGAGAGCGCTGCCAGAAATATCTCGGATCCACGCCACAGCTGTTCTTGAATGAATTTCTGGTGGTGGCGCGTTCAGAAACCTCTCATTGTGGCCAAATTTCTCACGACCCCTGCACTGAGTTGCATGACCCTATGTGGAGTCACAACCCACAGTTTGAGAAGCCCAGGTCTCAGGTAGCAGCAGGGAAGGTCTGAAGGACAGGGCCCCAATTAGGCCTGACCAGACTAGATGGGATAGAGGGGCTCGGAGGGGCAGAAGTCAAGAAAACCCACTTCTGATTCTTGCGTTTTTGGTTTGTTTGGTTTGGGGGGGGACATACCTGGTCGTGCTCAGGGTTTACTCCTGGCTGTGTGCTCAGGCACCAGTCTTGGCGGTGCTGGGATGCAACTCACCACCTCAACACGTGACGCTGAGGATGCAACCGGGGTTGGTAGCTTGCAAAGCAAGCACCTTAATCCCTATACAACCTATCCAGTTACGTACTTCTGTTTCTTTCCTTCTAGTGACCAATGATCTCACTTGTTTGCAGGACAAGCATTTGAGGGTAGCAAGATGACAGGTATTGTGGTGGAGGGGAAGCAGCCTCGGACATGCTGGCCTGGAGGGTCCGTTTGGACACCTGGGTACCCATGATGACATCCGGTGGGTAGAGGGAGCATGAGAAGCTGGATAGGGGCTCCTCTGTGACAGACCCTTGGGGTTACCTTTCAGAGCAAAGTCATGCAGGGTCTTGAGGGGCAGGCAAACAGGCGCAACTGGAGCTGCCAGCCGGGTGATGACGGCCTGGAGGGCAGTCAATTGGCCAGCTCACACTCAGCTAAGCAAATTCCTCCTGGAATTTAATGAGACCACAAAAGGTCCCACAGACACGCCAGACAATAGATGATATTTCGTATTGCTCTTTTACCCTTTCACGATCATACATTGCTTTGTACTGGACTAATTTGAGTCTATCCCCTACAAGAAATGATAAGCTTTCTTGACCTTCCTTGTAGGAATAGGGTCTCAAATATTTGAACTGCCCCCACATTCAATAATAAGCTGAGGGCCACGATGGGTGCACGGGGACGGAAGGTTCCTGCACTCAACACTCCCTGCCCCACCCTATGTTAAATAACGCTAGCGACCTCAACGTTGTTAGGTGGTTTTAACTGGAATTGATTTCATCTGGTTGAGGGGTACGATGGAGGAGAAAGGGCGATGGAAAAGAGAATTTTGCCAGTCTAATAAAAGGCACAGAAACAGAACTTTACCCTGGGTGTCAATCTGTACTGTAATATTGGAGAAAAATGTGTCTGCTGAAGTTATATTGCACGGCCTCTCTCCACTGGCTCAGTTCAAGACAAGGTCTTAAATAAATGTTAAATAATGAATTCTAGCAAATGAATCCTGCCTTGAAGCAAATGTTAAATCAATAGCATGCTTTGGATGTAAGAAATGCAGGCGATTCTTTGCTAAACTCACTCTGCTTATTTGATTCATAACTCCTACACAATGAAAAACTTGGACATTATAGTATATTTCTAAAAATCAGACAGACCATCAGAATTTATACCATGTCACTAAGCCTCTTCACTTTCCTTCTGTTTTGCCTCCAAATTTGGGTTCCAATTTGCCCTGCCTCACGTCTTCTGAAGACCGCCTCTTAGGATGGATAATATATTTGTCACCGGATACTTACTTATTTCACTCGCAGTCCAGCTTCAGTATACCTACTTCATGTTCTGTGACTCAGCCATAAATACCTGACAAAAACCTCAAGTTTCTCTAAAGAATTAAAATAATGACACTGCCTCTAAGCTCACAGCCTGTCTGGTTCATTTCAATGCTTTGATGAGTGTAGAGAATGACTCAATTCAGAGCCACGGGGCGTCAGGCCACGCTTTATTCCTGGTTCTCTGGAACCCGGCCACGTGTGGAGCAAGTGTGACCCTCTGAGGTTCCTTTGTCCGTTTGCTTCTCCCCCACCATGCCTGGACCTAACCCGAGGCTCCACTGCTCTAGGATTTCTGTGCTGTGGGTGACTTCCTTTCAGACGCACCTCTGGTCATTCCTCTTAGCTAACCTCTAGGATTCTGACTGTCTTTGCCAGCCAGATCCAAGCCCGTTCCCAATTCTTTCCTGGCTTGGACTTCCCAGCTCTGGGTAGACACAGCCCATTTTCTATGAGGTGAATGAAGGCTGAGAGATTCCACAGCCATGGGCCCCAAACCAACAATTTACAAAGGTACAGGACCTTAGTCTACATTTGTTGTTCCTCAGATAATCAAGAGATGTGCACAGTCAGAGAGAGATCACTGAGACCTGATTATTTCCTTTATAGACAGTCGGAGAGAGATCACTGAGACCTGATTCTTGCCTTTATAGACAGTCGGAGAGAGACCACTGAGACCTGATTCTTGCCTTTATAGACAGTCGGACAGAGACCACTGAGACCTGATTCTTTCCTTTATAGACAGTCAGACAGAGACCACTGAGACCTTATTCTTTCCTTTATAGACAGTCGGACAGAGACCACTGAGACCTGATTCTTCCCTTTCAGACACCATTTTTTGTGGGGGCCAGAGAGACAGAACAGGAGGTAAAGTGCTTGCCTTGCATGTGGCATGGCTGTTGCAACCCTTGTTTAATTCCAGCACTGAATATGGTGCCTTGAGCACAGTTGGGTCTTACTCCTGTACATAGCCGGGAATAGCCCTTGAGTACCACCAGATGCAGCCAACCTCATAAATAACTTCTCTGATCAGTTTGAAATACACATCTCTCTCTCTCTCTCTCTCTCTCTCTCTCTCTCTCACACACACACACACACACACACACACACCCCCTTGGCCCCTCAGCAGAACGCACAATGGAGGAGTCTGAAATAAAGAGCACTTTGTCACTGCATTGCCTCACCGACAAAGCGCCCCACAGCTGCTGCTCAAGGTACAGGTCCCACCCAATGAGCAAACAGCTCACTGTCATGTCCAGCATGATTTTCTCACCAACACGACCAGCTCCAAGGTTCTCATTTCCTTCTTCCGAAATCCGCCTGGGTGCTGTTCCTGCCTGCCACCCAAAGTGCTCTCACTGCCATCCCAAAGAGCTGCTCTGAGCCCAAGCCCCCTTCTACCTGCTTCTCTCTCCGCATACCTCAGAGACCACTTGAATTCCTCTTATCCTTATGAAGGTTCTTTTTTCATTCCAACCTAAAGGGAGTCTCAGCTCTGAAGCAGACCAGGACTGGGGGTGGTGGTGGTGGTGGGAGCTGGTACCTGCTGCCTGGGATTCAACTGGGGAAGGAAACCCTTTTTAAAAAGATTTCCCCGTCAATGGATGTGACCTTTGGAAGGACGTTTTGTTAACCCTTAGAGAACACATATCTCTTGATACAAAAAACTTGCTTTTAGGAAATAACCCATGTATGGTTACAGGGAAAAAAAAGTGTACAAAGGTACACAGCAACTCAAGCATGGGGGAAATCACCCTGGGAGGAACTTAAACTGTGTATTATCAATAGCAGACTGGTCAAATAAACAATGGATGTAAGTTTTGTGCAGAGAACATATAATGAAACAACACTGCTTTTCCTGGGAATAAGAAGCAGTAGCAGGGAGAGGTTTCATTTTTCACCTTATACCCATTAGTATCATGGGAGTTTTGCTGCCTGTGACTTGTACATTTTTGTAGGAGCAGAATGGGAGGAGTCTATACCAGGCAGTGCAATACTGTGCTTGTGGTAGGGACTGAACCTGGCCTCCAGCCTGCAAAGCATGTACTCTGCCCTTTGAGTCATCTGTCTGACCTGACTTTACTGTTTTAATGAAGGTAGTAGAAAGAAAAAAGTGAACCATTTTAATACAGGTTTATGCAGATAAAATACTAAACAATCCATTTAACAATGTTACTGAATTTTCATTAAAGAGGAAATAAAATACATCAAAACTTGTCTGTCATCTACAGGCTTGACTCACCATCTTCCTTGTGTTAAACCAGCATGCTTACCCATGAAATCAGTTTTGCTCTGAAAAACTTGTTCAAAGGCTAAAAAAACGGGGGACACAAAACACTGCAAGGAAATAATAACAGCACCACAACAACAACAATAAAGACGAGCTCAGGTGTCGAACCTGCGTCAGGACTTCAAGACTCTATGCATCTGGTTATCCAAGCTCGAGTTTTTCAGAAGCTCTCCAGGTAATTGCCACTTTGCTGATAGGACCACACGGACACCAGCACATGCCAATGCCCTCAAGTACCCACATAGGCTCATCCCTGGTTTCACAGGAATGTGTCAGGTGTGCAGCCCCGCATAGCCAAGGGAAGCAACACATAGAGAACGGAAAAGAACACGACCTGCATTCTGCCGCCGTCGGAAGTTTGAAATAAGGAACCTTTCCAAACGCTGAGAGGGATGTGAGCCCACAAAGCCCTCTCCTTATCCAAGGCGTGACAGTCAAGCTGGGGCAGTCACGTTTGGGGCTGGAAGCCCAGGCAGGGTCAAATCATTTCAAAGGCAAGAGTCTCCAAAGGAGACCGAAAGCTTTAATATCCATTTAAGTTCAAGCTTTGAGGCAGGCTAACAACCTAACACACACAGACTTCACTGTACACCACAATCCCCTGGCTTCAAGGCCCTGCCGTGTCCAGTCCAGGAGCTGAGAGTCTGCATTCAGCGGCTTCCTTCCTTTCTTCCTCCCACCCCACCCAAATGCAGTTTTCCAAGTCAGTGGCTGGTCAGGTGTGTGAGCTCACCTGCGCCTCCTGCTCCTCGCCCCACCCCAGGATGGGTGAATCAGACTCTCAGGTTCCACACCTCCTTTCAGCACCCGGCTTCTGCTGGTAGACAGGGAAGTTGCCCCCAGCCCCCTCGAGGTCAAATTCCACTTTGTGAGCTAAGGAAGCCAAAGGTCTCACAATGAAACAATGGTTTTGAGGACAGCACAGCGGGTTCCTGGGAGCAGGGAGGTTGGCACCTTGGGTGAGTGTACCCTCAGATCCTCTCAGAACAACGCTCACCCCAATTCCGCGGATAGGAGGGAGAGGCGCCTGCCGGGGTGTCTGATTCACCAAAGCAAGTGACTCACAAAGTGTGAACCCAGAGGGCTCTTCAGAACGTGCCCCTGAAGGCGGGTCCCCTGGGAATTCTTTCACGTTCAACATCAGTAAAAAAAGAGAAAATGTAAATCAGTACACCGCCCCACATGCTTCTCCAGAAACACGGCGGATGATGCAAAGTCCTCGCGGTTCACCATTTCTTGTTCGGATGTTAGAACCTTTTAACCTAGAACTCTGACAGTCGTGAAGTTTTGGTTTCAGCCACAGCCGGCGCTGGGCGCCAGGGGCAAAGCTGAGCCCGAGTCCTGCCTGAGAGTCCTGGTGCTGTCCGGCTCTCGTCAGGAGCACTGTGGGCTTGGAAAGCACGTCCCAGCTTTAATTCAGGAAAGTTCAATCGAGTTATAATTGCCTCTAATTGGCCCTCCCACGCGGTCGCACAATTTACAGCTGTAATCACTTCCACAAAGAATGTGCTAAATTTTGTTCCTACCTTTGAAACTGGAATCATCTCTAGTTAGGTTTTCACCATTATCACTCCTGATTTTTTTAAATCTCAGATGTGTATATACATAAATATATTTAAAGGATGAATGAATAAATAAACAGGCAGTCAGATCTTTAGGGGGAAAATTCCTGATCCCTCTGACCTAGGAACAACCCAGGGGGATTCAAATTTGTAATGGACACGGCAGTGGATGTGGGATATTGTTCCACCGCAGGCACAAGATCCAAAACACACATTCATCTAGTCGGACATTTTCCATACTCTTCACTTTGATCTGTCTTGGCATGCTTGATTCTCCTCTAATAAAGTCACAACCCTTTGTTGCCATGGAACCCAGTCAGACATGGAGCCTGTTACTATGACTTCCCAGCAAGTCTAAAAAAAAGAGTCAGTGACCAAACCAACGAGCCCTTTCTAAAAACAATAATTTCCAAGGCCAGGGGCACCGAAAGGGACTTAACACTTCAAAAGCCGTTTAAGTTTTTAGGCGGGCTAACAGTCTAGTGTTTCAACCAAAGCTAGTCAATATTTTCTTATTTAATTTTGGGGGCTTGGGTTCACACCTGGCAGTGCTCATGGCTCACACCTGGCAGTGCTCGGGGTGTATCATATATATGGAGTGCTGGGTATCATACCAGTCATGTGCAAGGCAGGGACCTTAACCCTGTACTATCTCTGTTTCACTAGTTAATATTTATAAAGATGTCTCATCCGGGATATTCTAAGAAGATGTTTGTCTGTTTCTGGTTTTGGTAGGGCTTCGCGGAGGTGTTGGAGAGCATCAAGGATACAGCACTGGGCCTTGAACCCAGGACCCCGTACCTGCCAGTCACATGCTAAGCCGTTCGAGCCATCTCCCAGCTAGCCCTTCTCCCTTTCTTTCTGCAGTGTCAGGGATCAAATCAAAGGCCTCACATAGGCAAGACAAGGGGCTCCGCCACTGAGTTACATCCCTAACACCAAAGCGATTTTGCAACTAAACACCTGGCAAAGGGTTAAAAAATAGTTCCTTGGATTTCTTGTGTTTTCCCTTCTAGGCAAGCTTCCCGAAATCTGAGTAGCTATTTATTCAGCAAATATGTGTCAATCAGCAGCTACCAAATTGCAATATTCATTTCCACCAATACCTGATTTTTGCCAAGAGCTCATTATTTCCCTGCAAAGATAAGTTAGACATACAATCCACCCTGTGTTCAGCCCAGTCTGAAGCTGGACTAACCCTGAGGAGAAAACATGAGACCAGCAGCAGAGATGCTTAAGGAAAGAGAATTAACATTTGTTGAGCGCCTGCTCTGAGCTGGAAAAAATCTTACGTCATCAGGAAGAAATCTGCAACAAGCGGCACCTCTAACCCTGTTTTGCACATAAGGGACCAAGGCTCAGAGACCAAGATGCAGCCTGCCTCAAGTAATGTCCTTTTGTTCAATGGGCTTTGCTTCCTAAGTGGTGAGGGGGAAAAGCATCCTGGTGGTGGCTGAACGGAATGAAATCAAGGGCCAAGTTTTGTTTCATGGCCCGCCACTTAAAACCAGGCTGTGGGGCCAGCTGGAAAGAGCTCAATGGGCTGCAGTATGTGCTTTGCATGCAGAAGACCTGGGTTGGATCCCCAGTTCCACCTGGTCTTAGAATCACAGCCACAGGGATCCTTGAGCCCTAAGTGGCCAGGAGTAGATCCCAACACTACCAGGTGTGACCCTGAAACAAAGCAAACAAGGATGAACCCCGGTTTCCATGAAAGTCTGGACAGTGCTGAGGGCTCCCCCTGGCTTCCCCTGTGACCATGCAGGAAAGGTGTGTGGCCCCACAACTGAGCTCACCTGATGAGCTCATATGTCTGGCCTCCCTGCTGTGCCTTTTATAGGCTTCTTTTCCTTCATGGGAAAGTCTGTAGCCTGTGAAGCTAGTCTAGAAAGAAGGCTTAGGGTCTATCGCTGCCTACAGAGGGCCCAGAGCTGGCTCTACCACTCATCTGCACCAGAGCTTCAGGTTGCTAGAGACAACCCTTTGGGAGTCACTAGCTCGTGACAGGGGCACAGACAGCAGCAAGTCACTGGCCGCTGTCCCGGCCCTCCAGCCTTGAACATTGCAATTGAGCAGAACCATGAATTTCTAATTCAGAGGCTACTCCAGCAACCAAGTAAAAACCCAAGTCGTGGGACACTCCACAATAGTGAGTCCAAAATGTTGGTTAAATATCCTTAAGAAAGAACTAGAAAGGGTGTAGGTTGTAAAGCACAGACTTCATTTGAAGTTTGATAAATGAAAAACTTCATTTTGAAGTTTGATGCTACAGGCACGACAGCCTTTTAGCTAAAAAAAAAAAATCACACATATTTCCTCCTATAATAAATACAACACTCGCTTCTTGACCAAGAGACTTGAAAAGCAACACAGAACAAGATTCCATTTTATACCAGCTAGATCCAGTCAAAAGAGGCAAATAAATGGTCAAGTAGCTATGGAGAAACAAAAAGAAATTCTTCTAAGCTGCCAGAGAGAACACAGATGGGGGGTCACAGAGACAGCTCAAACGGCTGAAGCTTATGCTTGCACGCACAGAGCCATGGGTTCAATCCTTGGTACCACCTGACCTCCTGGGCACCACTTGGTATAGCCCTGGTGCCCCAGTGCCACTGGGGAAGACGGACTTCCAGTCACACACACACAGAAAAGAACAAAAAAGGACAGCTGTGTTGAAAATATGTATGCATTTCTGCAAAAAGTTAAACTCAGAATTGCCCTGTGACCCCAGTTTCTCCTAGGTAGAACCAAGAACAGTGAAAACATATGCTTCCATAAAAATGCCACATTAATATTCATAGTCGCAAAGGGACACTATCCCAATGTCTACCGCTGGTAAATGGAGATATAAAATGCCCAGATTCAGAGCGTTATCTGGCAATTTAAAAACAAAATGGTGCCAATACATGCTTCCTGGTGAAGAAAACTTGAAAACTTTATGCTCAAAGGAGCCAGACACAGAAGAACACATTATATCTGATTCTATTTATAGGCATGTCCAGAGCGGCAAACCCATTCCGCCAGAAAGCAGCATAGATTTTCAGCTAATGGACAAATGCTATTTCTTTTGCAGGCATTGGAGGGTGATGGAAATGCAGAAATTAATTGTGGTGGTGACTGCTGGAGTTTGTGTCCGAATATAGCAAAGCCCCATTAAATTGTAGGCTTTTAAATGAGCAACGTCGGGGGATATGAATTAAGTCTCAACAAGGCTGTTATTTCAAAAGGGAAAACCAATATAACCATTATTTGGTTTGGGGGTTATCCTAGTAAACTGGAAATAGTACAAAAGATAAGACGGCCTGTTCTTGGATGAGTTACACTGCACCTGGGGGTCTCGGTACCAGTTCCACAAACAAGGTTCAGTCTCCCAGCACCCCTACCCGCACCCCACCTCATCCACCTGGGCAAAGTCACGGAGTTTTTTGTGGTGGGGAGACAGCACTGGGGTGAAAATGCCTGAGGTAGAGTTGATACAGGGAGTCAGACCCATCATGTTGGCCTGACCCGGATCCTCATTCTAGCTCAGCGGTTCACAAACCTTTTTTCCTGTGTTTTTTTTTTGGGGGTCACACCTACTCTGGCGTAGCTTGGGGGACTATATTGGGTGTCAGGGATCAAACCTGGGTCTCTGACATTCAAATCAAGCACACTACCCACTGTACTATAGCTCACAGTCCCCAGCCACTCCTTTACAGAAAAACAAAGTGAAAATCACGCGGCAGTCCCCTGGTGGATCTTCTCTCAGCCAATGAATAGAAAGCATTTCTGCCACTGCATTGGAGGTTATCCTGGAGTCCTCGGTCAGTCCAGCACCCGCCGGGCGGCGCGACTGACCTCCTTTGGAGCCACTCATCTAATGGAACCCTCTTAGGTTTGTCTGATTCCTGGACACCTGTTAACACACACGAGGCTCTTTCCTGGACGGTCTTCTTCACCTCCAGCTCTCAATCCACCGCTTACAGGGGACAGAGGTGTCGCAGCCACTCTGGGGTCCAGCACCAACTCAGAGAATACGGGGTGGGGCACAGTGGCCACCAGAGCTGAGTGCCGGGTACACTTCTAGCCTTGGGCTTTGCAAACTGGACCCACAGGGTTATTCTTGTTTTTGGTTTTTTCCTTTCTTTGTGTGTGTGTGTGGGGGGCACATCCAGCAATGCTTAGGGCTCACTCCTGGCTCAGTGCTCTGGGATCACTCCTGGTGAGTTCGGGCACCGCATGAGGACACTGAATTGGTTGTGCAAAGCCCCACCTGCTGTACTCTCTCTGGCCCCCTTTTGCAGTCTTATTCGTGGGGTTCCATGAGCTTGCTAGAAACAGCTTAAAGTACCTTATTCACTTAGTGGTTAGAGAATGCTAATATCTTTTTACAGAGGGTTTTCTCCTGGCTCTGCGCTCAGAGATCACCCTGGGGTGCTCCCCTTGCCCACTGTACTGTCTCACTAGTCCCATGGACCTATTTTACTGAACAGTGACTTACAGCTCAGGTAACAAACCATGAACCTTACATGGGTTCAATTCCCAAATAAAAGAGTACACAAGTCTGACTTCCCTTCACAAAGTGATTCTCGAGCAGCGGTTGGAAGGGACCAGCTCTGGCCAGCACTCTCGGCCCAGGGCAGCACTGAGGATGGAACAAGGTGTCCACGCCACATCTGTGTATGTTGACATCCTGAGCACGGTTTGACACATGTGCCGCCCCTGCCCTTGCAGGTCGGTTAGGGGACACTCCTGGTTGCGGCAGCTCTTTGAGTGATAGGCGAGGAGGGGCGTGGGGCAATCTGCCCACGGCACACTCCCCATGTCCATTCTGGCTCATCCAGTCTGGGTGGGGTGGGCACCAGCCACAGGACCGTGCCACTTCGCTGAGAAGTGGGGGGGCTGCTCTGCCACTTACCTCAGTTCTGACACGATCCACTGAATCAGTCCCCAACACTGCCCCCTGCAGCGTATGCCCCAACTGCAAATCTAGGTTGCTCCCTGACTCTCCATTGGAACGTGGCTCCATTGGGACGTGGAACCCTGTGTGGACTGATCCCTCCACTGAAGGAGCTCCCAGAAATCAGGAAAGCATTCTCTGAGTGGAAAACCAATGGCAGGGGCCGGAGCGACAGTACAGCAGGGAAGGTGTTTGCCTTGCATACGGCCAACCTGGGTTCAATCCCCAGCATCCCATATGGTCCCCCAAGCACCGCCAGGAGTAATTCCTGAGTGCAAAGGCAGGATAACCCTGAGCATGGCCGGGTGTGACCCAAAAAGCAAATCACTGTCTTCCCGTTCATCATAGATTTTTTTTTCGAGTGGGCACCAGTAACATCTCCATATGTCCTGGCTCATGCTAGTAGAGCCCAAGGGCATCTGCTTGCTCCAGGAACATAAAGAGCCTCAAACCATTCCATCAGGTCATGGGAATGAGGTCTATAATTGGTACTGGTATTTGGCATATCAAATATTGTTGCAGGACTCCTCTAAGAGCCTCTGCATCTGCCTTGGATTGCCTCCTGCAGGTCACTTCATAGATAAGGGGGTAGTTCAAATGTGGCAGTTTATCTGACTATGTATTCTGTACTGGCTGGTATAAATATTCTCTCATGCTACCACAATCATCGTGCTACTAGCTAGATCTTACCAGCATATTTGCCTGGCCACGTTGGATCTCTAAATAATTAGACCAGAGAGAAATGCTGTTTGCCTCCAAGCAAGCAAGCATGGCTCCCTAATAACTCAAAGGCAACTAAAATACAAAACTACTGTAAAGTAGACAAGACTCTTGTGAAGGCTTGGAGAAATATTTAACTGGCATTAGTATTAGTCTTTGGTACAGAGACATGCTATCTTAGAAACCCCTTCTCTACCCTATAAAGGCATTTCCAGGCACATCTTGGCTCAAAACGTTAGCATATAATAGGGCCTAGGTGAGGTGCTGGGAGAAATTACCTAAGGGCATTTGACTCTTCCTGCTTCCCATAATAGTGGTAGGTCTGAGTTGCAGGGATATAAAACCAGCCTGCTTCCTCTCTCTCTCTCTCTCTCTCTTTTTGGGCTCTCTTTGTGGGCTCTCTTTCTGGGCTTGCACTCTTTTTGGGAGTCTTGTCTTTGTCTCCTCTTAACAGGGCCTTTACGTGGTGGCTGCCATCTTGGCCTACACGTGGCTGGGGTTCTAGCAGGGAATCCTAACCACAGGGTTTCTCCTATTGCTGATTTGTTTACCTGAACCTATGATAAGTAAAGCCTTTTAAAACTGCATTGGATTCCTGAGTCTTCATCCATTCCCCACCGACTTCAGAGGTAGAAGAAAACTTGCTTCCCGGCACTCACTGGGGACCCAGCGGCGTTCCCCAACAAAATATGATATGGGTAGCTTGCCAGGCTCTGAGGAAGAAATACGGCTGGGCTGGGTTGGGCTGGGTTGGGGGTGGGGGGTACAGAGCTTTGAGGCTCTCTTTGGGTGCTTCCTTGTGCAATCGCTCCATGTGTTCACCTCAAGAAGCTCCCAGAAGCCCCACTGCATGCTAGATCAACCTAGGGGCCAATGAGGACTATTCCCTCTACCCACTGAAAGAGGGGAGCAAACAGGCAAATCGGATCCTTCCAGATCCGCCTGGTTCTCATGGCAACCAGTCCCATCCCACAGGGGACTCCCCAAGAGCAGTGGCTCAGGGACCCTTCAAAGGGACCTGACGATGAGAATAGGAACCGCCTGTTTCACGCCCGTGGCCTCTGGACTCTGTTTCTGTTTGAACTTTTTCTAGGGAAAAAAAAGTGGGAGGAAGTGTTCAGCCCTTCCTCAGACTGCGGCTGAAATCTGCTAACAAAACCCTTTTTCCTCAAGAACCCTGAGGAGAAACATCAATTAGCATCTCTGAACAACATTTTTCTCCACAAGCCAAAAAGTAGGAAGAAGATAAATGCTAAAATATGGAAATAGGAGCACAAGTCCTCCCTAATTAGCCTTATTTAAATAAAGAAGGCAGCCAAGGTCTTCACTAATCATCTCATGTCCTTAAACACCGAACTCTGCGAAGAGTCAAGTCTCGCTGTCTGTGGTGGAGTGTGAGCTCAAATACCACAGTCACGTCTAGGCACGAACCCCCTCAGCTCCCCGCCTTCCCTTCCTTGCGCATCTCCTTCTTTCTAAACATTTATCCTGCAATCCGTGCCAAGTCCTAGAGAGACAATCTGCCCATTTTCCGGCTGTGACAGAGACAAGAGAACCACAAGGGACAGAAACACAAAGGCTCACTGTGGACTTGGGTCCAGGTCGGGGCGGAGGGCCGGGCAGGCTGCCTGGCTGAGGAGGGGCGTCAGGCAAGGCCCTAGAATATGCTGCCCTAGGTGGGCCTCGACAGCCTTCTCCGGAGAAAACCCTACTTACTTTTTATGAGGAAGCCTTAGCTCATGCACTTTGGTCCAACGGCCCACTCTTGTGGGCACCCCAAAAAGGCAGAATCGGAATTGAAAGCACCGCTGGAGGGTGTAGATGTGGCTCAATGAGAGAATCAGCAAAGCATGGACAAGGCCTCGGGCTTGAATTCGGGGCACCACATCTCCCACCCCCACCCGCCACCTCCTCCACATGGCTGGGGCAGCCCTGAACTTTGCTGGACCCTATAAAACACAAAATCAATAAGTGGTGGCCCTAGGCCCCTGCCTGAAGGGGCAGGCCCTCCCCAAAGGGTCTCCGTGACCTGCACTGCTAAGGTCTCAGCCCCTCCAGCCTTCTCGTCCCAGCCTTCTCCCTACACACACTGGACCGTGAGGCCAGCGGTAGGGGATCCTTGTCAAACTGGCCATGAGCCAGCTTCCCCACTACCTCCTGGACATCAGGTCCTTGTTCCTCCAGCTCCGGCCACCTCTTTAATGTCTTCATGCACCTACTCACACATAATACACATATCAGACTTGAGAAGAACATGCCTGCTGTTCCCTCACTCTGGAACATGCTTCCCCTGTGCGCATGCGTATACTCTCTCTCTCTCTCTCTCTCTCTCTCTCTCTCTCTCTCTCTCTCTCTCCCTGAAGGTCTCAGCACTCACATAGTTATACACACTCTAGTCTCTCTCACATATACACACACATACACACACTTTTCCCCTCCTGAAGTTTCACACATACATATATCAGTCTCTCTCTCTCTCTCTCTCTCTCTCTCTCTCTCTCTCTCTCTCTCTCTCACACACACACACACACACACAAAATGGTCCTGACATTCCTGAGAGGAGTTCTGCTTGACTTCCTTCCTTCAAAGGGCCCCTTCCTGGGTCTGTCAGTAGAACATTTCTTATGGGTCTGAATAGTCTGTTCCAATCCCCCACCCCAGAACATTGGCTTGATGAATCTGGGTGGGCTTACGTGGTTCAGAGGGGTGCTGGCACCCGGGGTGTGAGATGTGCCCTGACTGAATCCGTGTGGAGGTTCAGCATCGACCTCTCTGCCAGGCACACTCCTGACCTTATGAAAGGCTGTAAGGAGACCAGGGGTGGGGTGCTAAATGGCACAACCGAAGCCAGGGCTGTGTCAGGAGACAGAGGTCCCAGAATTCTCAAGCTCAAACTGTGGTCCCAGGCGTCAGGCAGAGATTCCCAAATTTACTCTGCTACCACTCCCTACCCCCACCTTCAGGGAAAAACAATCACCCAGGGCCCATGGAAAGCAACTTTCTTTAAAAAGGACAGAGAGAAAGTGTCAACCACACCCAAGGCTACTACTACTGTCCCAGGATGGTCCCGTCTGGTCCCAGGGACCCTTCCTCTCCCCACCCCTGCCATGGTATCTCCTACTTTGGGAAACACTAGTGTTAGGGATCCCTTGACCAGAAAGTTGGACCTGGAGGGCTACGTTTCTACCTTCTCTCCAAGCACTAATCGGTAACTACGACGCAGCTGGGCCCCCACGAGCTACTAATTTCTCCGCCTGAGGGTGACCGGCTCACACAGGGCTATTTTCTTACCCTGGACCTAAACCTCACCAGAGCAAACAAAGAAAACCTACCAGGGTCAGTGGCCCTGGAGTTCCTAGATGGCCGGAGTGGCCTCCAAGCCCCACAGCGGTGGCTGACAGTGACATGTGTTCTAAGTAGGGCAACCTCTGCACGATGGAGCAATGGATGGGAAGACCCAAGGCCAGACCCCCAGATGCCAAAGAACAAAGGCTTTCAGCCAGAGAGCTGGTGCATGCATAGTGCGCTGAAGTGCTTACCCTGCACGCTGTGACTCTGGTTTGAGCCCCAACATCACATATAGATAGATAGATCCCTGAACACTCCCGGGACTGACTCCTGAGCACAAAATTGGGAGCTGCCCTTGAGCACCATAGGGTATAGCTAACCCCCTACTCCCACCACCACCAAAAGTGAAGGCGAGAGAAGGGGAGGGAGGGAGGAGAGGGAGAGAGAGAGAGAGAGAGAGAGAGAGAGAGAGAGAGAGAGAGAGAGAGAGAGAGAGAGAGAGCTTGCAGAGGCTTTCAAAGGATGGGACAGGGAAGACATTTTCCAAGAGAGGTTATGCCATACGACATCTAGGGTCTGCCAAGCTCCATGCTCATTCCCATGCTAATCCCTGCCCTCTACGTGGAAATGGGGGTACCCTGCAGTAATAATAGGGAAATACCTGGCATGGTACAAATCTAGGTCCTTTTAAGGGTGTGTTTTAACTCTGAAATCGTATGAAGGCACCCAAATCACACCAAGGCAGTTTCCCCAAAACAAACAAAACCCCACTGAGAAATGGTACTATAATTTCTTGAGTTTGAGTCAGTCTGTTTTCTGTAGTTAGGGAATAAAGGTGACTGGTTTGGATTACAAAGGCAGTGTTCCACTATAAAAACCTGCTGGTTGCCATGGCAATTAGCTTCTCCAAGCCTCCCTTTTCTACAGCATCTTTCTTCCGTCTAATTCAAATCGCAGAACCTATCTGCAACGCCCATGATTTAGTATTTCTTGTGTAGGAAGCTATGAAAATACACAGACATATACAAAACACACCTCAAAGGGCTCACTGTAGCAGGACCAAAACTTCAACAATTGGAACCACCCATGTGCCTCTGCCAACCACGTCCCCCAAACAACAACCTGGAGACCCCCTGCAGGTAGGAGTGAGGAGGAAGGGAACGTGGGCCAGGACAGTCCAAACCTCCTCCTCCCACTCCGAGCCTCTCAAGGAAGCCATTGGGTCAGTTCTTTCCAGAAGGATCCATGTAAGGCCCTGGCTCCCTGGAGTACTGTTATCTGCCTGCAGGCCAGCCCTTCTCCAACTGGAGCTCTAGGGCGGTGCTCACTTCCGACTCACATCAGAGTCTGGCACAGCACTGGCACAAAGGGAACTCGACAGACAAGGCAGGGTCCCAGGATCAGGCAGCCTCTCCTAGCTTCAGAGAGCTCACGCTAGGAGCAGGGCTTCCACGCTGGTGATGCGGGACTGCACCCACAACCGCAACAGAGCTTGTGTGTGGCCTCTCGAACACAAGGCCGGCACCTGCCGCTGAGCCACCTCCCCGTGCCTCTTCAGCTTTTCCTCTGTTTTTGGCAATGATGGGGAAAGAACTCAGAGACTCACACACCTGCCAGGCAAGGGCCAACCCCTGGGCCATGTTCGTGGCTGCTTCAGCTATTTTAAAGGTATTTTGCCCCCACTGAGAATTGTACCAAAGAGAACCATGAAACCTCTAGAAGCAGGCATAAAATTCACAGGTTCTCAGCATTAAAACACAGAATCTCAGGCAGTGTACGCAATCCGATTTCATGGGTAAGCTTTTCCTGCTCGGAAGGAACAAAACCAGAAAGAAGCAAGATTAGCAATGAATGTAACTCTCTAGTCAATGCTGAGAGACCTGAAGAGTGAGATGACATCGCTACGTGTGAGGTAAACAAGGTTTAAAGTCCTATTTCATCTCTGTTCATACATGCATATTCCTACCACGGACACTACTGATGTATAAGTGGAAAGAACTACTGATATGCGCAACAAGGAGTCATCTCTAAAAGCACAACACCAAGTGGAAAAAAGGAGCTTGTGGAAAGGCCATTGCTGAGATGATTTCAAGTATAATGCCATCATGGAAAAGGCAAAAGGGAGAGAGAAGTCAGATGAAGAGCTGCCCGGGCTGGGAACAGCAGAGAGAGGATTGACAACGGTGTTAAGAGGGAACTCTTGGGCGTGATGGAAATGCGCTGAACCTCCACTGGGCGATGGCTGAAAAACTGTCAAAACCCACGGAACAGTATATTTAAAAGGGGAGACCAGATCCAAACTGCAACTTTTGGAAATAAGTTGATTTATAAGAAATAAGATATTATTTCTTACTAAGATATTAACACATCAGACATATACAAAACACACCTCAAAGGGCACATCAGCTGATTAACACATCAACTTTTTACAGACATTAACAGGAGTAGAGACACTGAATTCTTTTTTTTTTTTTTATTTTCAACCTCATTCTTTAATTTGAAGTTTCTCTTATTACACCCTCCCCTCCCACCCTTCCAGCATGGGTAATTTTTCTCTAAAGTGACAGTTTCTCAGTCGGTGGTTGCATTCCAGAGTGGGTCGATATGGAATCGCCACATCTTGAATAACTTAAAGGAGGCCTGAATGTGGGATTGACCAGAATGTAGCAGTCTCAGGCTTTGGAGCAAGTTTCCGGACACCAGCACATCAAGAAAGGCCAAGTTCTGCCCCATGAGCAGCAAACTAATGGGCTGTGGTATAGTGCAATGGTGACCAGTATCCTTGAAAGCTCTTCTCAGGAGGTAAAGTGGATTTCTTTACCCCTTCAATCCAGGCTGGTCATTGACCAATTAAATTCCCCCAACAGAAGTGACTGAGAGACGCTGAATTCTTGACAAGGTCCATAAGACTGCCGGCTAACAAATGCAGAGTAACTTCATATTTGACTTCATAAAAATAAAATGCATATGAACTTGAAACCAATTCAATGCCTACACGAAAGTCAGCATCATTATGAAAATTTTCTATTACAGATATTATAATGTGGCTTAAAAAAAATCCAAAACACCACCAGTGTAATCACAGCTCCTGAGGAACAGATGGTAAATTCGAAGATAATCCTTTTCCTGTGTTCCAGCAATGTCACACTAGGTCTCTTCCTTAGAAAATATTCCTGCAACTAAACAGACCTTCTCAGAATCTGCCAGGCTGCCCACCATAGAACCATTTCTACGCTCTAGCCCCTTCACATAGCGAAATCTTGCACAGCAGCAGAAACATGGTGTGAAGGGGAAGACCTTTGTTAAAACACCGTGAAGACAATGGAATTCTGTGCCGCTGTTAGGAGAAATGAAGTTGTGAAATTTGCCTAGAAATGGATGGACATGGAGAGGATCATGTTGAGTGAAATTAGCCAGAAGGAAAGATATATATATATATATATATATATATATATATATATATATATATATATATATATATATACACACACACACACATATTATGACACCAAAATCCAGTGTCAGGCAAAACGTGGATCAGGAGGTCTTACCAAAAGTGGAAATTACCGCAAACATGAGGGATTCAGAGGTTAGGTAAGACAGAGAAGGGAACATGTGTGAATAAATGTCGAAAGGGCTGATACCAACCTAGAACTGAGCATTAAATACAGGCAAAAAAATGCACATGATGGCCTCTAAGTGTATGTAGTGCAACCCACAATGTGTTAGAGAAGGAAAAGAGAGAGAGGGAGAGAGAAAAGAGATAAAGAACCTGCCATTTAGGCAGGCTATGGGAGGGGGGAGGGAATTGGGGACATTGGTGGTGGGAAATGGGCACTGGTGGAGGGCGGGTGCTGGAACACTATGTGACCGAAACCTCCAAACATGAACAACGTTGTAATTGTATATCTCACGGTGGTATAATAAAATACTTAATAAAAAAACACCGTGATGAGGGGCTGGAGCGGTAGCACAGCAGGCAGGGTATTTACCTCGCACGCGGATGACCCGGGTCTGATCCCCGGCATCCCATATGGTTCCTGAGCACCACCAGGAACAATTCCGGAGTGCAGAGCCAGGGGTAATCCCTGAGCGTTGCTGGGTGTGACCCAAGAAGCAAAAAACAAAACAAAACAAAACAAAAAACTACCGTGATGATAAAAGTATAGCAAAAGAGATGCCATTTAAGGGAATTACTTAATACAGGTATTCTATATGTTGCTTATGGGATCGTCTAATGTAATAAAACCTTGTCATGACACACAGACACTTAGGTGTGGAGGCCTCTGTGAAGCAGAAAGGGAGCGGCACCGAGAGCTGCCGCTGGGACCATTTATTTCAGAAAAACAAGTAGCTGAACTCTGATACAAACATGGCAGGTAGGAACATGGGTATTGTTTATGGCATTGGGGAGGTTCCCAAACAATGCTCAGTACCCAGCAGACCATTCCAGCATTACCAGCCGACCTAGCTGAGTGGCTCAATGCCATGATGCAAAGTTGCTCGGGTGTAACATAACTGGGACCACCAGGACCAACACAGCAGTACTTTGGGGTAGAAGGGCGTGTTATGAATCGGTGAGGATTAAAACTCAGGGCTTTATAAGAACAAGACATGTGTTCCAGTCCTTTGAACTATCTCTCCAGTCCTCTCGGTATCTGAGGAGGAAGGGATGGGCCACACCCAGACATGCTCAGGGATTACTCCTGGCTCTGCTCTCAGGATTTATTCCTGGCTCTGTGCTCAGGGGTAACTCCTGGCTGTGCTTGGGGGAATGGCATGCAGTGTCTGAGACTGAACCATTCCTGGCTCCATGGAAACAAACATCTTACCTGCTGTACTAGCTTTCCTGCCCCCATTGGTACCATTTTTAAAAATTATTTTTCTATAATTAAAGGTAAATCTGTCTACTTATTATTCAACCTTATTTTGTTAGTGACTTGGCATGGGTTTCCTCAAGCACGAAACATTCTCCCTTCTGTGAGTCTGGCTTACTTTTTAAGCATGGTGCAAGCTGCCTGTTTTGATGGGTCATTTCATTACCTTGTAATTCTGGAATCTGATGTCGCAGCATTTACTTCCGTCAGTCATTAACTTCAACCTTAAATTAAATTCAACAACCAAGGCAAGCATAAACTTAAGAAAATTAAAATACACTGAGTTCCTAATGAGCTGCCCTAGAATAACATCCAGGCCCATTTCAGACTATTGTAAATAAACTAAGGGGCAATTAAATGAATTACTAACAAAGTAATGTGGGTTTCTGAAATGTTCCAAGTATCAGAAAACAATCTTTGTATACAGGTTTAGCATCTCTTTCTTGTTATGCATGGATAGCAAAAATATGTATACATAAGATATATACATACATACATATATAGCTTATGTACTTATGAATATATGTGTCTTATGTTCTTATGAATCTCTCACCAGTAAAATCATACCAAATATACAACAAATTATTTAAAGACTGAAGGCTGAGAAGACACCAACGGTTAATAAAATGCCAACGACATAAAATGCAAAGCAATTTCATTCATTTTTGATTTCCCCCAAAGAAATAAGAGCTCCAAAAAAGTGTGTTAGAATGAAGGGCTCAGTTTGCTAAACTGTCCTTTCAGCAGTAATTAGGATGACAGCTTTCTCACTTTAAGTTTTCAAAATGGGAGCTTAATTTGAGCACACACCACCCCTCATATATTTCAAAAACTTTCTTGTTTTTAGATCATTTTAAGTACCCTGACTACTAGTCAAACTTCTCAGTGGCAGGACTGAGAACAAACGCATTAAGTACCAACTCCCAACCCACCCCGATAATAAAGCATTTCAGGGTATCAGAAACAGCTAATGTGTAGATAAATAAGAGCACTCGGAGCTCCCCGGGTAGCAGCAGGACATAAAGGAGTTCCAGGAGGAAAGACTGGAGTTTATCCCAGTAACATCATACATACCCCACTAACACCAATCCAGGGAGCACCGCTAAGTAGTTCTGCACAGAAGGCAAATTGGGGCTGGCTTTACACAAATGACTTGATCATTTGCGTAAATGAGGTTTTTACAAGTATGGTGTCTTTCCCAAACAGAAGCAAGTGTAAACAAAAGCATCTTTCACCACAACATTAATATGAGCTTGGGTCAGGTCATGAAATTTAACTGTCAGTTTCTGAGTACAGCCAACCCTTTGAACCTCCCTGGGTGTTAAGAGGCAGAGATTACAAGGTAGGTGGACCGCTCAGTAATGATCACAGGTGCTCATAATAGCTCCTCAACACGTAGAGATATTTAGCAAGTCACGAGGGAAGCTTGCAAGGATAACTAAGACAGAGAAAAGGTTTATTACATACACACCTGAAAGTGTGCATTATATTCCCTATGCTAATATGCGTCACGTAAGGTAGATGTTCCAGCATGAACCCAACTTAAGGCTGCCTGCAGAGCTCCGAGTCAGGCTGGGCCCAGATCTCCTGTTCTCTCACTCGGCCAGGGGGACACAGTGTTCATGAGAATTCGCAGATTTATTTCTGCAGCATCTTTTGGATTCTCTTTGTCTGTATGTTTGCTTTTTTTGGGTCACACCCAGCAATGCTCCTGGCTCTACACTTGGGAATTACTCCTAGCAGTGCTTGGGGAACCATATGGAATGCCGGGATCAAACCCAGGTGAGCCATGTACAAGGCAAACACCCTACCTGTTGTGCTATTGCTCAGGCCCCAAGGACAAGATTCCTTATTAAACAAAACTGTTTGTTGGGAAGCTCAAAAGGAAGCTGAAAATAAACTTCTGTTTGGGGACCACACCCGCTGTGCTCAGGGCTTACGCCTGTCACTTATGTATTCCTCTAAGGGGATCCAACCCCGCTCAGCCACATTTGAGACAAGTCCCCACCCCCTGTCATATCTCTCTGGTCCTGGAAGGAGCAGTTGTTTTGTGAGTGCTTGGTAGTTTCACAGTTCCCAACTCAATTCCTTTGGAGAATTATGGCATTTGGGGGAGGTGTGGGGAGAAGGGTTGAGCCATTATCTGGATATGCTCAGAGTTATTCCTGGCTCTGTGCTCAGGGATCATTCCTGGTGATGCTTAGGGGACTACAAGCAGAGCCAGGGGCTGAAACAGTGTCAACCACACAGAAGGCAAATGACTTCACCTCTGTTCGATCTCTCCAGCTCCGAAAATGGAAACAATGGCAACAACAAAAATATCTAACATCTGGTCCCCTCCACCTATTTTTTTTTGGAGCGGGGTTTTCCTTAATGTAAACAACACTCAAATCATGCTAATGCATGATTTCTAATGAATACGTTAGATTCTCAAAACTCTTCAATTAAAATTTCGGGGTGGGCAGCAGGGGAAGGCAGGCAGGTGGGCATATTAATAATATTAAGTAAATACGCCTAAATTACAACCTTTGGGTTAAATATTTTAAAATCTAGAGGAAATATAAAATAATTCTGTAAATGAAATTTAGTACATATGAACAAACCATATATATATATTTGCTTTTTTGGGTCACACCCGGCAATGCTCAAAGGTTACTCCTGGCTCTGCACTCAGGAATCACTCCTGGAGGTGCTTGGGGGGGCATATGGGATGCCGGGATTGAACCTAGGCTGGCACAGGCCGGCCGCGTCCAAGGCAAACGCCCTACCCGCTGGACTATCGCTCCCGGCCCAAAACAGACCATATTTTTACAGAAAGGTAAATATGTTACCTAAAATATGGTGCAGTGATAACTATAACTGAAAGGGAATAATTTTAATTGGATCAAAATATATCCAAATAGATAAAAGAAAATTAAAAAACCCTATATAGCTTAATATATATGTATGCATATGTACATATATTACATACATATATACATATATATTAGGCTTCTTAAAACAATCTCAAGGCATGAAAGCTCATTCTAAGAATGACACAAACCTATAAGCCATAAACACTTTCCATTTCTTGGTGGTCAAGTGCAGCTAACATCTCAGTGATGTTTGCCACACACTAACACTTTCCTCAGCAGAGACAAAACTGTCATTCAGCCTGCGGTGTGTAGAATGCTAAGAGGCCCCCAAGATTTCCATCCACTGATATACACAACCAGCCCCTACCCTGGGGCCACCTTGGGGTGAGCAGGATTTATGAATACAATGGAATTCCATTCCCAGGATCACAGGGCAACTGTGGGAGAAGTCTGAAGATGTAATTAAAGTTTATAACAGCTGATTTTCAACAACTAAACGAATTAGTTGGAAAAAACAATTGGCTTGTACTACATTGAGGGAACTACCTGGGTAGGCTAGACCTAATCAGGCAATCCCTTTACAAGGGGAGTACCGGGGCTGGAGAGAGCACACAGGGGTTAAGGTGCTTGCTTTAGAAAGTCTTCCAAAATCTCAAGGCCCTCCACCCCCTATAAAATACATAGAGCGAATCTGAAACCTTTCTATATCTGCAGACCAATGGCAAAAAAAATCACTAGTCTAGTGGTCATAGACAAGATGCAAGCAAGAAACTCTCCCAGTGGCATGAAGAAATGAACTGCCAAGCTGTGGACAGGTGTACACAGGCAGGCTACAGGGGGCAGTCTGGGTCCCCAGCTGGAGGGAACCAAGCTCATTAAATAACTGAGAAAGGATTGCAAGTCTCGGCAGAGTGTTGGCGGCTAGTTTGAGTTCAGGCTAATGAAATTCTGAGGACCCAGGTACGCTGGGCTGGGTTCCTGGACCATGACAGCCATGAGCTAATAAATGGGTGTGGTCTCCAGTTGCTCTGCTTGCGGCAATTTATTACACAACAGGAGAAAATTTGTATAGCAGGAATGTATAAATTACACTGGGGGAAATGGAAGCTACGTGTTAAACTTATTCAATAAGGGAAAAACTTCTGCAGATCAACTTAAAAGCGCAATAACTCAGCAAAATAATGGTCAGTATATATAAACTCAAGCTTACAACACAAACAAGACGGTAAAGATTTTATCAATCTGCAGTATGATATTTACCCGAGATACAACCTTGGGGAGAATCTTGGCTGAAGTGGGGGCAAACGGCCTATGTAACTTATTTGTGGCCATTTCCTGTAGGTCTTGTAGGCCCAAAATAAAGGCAGAGTCTAAAGGTCAGAGAGCACAGTGGGTAAGGTGTGTGCTGCCCGGCATCCAGCTGACTCCTCAGCACCCTTCTTGTCCCCTGAGCTCCCCAGGAGTGAGTCCTCTGCACAGAACCAGGAGTAAACCCTGAAAACTGCTGGATATGGCCCCCAAATCCACTCCTCCAAAAATTATAAAAGATATATCCACCTCCCACATATCAGGAAAAAAGTGTTTTCACCTATCAGACTGGTAAAGATAGAAAAACTCTGTAAAATCACAGTGTGAGAAATATGTGAGCTGAGGAATAAACACACGTGGTCGGCTATGTAGGTCGTGTCAGTGTCGGCACTATCACAACCCTGCCATTAGGTTCTGATAAAGCTCAGGCCTATCTCAAAGTTCAGTGACATCATCATTTAAACACACACACACACACACGCACACACACACACACACACACACACTCTCTCTCTCTCTCTCTCTCTCTCTCTCTCTCTTTGCTGAGCAATGTCACTTTTAAGAACTAAGCCTACTCTCAAATTCTTCATCTACAGAAAAAAGTATTATCCAAGGCAGTCCGGAAGGGCTTCTAAAACCCTACAGCTAGATGAATAAACCATGTTCTTTAATAAGGAACCAGTGAGAATGATTAGGGAAAACCCATCCACTGGAATTCTGGACAATGACTAAGGCAAGGGGGATTTTTGACAGAGACCAAGAGTGGACTATGTGGGGGGCTGGAGAGAGCGCAAAGGCTTTCATGCTCAGAGAGTTCATGCTTTGCACGCAGGCGGCCTGGGTTGTATGGCGGCCGGCTCTGCATCAGCTCGCAACTGCAATGCTTGCTGCCATTCACCCCTTCACGGCCTGAAGTCCAACACCTATAAAAACACAAGGTTGGCAGTGAGTCCTTTTGAATCAGGCCAACTCGTGGAGAAGATTCAAAGGATGCACGGGAGACATTTCCCTCACCTGGAGAAATACAAGTGGGGCCTGTGAGGTAACAGGGGCTAAGGCACGCACCTTGCACATGGTCTACCTGGGCTCAACCCCTGCACTGCATGGTCCTAAGCGCTGCCAGTATAGCCCTGGAGATGCCACTCCCAGCACCTCTGGGTAACGCCCAACACCCCAGGACCTTCTCAGGACTGCATCTAGGAGCCTTCACACTGAACCTTAGTGGGGAAGTATGGCCTCGGGCCCCCTGAGCACCGCTGGGAGGCCCCAACAGGAACATTCTTACAAGCAGACCTAGCAAGTGGCTGGACATGCCACTCTCAGTGTTTCTCCAAGGGCTCCTCGGCGTAGAGGTGGGCTCACACTGCAAAGCATCTCTCCACTCCTCTGTCTTCTGTGCTTTATTATTTATTTTTTGCTTTTTTTTTGGGGGAGGTCGCACCCAGAAATATTCAGGGGTTACTCCTGACTCTGTACTCAGGAATTAGCTTGGCAGTGCCTGGGGAACCATCTGGGTTGTTGGGGTTGGCGCATACAAGGCAAATGCCCTACCCGCTGGACTATCACTCTAGCCCCTGTCTTCTGTGCTTTAAAGGGTAGAAACTTTCCAGCACTTTACCAGATGCCAATACACAGCCTGAACAACTCTTACTGAATGGGCCTCATATTTCAGATCAATTAAAATTGTTGCCAACTAATGAATCAATCTCAAATAGAGGTCACCTGTTCCAATTAGTGAGCTTAAAATAGTGTATCAGTGACTTACAAGTCGAGAGTCAGGTCATCCGGGCTCACCTTTACAACGGCAGAGCAAGGGGAGACTGCCCGTCCCGAACAGCGACCCCTGGCAGTGTAGGCTCTGGCTGACGGGGACATGAACATAAAAGCAGTTGCTCAGGCATCATTTAATTTCTTACGCCACAAGCTGGCATACTCAGCTATATTCAACTTTACCTCAGGAAACCACAGAGCTTTCCTTTCTTCTCCACCTTCTTGCTGTGCTTGCCTCAGATTCCTTCAGAATCCCTCAGGGAAGCCTCCTGGTTTGCCAGAAGCCTGGCACCTTCCCCTCTTCTAAAGTCATACGAAGACCAAGGCACAGCCCAGAGCAGGCAGGAGACTCATTTTCCAAGCTCTTTCTATCTGTTCTGGACACCGACCACTCACCAGATATGACTTTGCTTTGTTCCCAAACACAATTCCTCAAATTTTCAAAGTCAATGGGGTGGGGGATAGAGGAGAGAGGGAAGAAACATTTTTAATCATCTTCTAGAACTTGTCACTTGTATCACTTGTCTTCCTGTTGTTCGTCAATTTGCTCCAGCAGTAACATCTCCATTCGTTGGGAATGAGGTTCATTATTGTTACTGTTTTTGGCATATCTAATACACCATGTGTAGCTTGCCAGGCTCTGCCGAACTCTGGGTTCGTGTGTGTCAAAAAGGAATTTCCAGAGGTAATGAGGAGTGATGATACGTTAAAACCAAAGCTTTCTGGAATGACCCTGCATTACTTCAGGTGATACGAAACCAATGTGTTCGGTACCATGGCATCACATTATACGAACAGTTCAACAACACATGTTTATCTTTTTACTCTGGTACTGCAGGCCTCAGAAGTCCAAACTATACAGCTAGAATAGGAACAGCAATCCTTCAAACCATAAACTTGAGTTTTTAAGAAGTGAAATGATTCATAAAGATTAAGTAAATAATAGTGCAGGTGGTCTGAGGCTGTGTGTAGGAGGTGTGGGAATGACTGAAGTCGGGGAAACTATGGCAGACAACAAATGACTCAACACCTCTAATAGGTTTCCCAACGCCATGTCCTAGGGCTGTTCACACAGCAGGGATGTGGGGAGCAGATAGTCAAGTCCGACTCCAGAGTTTGGATTCTTAACCCTTCCCCCAGTCTTCAAATCCAGGAGTGAATTAGGTGATAAAGAGGAGAAAGAGGAAGAGGCTGTTGAGAACATGTAAGATGTAGATGTGGTAAGTGAAGGCTGCATTGGAAAAACGTTCCTTAGGAAGAGGATGGGAGACTAAGGAAATGATTGTTCTATTATTGACTCTGAGGTGCCTGTAGAACACTTGGGTAGATATGCTTGGACAATCTTACACCTATATAAAGAAATATAAGGCAGAAGAATGGGCAATGGTGAATGAGACAAACCAGAAGGAGGGGAGTGAGGGAGGAGGAAGAGGAGAAAGGAAAAAGGGCAGGAAGGTGTTATTTTGCAGAATTTTACACACGACTTACTGTTTTACACTAAGTCACGTGACTGCCATGATTTCGGAAGTATCATACAGTCTGTGCCTCAGAGAGGCACTTCCCTGGGCGGGCACTGCTTGGCTCATCTCTCAAAGGCCAAGAGACCCTAATCCTGTCATCCTTCCAGAGCTGGACGATTATTTTAAGAACCAGTTAAGAATCAGATGATGTTTGGGGTTTGGGTTTGGAAACTGTGTTGTATGAAGATTTTATGCAGTAAGAAGACATTGTGCCAGGGAGGGTCTCAGGAGGCAAGCAGGTGTCCAGCAAGTGTAAGGACTGAGCTCGCTTTCAGTGGTCCTTAGCCCTCCCACGGGTGTGGTCCTGGTGGCCACAAGCACCAGGTGGCTCTTCTCCAACGCTCCAACCCTGCTCCTCAGCACAAACAGGTGTGGCCCCTCTTTGTTTAAAAAGCAACAATTCTAGCACAGAAGAGCCTCTTGGGGATACGCGCACAGGAAAAGATGCTTCAGAGGCAGAATTTGAAGCTAAACGCACATAGAACATACGTACTCCATGACTTACACACCTGACCTATGCAGACTCCCAACATTCTCTCCTAAAGGGTGGAAGAACAAGACAAAAGTGAGCTGACTTTGCAAACAAGTGATTTAAAAAAAAGATCGGGGCCAGAGCAATAGCACAGTGGGTAGGGCATTGGCCTTGCTGACCCAGGTGGCTGACCCAGGTTAGATTCCCGGCATCCCATATGGTCCCCCGAGCACCGCCAGGAATAATTCCTGAGTGGCGAGCCAGGAGTAACCCCTGAGCATTGCTGGGTGTGACCCAAAAAGGAAAAAAAATAAGATCTCAGGAAGGAATTTCTAAAAGTGGCAGTGGACCCAGCACAGCAAAGTCATTTCATAGACAGATTGCTCCCCCTTCTCTGCCACACACCCACTAAAAACTAGAAAGCAAAATTCAAAAAGAGTCTGGTCTAACACTAAATCATTGCCATTCATTTTTCTTGAAGCACAGAAAATTCACAAAAATGAAAATCTATGCATCAGTTCTCTACTGGAATTAATTTAAAATTCGTATTACCCAGACTGAATTTTGCAGCACTCATCCCATGTATATTTAGCAATTTACCTGATAGTTTAAAATACTTGAAAGCTGTTTCTGTTGAAAGAGGGAGCCTTAATGATAGAGACTGGTCAACTGGTTAGTTTTAATCGAGTCCATTAGCACCTAATTTCACGGGGTAGAGATTGGGTGCGGACATCCCTTTTCTACTGTGAATGCTAACATTCTGGGATTAATGCTCACATGCCCTTCCAGTGTTAACACGGTGAAAGCTTGAGTCAAACTTTCCAGCACTCCACCTTATCCAGGAGGGGCACATCCCTTGGTCCTGGGAGGACCCCTGGAGTGCTCCCGGAGATCTGGCGAGGCCAGATTGTGACTCAATTTCCACCAGGAAGCACCACCTCATCATGTCCCTCCAGAGACCAACTCCTGGGCTGGATGATGTTCCTTTATGTTCTGAAATCAAGAGCTTCTTTAACAGTCTTTTAAAGATTTTCCCAAGTGACTGGCAAAGGTTCTATCACTGTATCACTGTCTTCCCGTTCATCGTCGATTTGCTCGAGCGGGCACCAGTAACATCTCCATATGTCCTGTCTCATGCAAGTAGAGCCCAAGGGCACCTGCTTGCTCCAGGAACATAAAGAGCCTCAAACCATTCCATCAGGTCATGGGAATGAGGTCTATAATTGTTACTGATATCTGGCATATCAAATACGACATGGGTAGCTTGCCAGGCTCTACCATAAAGGTTCTATATCCTTTGCATTCTAAGAGGTTCACAAATGATCACTAAATCATTCACGTGTTTACACATGTGCGTGGCTCTATGCACAGTGCTGGGTCACTGAACTGGGCAGGAGAGAGCACAGGTTCATGTGCCCATCTAGGTCTAGCCTGGGATGACAAGGTCCGCCTAGCACCAATGGATGGAGTCCCAGAGGCCCCCAAGCACTGCTTGGATGGCCCGGTGGTCCCTGGCACCACAGGGTTCGAGCAGCAGCGCATCCTGGGCTCCAGCCTTGAGCCAGTGACCTGGCTGGCCAACCATCACCAGAGCTAGTCCCAGAGCCCGGAGCACCACTGGGGAGCTGCCCCTTCCTTGGCCCCCCAAAGCAGGAATCCTGCACACACGATCTGGCGTAGGTGCTCTACATGACTCTCCCCCAAGACGGAGGGACTCTCCCTGTGCTCACCTCAGAGGTAGATGATGAGGAACCAGTTAAAACATGCAAGCTCTGGCCTGCGATGTGGAGTCATATCCTAGCCTCTAGCACTTCCTAATCAACACTTGGACACATTTATTTCTGTGTCCATGTGAAGGTGATAACTCATTTAACGTGGTTAATGGGGTGTTTAATGTAGATGAAGAATATGGCACAGGGGTCTGAGAGAAAGCAAGGTGCTTGCACATGTCTGGTTCATCCCCAGCACCACACATGGTCTCCCAATTCCCACCAAAAGTTATCACTGAGCACAGCGGTAAGGCAGGTAAGGCATTTGCCTTGCAAGCAGCTGACCTGGGTTCGATTCCCCGGCATCCTATATGGTCCCTCAAGCGTCGTCGGGAGTAAATCCTGAGTGTAGAGCCAGGAGTAACCCCTGAGTATTGCCGGGTGTGACCCAAAAAAAGAAAAAAAAAAATGTGATCATAAAAAGCACAGAATCAGGAGTAAGCTCTGAGAACCACCAGTTGTGGCACCAAAAACAAAACCAAACAAGATACGGTATATAATATAGGCTAGCTATTACTGCAGCCACCTCACAAATTTTTCCCATTTGTGTCCGATTTGCCATATTAGAGAGCAAAACCCTATAAACACGCTACTTTCTCCTTAAGGTAGCCCCCCGCCCCACCCCCCCGAGAAGCAATTGGCTTATGCGCAGATCCTATATATTGGTGCTCCCCATCTCAGCCTGATTCACAGCACAGTGATTCATAGTTCTCTTCCTTCCCTCACACCACCCTCCCCACTAAAAACATTAAAACACAATTAAGAAACAGCAGGGCTGGAAGCTTCAGCCTCTGTGAAGCCAAGACACGGGCCATTTCCCGACTGAGGGATGGGACCAGTTTCTGACCTGCAGAGCCACCCCTGGAGACTCAGCTAGTGGTTCTGAAAACACATCTTGATCCAACTTGGTTTGCAACTGTCCACAGATAACCTGATGGACAGGGGACGTGGCAACTGGCAACATGTTCCCTTGAGAGTGTGCGCACATCAAAACAGAATTCAAATACACACGCAGGCGCACACACACACACACACACACACACACACACACACACACACACACACACACACACACCCTATCAGTTCATCTATCCTAGATCCAGAAAAATCTGTCCTGACACAGTCATCATTATTCACCTTCCCTTTAAAAAAACCTTTTTAGATAGAAACAAATTGCAGGTTAGAAACGCACTGGAAAGCTCTGGGTTTATTACTCTGCTAAGTCAGTGTCACCTACAAGGGGAGTCTGTGCCCGCTAGCAGCGGATCCTGCTCCAGAGGAACGCAGGCCCTCTTGATGCCTCAGACTACTTGCTGGCCACTGCCACAGCCGCTGCCAGCCGTGCTCTGACAGCTTCTTCTCCTGGACTGCCTTCGGCCATTACTCATGGGCAGTTCTAACTTAACTCCAGACCACAGCATGCTCAGCGGGACCAAGGTGGCATCTAGCCCCTCCATAGGATTGACTTCAAGAAGAAGCTTGTGCTTAGCCTTAAGATCACTGCTTCCTCAGGCTGGAGAAACAATACCGGGGAGGCTCGGCTGAATTCCAGCGCCCCTTATGGTTACCGCAGCCTTGCCAGGAGTGATCCCGGAGCACAGAGCCAGGAGTAAGCCACGAGAACCACTGGAGTTGTCCAGTGAAAGATCTTATGCAAGCAGCAAAGTCTAGACTTTGCTGGCTGGCTGGGAGAAAAGTTGACAGAGTCAGAGAGAAGAGGAATCCAGCACATGGATTTTCTAAGGTCCAAAGTGGCCAAACTAAGATGGGAGATGGTTGGGGTTGTGGGCATGGGAGGAGGAACTAGCCCCAAAGAAATGTCCAAGAAACACCCAATGAAATGGCTGAGAAACCAGAGGAGAAGTGGGGAGGCAGAGGGGTGACTAATGTTCTGCACCGGATGCTATCAACAGGATAAGAAAACTCTCCTCACATCTATAGATTTTTAAAAATATATATTTAATGCTAAGGGTACATTGCCCCCTTTTGCATTTTGGGTCACACCAGCAATCCTCAAGGGTTACTCCTGGCTCTGCACTCAGGAATTACTCCTGGTGGTACACGGAGACCATATGGGATGCTGGGGATCGAATCCAGGTCGGCTGCATGTAAGGCGAACGCCCTACCACTGTGTTATAGCTCCGGCCCCACACTGCCCTTTTTTTAAACAAATTCTGTCCGACGCGATAGCACAGTGGGTAGGGTACAGCCTTGCACATGGCAACCAGGGTTCGATAACTGGGACCACATGTGATTCCGTGGCACTGCCAAGAGTAAGACTTGGGCACCACTGGGTGTTGCACCAAAAACATAAAAAAGACCCCCACACACAAAAATTAAAAATAATTTTTTTTCTTCCTGAACAGTCAGATCCATTTCACCTCTTTTATAAATAGGAATCCAGGTGCTCTGAAAGGGTAGCTTGCCCCAGTTGGGAAGTAAGAAAGACCAGAGACGCCAGGACTTCTGATCCCCTGAGTCTGGCGCTTCACTCCAACGGCCCAGCAGCTCCAGGGAACACTGTCAGAACATTTAAAATTAGAACGAACGAAAATTTGATTCACACATGATTAATAAAAAACTAGTTACTGTATAGAAAGCTGGCTGACTGTGTTCTTAAGACGATGATAGGCTTTAACTATCTAGGGCATAAAAAAAAGGTAGGATTCTAATTATGTGTGCTTTCTTTAAAAGCAGAGGGCGCTTAAGTGCATCTTGCAAACATGGGCATTTCATAGTTTCACCCGGATGAAGTTTCAGGATATGAATGACCCTGCCTTGGCAGTTCAGAGACCACCAAGGAATTCGTTAGTTGCATTCCAATTTCACAGAAAGTGTCGGGTAGGAGACTCTAGGTTGGTCCACCTGGCTGTAAAAATAGAGCTCCGCCATGTTAAAATAGTGCTGTACTTCCTCACTGCCCCAGTCTCTGGGGGCCTGCAGCAATTCCACCAAAGACCGGTGTTTTCCCTGTTACCTCAACATGTTCTCAATGAGTTGAGTTTTGGACTCAAAACAAATTGACACATCAGTCATCAATAACTTGATCCAGCAGACTTAGCCTCCGGAGCTGCACTTTTCTGAAAGGCTTTCAGCATTCCACATGTAACCTCTTCATATGAGGCAGTTTCTCAGAAGAATCCATAAACTCATTCACATCCTAAATGAGAGAGTTGACTGCCAAAGACAGAAAGTCAGGAGGAAATTAAACCTTGGTGTTCTCCTTTTGCGTCACAGGCTTGGAGGGAAAAGAACAGTGCCTTGATAGTGCTCTCTAAACGGGGTCCACAAACAAATGGGCAGAATTGGCTCATGGGCTAATTTCTGAGAGTGAAAACCAGCTTCTCTTCTCTTCATCAGCAGATCCTGGGTGGACTCCGAAGGATAGACTCAAAACTAGGCGGCCCACATAAAAGCTCTTAGGCGTCTACAGGATTTCCACTGTTTTTTATTTGTTTTTGGGTGACACCTGGCTATACTCAAGGATTACTCCTGGTGGGGCCCTGGGGGCCATATGGGTGCCAGGGACTGAACTTGTCAGCTGGCAAGGCAAGCACCCTGCTTGCTGCATTAGCTCTCCAGCCCACACCCATCTGGTCACTACCTCAACCCCACAAGCCCTAAAAGCAGACAGTCTGGAGGCTGAAACGGGGATCAGGGCCTGGCTACTAGGGGACCTGTGTGATCTGAGTCTCCTGAATTTCTTGAATTCCTCCATTTGTTTTCCTCTAGTTTTCCCCCAAATTTTATTTACTCAATATAAACTATTTTCGCCCATGGGGGGGTCACACCCTGTGATGCTCAGGGGTTACTCTGGCTCTGCACTCAGAAATTACTCCTGGTGGTGCTCATGGGGACGATATGGGACGCTGGGGCTTGAACCCAGGTTGGTTGTATGCAAAGGCAAACACCCCAAACACCGTGCTGTACTATTACTCCGGCTTCTTATTCAATATGAACTATTTTAGAGTAACAACTATGTCTAACTCCACTTTACTAGTCTATTTAATAAAACTCTGAGGCAACTAAACAATGCACACTTGACCGCTGGACTCCGGTTAGGGATCCCCATACAATCAAAAATGTGAGGGGGCCGGAGCGACAGCCCAGCGGTAGGGCGTTTGCCTTGCACGTGGCAGGCCCGCACCGGCCCGGGTTCGATCCCGGCATCCCATATGGTCCCCCAAGCACCGTCGGGAGTAATTCCTGAGTGCAGAGCCAGGAGAAACCCCTGAGCATCGCCGGTGTGATCCAAAAAGCAAAAAAAAAAAAGAAAAGAAAATCTGAATAATTTTTTGACTCCCCCAAAGCTTAATCCCTAAGAGTCGCCACTGACTGGAATCATTAATGGGAACGTGAACAGTTGGTTAGCACCTCTTTTGCAGGCTATATTACATACAGAAGTTCTTAGAATACAGCGAGTTAGAGCAAAGAAAATCACCAGGAAAAGACTGTTTACAGCTCCACATATTAATGTGAGTTTACAGCATCTGTTTATAAACGAATCTATGTGAAAGCAGCCCAGTGCTGTGCAGAACGCTTGTGGTTCAGGGGCCAAACTGCAGTCAAATCCTCATTTGTATCGGGAAGGAAACAAGACACCCACTGCACACCAGGCTGTGGTGTTTTAACAGCAAAGATGGGTGTGTGGAAATGGAACGATGGCTAAAAGGCAGAGACAGCCATGCAATTAAGTTACATGCTTGCTCAGCCGCTGTGCATGGAACTAGGTGAGGATCAGACATTCTCAGCCCCGGTTTACAAGTTAGTAAGCTTTTGCCAGATTGCTTAAGTGAGGACTCAACAATAGCCCTGCCCAAAGAACACCCCCCTTCACTTCTTTTCTTTCCTTTTACAGTTTTGGTTTGTGAGTCACAGCCAGCAATGCTCAGGAGTTACTCCTGGCTCTGCACTCAGGAATTACTCCTGACTGCTCGGGGGACCACATGGGATGCTCCGGATGGAACCTGGATGGGTGTGTCAGGAGCAAGGTAAACGCCCTATCCCTCGGGCCCCTTCCACTTTTTTTCAAGTCTGAAAATTCTGTCCACTGCAGCATTAACTTCAGAGCCTCCCAGGTCTGCGAGAATACTAGGACAGAGCACCTTTCCTCAGTGTTAACTGTTAACTAGGAGTTAGACTTTCAGAAACTTCTGACTGCAGGTCACCAAAGATCTTTCATCAAGGTGCTTTCTCTGGTTATTTTTGGGCAACACTGTTTAAGGAAGATAATTCTTTTTTTTAAGTATTTTATTATACCATAATGAAGATAATTCTTTTGGGGTAAGAGGCCCGGTTTGACTCCTGGGGCTCGGTCCCAGCACCTCAGAAAGTGACCCTTAGCACTTCCTATGGTACTCATGTGGCCTCTCCACTGCCACCAATTTCTAATTATTCTGTGAACTTGGTAAACAAATGCTAATTTTAAAAAAGACACCTGGTAAACATATTAGGGCCAGTTGCATCACTTCTGGGGGTATTGATTATGACTGATACTTCCCCCCCACGTTCCTTTTACCATTGCTATCACCCCGCAGTGGGGGCCTCCAGGTTTTGGCCTCCAGGCCGGCCTGAGCATGCCTTTGCCTCTGTGAACTTTATACACCGAGCAGGCACAAGTCCTGAGATCGCTCTATGCGTGGAAAAAGAACTCCGAGATCTCCAGCCAGCACAAACGCCGGCATGGAAGGAGTGAGGTCCGAGATGGCACTTCAAGCTGGCACGGGAGTGGAGCCCAGTGTCCAGCCCGGATGCTCAAACAGCTCGGGAGGGCATAAGTACCCGAAGTGAGGGGTGGGGTGGGGGCCGGCCAGGGTCTGTCCGAGTCGGAGCAGAGCAACGCTTGGGTTCCGACCTCGGTCTTTATCTTGAAGCAGTCGCGGGCTCGTCTTTTGCAGCACGCTCAGAAGAGCTATTTTCGCCCACAGCCAAAATCAGCAACAGCAAATTACACTGCAAACAATGGAGAGGGCGCCTGCTCCGCTCGGCTAGAAACTCCGGAGAGGCAGCGCCAACACTGACTTTGCACTTGGGCAGAGCCCGGAGCAGCCCCCCGCGGATCCCTAGCCAGGGCGCAGCTTCTGGGCGCGGCGGGCGCGCGCGGCTCGGGCCACCTGCTCAGAGCCCCAGACCAGAAGGTACAGAGATGCGGCCACAGCAAAACAGACAGGAGGTGAGCACGGTGGGGGTCGGGGGACCGTCCCACCCGGCACTCGGTGCCGCGGGTGGCGGGATTCCCACGCTGCGGGCGCACCCCTGCCGGAGGGGCGCCGGCGCGCGGGGTGCTGGGGAGACCCGCTGTCCCGGGCCGACGCACAGGACTGCTGAGCGACGCAGAGGAGTCAGGGAGGATTCACGCTAGGCTTTGCACCCCGCGGAACCGGGGATCCCGGAGTCACCGACTGACTGGACTCCGATATCCCTCTTGGGCTCCAACAGAGTCGGGACAAGCCTGCACCTCGGGGGCAGCAGGGGAGCGAGGCAGCAAAACGCGGGAGTAGGCGTGAGTTAGTCGACGCAGGAGCCAGAGCCCACCCGGCCTCGCCCCTCATCCCGGGGCGCTTCCCACCGCCACCAAACCCACGCCTCTCACCCGGGTCTTGCAGCGGTGGTGCCGGCCCGGGTCGGAGTAGGTCCGGTCCACCGTGAGCGCGGTGTCGCTGCCCGGCATCTTGGCGCTAGCGCGGGGAACTTTGCAGCCTCCCGAGCTGCCGCGCGACCCGAAGCCGACCGTGCTCGGGCTCGCCCCGGAAGACGCGGTCGAGGGGGCGGCGCGGGCTGTTGCAGCTGTAGCCTGCACACCCGAGCGGCCGCGCTGCGCCGCCGCCGCCGCCGCAGCTGCTGGGTGGGAGGGAAGGCGGGGCGGAGAGCGAGTCCCCGCCCCCTGCGCCTAGCCCCCGCCCATCCCCGCCCCCGACCCCTCGCCCCGCCTATCGCAGCGCGCGCCCGGGTTCCCAGCCCCTGCTCCGGGGCGATGTCTCCGCCTCCCTCCTTCCCACGCTGGCAAATTGACTCCGCCCCCTCCCACGCTGCCCCCTTTCTCCCTCAAACGATGAGCGACGTCTACATTGTTAACTGATATGTGGTGACAAAAGGTGCATTTCTGGCAAAAAGGTGCATTTCTAGCAAAAGGTGCATTTCTGGTAAGATGCTGCAGTCTGCCTTAAGTGCTTCCTTGTCTTTAATTTCAAAAGGCAGTTAATGGCTAGGCCCCAAGTGCCAGACCCTGGACCGGGCACCGGAGATTTAAAAAACAAAAGCAGCTCATGCTTGTTTGTTTGTTTTTGTGACTCACTGATCACAGGACACGTTTCTACTACGGAACGATCTTTCATGGATGTGCTTTTGACTTCTGCAGCTCTAAGAGGCTCGCTTTCATGGGTGAGCGAAGTCAAGGAAACTTCATTTTGGTATTCCTTGTTTCCAGAGCTTAGTCTCTGTTAGGGAAGAACCTGGAGTCTAGAAAGGATTGACTGGAAAGCAAATCGAAGTTCTCCAAACCCACCTTCGAACACGTGATCTGCTTCTGGGCGGCTCTGGTGGAAGACTTGGGAGACTGCTGAGAGGGGGACTTGCTCAGAGAGGGCTTATATGTAAGGGGCTAGCAGGAAGGGAATGGGCTCCTTTCCTTTAAGAGGGTTAAGCGGAGGGAGGAGCCCGCTACAGGAAAAACACCCAGGTACATCATAACAAAGCACTCCGGGACACTTCACGTCATTGGTGGAGGGGTGTGTCAGCAGCAGGAGCACCTGCGGGGGTGGGGTTGGGACCACTCCCTTAGAGGACTTTAGTTCCAAGGCACTGAGTGCAACCTGTTCTCTGGGTCCCAGGCAGCTGCCTGAGGCTTCTGAACACCAGTCACAAGGACTGGATGACTGTGTTAGAATGAAAATGCAGAAAGTCTGTGCAGTGTGAATTAAGGACGGCTAGGAAGGGGCTGTGATTCAGTGCCTAGAAGGAAAATCAGAGAGAGCAGATAAGAATCTGCCTTAGAAGCAGGCTGAGGGGGAGGGGTGGTGGGTGGGCGTGGGAGGGAGGGAATCTGGGGACATTGGTGGTGGAAATATGCACTGGAGGAGGGATGGGTGTTGGAACATTGTATGACTGAAATTCCATCATGAATATCTTTGTAATGGTGTATGGGGAGGGTCAATTAAAAATAAGGTGGGGTTGGGGCCGGAGCGATAGCCCAGCGGGTAGGGCGTTTGCCTTGCACGCGGCTGGCCTGTGCCGGCCGGGTTCGATCCCGGCATCCCATATGTTCCCCAGCACCTCCAGGAGTGATTCCTGAGTGCAGAGCCAGGAGTAACCACTGAGCGTCACCGGGTGTAACCCAAAAAGCAAAAAATAAATAAATAAATAAAAATAAAAAAAATAAGGTGGGGAGGGCTGTGGTTTAGGAGGTCATGGTTACGATGGAGAACAATCTGGATGTTTTTCAGAAGGATAATACATCCTTTGGAGTGTTAAGTAGTGTAACAATAAAAAACAATAAAAATAAACAATAAAACATAAAAATAAACAATAAAACATAAAATAAACAATAAAAACATAAAAATAAACAATAAAAAGAAGTATAGAGTAACGTGCCTGGTATTTTACCACTAATTTGAAAAAAGAGTATGAAAGTATAAATAGCGTGATTCCTGTAAGGATAAATAAAATATTAGAGCGATGTACAAGAAACTTATGGCAGGAAAGTGGTATAGAGTAGCTAGAAAGCAGAGATGGGGAAATATTTTTTCACTCTATATGAATTTTAAACGTTCATATACATTAGAATTCATTTCACACAAGGGGCTACTGGTGAAATTTGTATAAATAGGGGATGGAATGAGACTAGAAGGAGAAATTGGTCGGAGAAAGAGCCCTCAGGAAGGAAACAAGGTTGAAGTGAGGGTCACTGTCAGAGAGACTGAGAAATGCTGATTTTAAGTCCCCTGTCTGGGTCTGAGAGACGATACAGTGGGTAGGGCACTTGCCTTGCACGTGGCCAACCCAGGTTTCTCCTACACTACATATGGTTCCCTAAGCAGTGCCACTAGTGATCTCTGAGCCAGGAGTTAGCCTGAGCACAGCCAGGTGTGGCCCAAAGGAACAAAATATCAGATCCCCCTGCCATCTCTGTGCAGTGCACGTACAGACACGCAGAGACACAACCACACATACGCCACTCACACACTACACCAGGGAAGTTCTTCCAAAGCAGGAAGAGATATTAAAGTGTGTGTGTGTGTGTGTGTGTGTGTGATTTTGTATGTGAGAGAGAGAGAGAGAAAGAGAGAGAGAGTTTAGAGGGCATGGCTTGAGAAGGTCTAGATGATAAGGAAGAAGTAAGCTCGAGAAGGTAACAAAAGCTTTCAGACAATAGGAATAGAAGTGCAAAGGCACTGGGGCAGAAGTACCAGGGGTTTGGTTCAAGGAAGAACAAGGTCAGAGTTTGCTGGAAAGATGAAATCAGATGAAACTGCAGATGAAATCAGAGGCACTGTTGTGGGTTAGATCATGTGGGTAATTTAAACCATTTCAAGAACTTTCACTTTAATTTTGAGTGAAATGTGAAGAATTTTCCCCCAAGGGGTCTAGGGGGCATGCTTTTTCTTTCCACCTAGGAAAGAAATAGATCCATACTTTATGTTATACCCCCAAATCACATAAAGACCTAATGGAGGAAAAAACCCACTATTTTTAAGTTATCAGTGGCCAGACAGAGAGGTAGAGAAGATAAGAAACTTGCCTTGGGGCCGGAGCGATAGCCCAGCGGGTAGGGCGTTTGCCTTGCACGCGGCCGGCCCATGCCGCCCAGGTTCGATCCCCGGCATCCCATATGGTCCCCCGAGCACCGCCAGGAGTAATTCCTGAGTGCAGAGCCAGGAGAAACCCCTGAGCATCGCCGGGTGTGACCCAAAAAAGCAAAAAAAAAAAAAAAAAAACACAAGAAACTTGCCTTGCCCAGCTATAGCAACCATGACCCTAGTTCAAAGCCCAGATACCACATATGATGCTTGGGGTGACTCCTGAGCACAGAGTCAGTATTGCCTCCTGGATACCTCTGGATGTGGCTTCAAACCTCCCAGCCAAAAGTCTCAGAAAAAATATTGGGAAATATTATGGTCTCAAGTCATAAAAAGTAGGTCAAAACAAGCATAAACCACAAAGATCCAAGCATTAACAATGCCAAGCTTCTGATTATGAAGAGAAAAATAACCAAGTTAAGCAATAGGTCATAGAGCCTGAGGTTTACAATGATTGATACAGAGGAATTTGGTGATGCTGAGAAATAAAAGTAGGTCACCTACACTCACATGTAGTCAGTAAGATTCTGTTCATGTAAAGTCAAAAAAGAACTTATAGCACAAAAAAAGCAAGAGAATAATAAATACAAAATTCAAAACAATATTTCTCTCTGGTGGGAAGACGGAGAAACATTCCTTAGGAGAGGGCTACAAAATGATAAATAATGCTTTAATGAATAATGCACGTATGTGTTCATTCTCTCACATACAGCTCATAATAATTTTTAAAATTAGGGGCCATAGTAATACCACAGAGGGGGAGGGCGTTTGCCTTGTATGCGGCCAACCCGGGTTCGATCCTCGGCATCCCATAGGTCCCCCTAGCACCGCCAAGAGTAAGTCCTGAGTACAGACCAGGAGCAACCCCTCAGCATTGCTGGGTGTGACCCAAAAAATACAAAAAAAAAAAAAAAAAAAATAAAGGCAACTGATTCTTAGGACAGAGATGATAATGATAACTAATCCTGGAATCATCATGGTATTGTCATCATGGTATTGTCAAAGGAATAAAAACAAATAAGTACTTACATAAGTATGTATGAAGCTTAACACGAAGGGAAGAGAGATTGATATTAAGTCGTTTTATCAACTAATCATACAAGATTCATTATGAAAGTATATGAAGTCCATATCTGAATTTTCTCCCCATCTATTTCATTTTGTCCCCCTGCTACTTAGGACTATATGAAAGACAATTGTGAGCAGAAATGTAGTGCAGCAGGTAGGGTGTTTGCCTTTGCACACAGACAACCCAGGTTCCATCCCCAGCAATCTCTATGGTCCCCCGAGCCCACCAGGACTGATCCCTGAGTGCAGAGCCAGGAGTAAGGTCTGAGCACTGCAAGGTGTGACCCAAAAAAACAAAAATAAGCAGGAAAGATAGACAGCATGTGTGCGTATGTACACATGCACATGTGTGCATAAAATTTTACAGGGGTTGAACCTAAGTGAAGCCTAAAATATCAAGGTTGGACTTTTGTTACATTGTCAATAGTCACCTACTTTCCATTTCCATTACTGTCTCGATGCACCTTTTATAAACTGCTACAAATGAGAATGAATTAAAACAGAAGAGGAAAGAGAACGCACAGAAAGACAAAAGAGAATAGAGGGAAGAGAGAGGAGAAAGAATGAAAAAGAGCAATGAGGAGAGACATGTGGGAGGTGAGAGAAGAGAGAGAATATATACTGTTAACGGAGAATTACCGGTGCTTCTAATATCTCTAAAAGCCTCTTTCTGCAAAGGTAATGAAAAAAAAAATCACGCTTTGAAAGTAACAAAACTGAGTCAGAACAATTAGGAATACTAAGGTACAAAATCTAGGGTGTGAAGTAAGAACTCACTTCCAAGGCGTAAGCAGCACAACAGATAGCGTATGCTCAGCACCAAAGTGGAACAGGGAGTTTAATAGTCTGAGGCTAGGAATGGTGAGGAAAGGCTTCATAAAATTCGGATGACACTGACGGTGGTAGTGCCTACTGGGAGTTAGCCTGCACAGCACGCAGCCCCTTACTCTCCACCACCTGAATTTTCTTTAGAGACCAATCCTAGCTCTCTAAGTCGTTTAAACATTGTTTAGATAGGTGTGCACCACCGGTGGCACACATTTGAATATGGCTTAACACAAATTGCAGCACAAGACTTTCCAGACTTGGCCAAGCAAGAGGCTGCGACTTAGGCAGTGCAGAGTCACATGACCAGTCTGGACCAATTAGAGTCATTGTTGAGATTTCTACCGGAACTACAGGGGAAGAGCTGTGCCTTTCCCCTGCTAGAAGCAAGTCGGCTGAGGGGGACGCCTTGCCACCGTCCTAAGATGGCCTCCCTAAGGAAAGAAGAGCCATGAAAGGACACAGGCTCATGACTGCATTATAAGAGCACCAAATCTAGATTTTTCCCATCGTCTGTTGCTCTGTAAGTCACCCTCGGGTTAAACTCAAATGGGCTTTGAACAATTCATTTCCTCATGGCTCTGCAACACAGGCGAGCTTATAACGCAGAGGGGAGGAGGGTAGTCTCTGATACAGGTGGCACTGGCTGGGTCCAAGATGGCTTTGCTATGTGTCAGCACCGACTGGAACGTAGGTGGCTCGCCTGTGCTCTATCACTATTTTTATGTCTCCATCTTATAGCCTTGCATGGTTCAGAACTGCCTTCTCCTCAGAATTTCTTTCCGTGGTGACTGGCTTCCAGTTGAGCAAAGGCAAAAGCTTCTAAATTTCCTGAGGCCTAGTTTGGAGCCCTATGGCTTCTGTTACATTCTATTGGCCAAAATGGGTCAAAAGTCCAGGTAACAGTGTGGGGAAGGTGCTTGCTTTGTACACGCCTGACCTGGGTTCAATCCCTGGCATCACATAAGGTCCTGTGAGCCTGCCAGGAGTGACCCCTGAGCACAGAACCAGGTGAAAGCTCTGAGCACTGCCGGATGTAGCTCCCAAACAAACAAAAAGTTCAGTCAACACTCAAAGGGGAGGAAAAACGTTATCTATATCTTTGAAAGCAGTGATATAGGGGCCAGAAAGATAGTCCAGCGGTAGGGCGCTTGCCTTGCATGCAGCCAACCTGGGTTCGATCCCCGGCATCCCATATGGTCCTCTGAGCACTGCCAGAAGTAATTCCTGAGTGCCGAGCCAGGAGTAACCCCCTGAACTTCGCTGGGTGTGACCCAAAAAGCAAAAAAAAAAAAAAAAAAAAAAAAGGAAGCAGTGATGTAGTGTGTGTGTGTGTGTGTGTGTGTGTGTGTGTGTAGGAGGGGGATGGGGGAGTCAGGGATGGAGAAGTTGCTGTCTGCCATCTTCTTTTAATTATTTTTTAAAAATATTTCTATTTTTTAATTTTTTTATTGAATCACAGTGAGAAACACAGTTACAAAGTTGTTCATGATTGGTTTCAGTCCTGTGATGTTCCAACATCCCCCTTCACCAGTGTACATTTCCCATCACCAACAGCTGACTGTCATCTGGGCAGCTGATAGAGGACTAGCTTTTAAGTTATATTATTATATATATTCTTTTTTCTTATGCCTGTGTCAAGTATGCTGACTACTACCTCATTTCAACATGGCTGTGGGTAGAAAGAAGACAAAAGAGAAGCGCCACAATTTGAGAAAAGGCAAGACCTGTGGACAGCACAGAAGGGAGAGCCGGCACAACATTCAAGCAGGGTTAGATGTTTCTCGGCCACTAGCTAGAGACATGTTCTTGTCAGACCTTGCCAGATGAACTCTTGTGAACTGCTGAACTAATGACTATACTTCTCATTTAAACACCAATGTTAGGATAGCTTATTCTTTTTAGTCCATTTTTATAATTTATATGTGCTCTAGTCCCAACACATAATGTGTTGTAGGTTACCTGCAGGAAAGGCCTGTAAATAATAATGTATATTTCTGTAAGTTCCTAACAAAGGATCTGATATTCAATACATGCGCTGCTGAAAAGTATATATTCAGCACATGTGAGCTGAAAGAATCAATAAAAAAGGAATCCAACATTTATTAAATATCTACCTATCATCCAGGCACCTGGATTTAAAAAAAAAATAGGTAGGGTATAAGGAAAAGCTAGCTTTTGTCCTCAGGGGTTGAAATGAATAATATATAAAGATGAGGATTTGCTGAATGATGAATGTGACCCATTTTTAGACACTAAGTAGTCACTGAAGTCTATGAATCTCCCATTTATCTACTGAGTACCTTTGCGATGAGCTCAATTCTTGATGCTGAGAATATAAAAACGAAGACGAGGCCCCATCCTGAAGACCACCAAGACCAGAAAACACCCGTAAACAAGAAATCGCTGAGTAAGTGAGGCCAGAGAGATAATACATGGGCTGCTTTGCATGATCCCCAGAACTCCATGTAGTCCCCTGAACTCCAGCAGGAGTGATCCCTGAGAACAGAATTAGGATTAAGTCCTGAGCACAACTGAGTGTGGCCCCAAAACAACAACAACAACAACAATAACAACAACAACAACAGAAAGTTGCTAGTCATACAGTTACATCCTTGGTACGCAAGTAGACAAAGGAAGTGAGGTGATGAACCTCATTATAACATTACAGCAGGAAGAAAGGCAGAGACAGAAAGGAAAATATGAGTTTTTAAAGATAAAAATGTAACTATGGAATCCTCTTGAAAAGGAAAATGTATTTCCTTTCATCTTCCATTTTTATTTAAAAGTAAAGAAAACTATTTCTTTTGAGGGAACAATTTATAAGATAAAAGGTACAATAAGATAAGTTTCCCACCCCTCTCCCCCACCCTGGTATTTAGAGACAGAGAAAGAAAAACCTAAATATTATTAAAATTTTATTTAACACTTGAGGTGAACACATGTTGATAAGTGTGTGTGTGTGTGTGTGTGTGTGTGTGTGTTATGTGTTTATATTGAGGGCTGGAAGCTTTCAGTCCTGGTATAAATAAGAGTCTCTAATTTTAACCACCTGGTTCATCGCCAACTGAAAAGATCACTCTTAACATCCATATTTAATTTTTAACTGAGTATGTTTGATAGGAAGGTAAGAAAACAATCCCTGCTATTTATTTAGCATTAGCCATCATCTGGCACAGAATCCCCAAACTTCCACTTGGCACGTTTTTAGAAAAACAGGAAAGTGGAAAGACTCAACTCAAACTGTAGAAGTTGCCTTTTAATATTTATTTTTCAGTATAATGCTACCATTTCATGCTATTGATTTCTCAGAGCAATGACTCATAAAAAGAGGAGTCTATAGGAAATCTTCAAATGTTTTGGAAACTAGAAATTGGGCTCTAATATTTGTCTTCCCTGCAGACTTGAGGTTACATTGAGAAGTACAAAACATATTTTTTTACCCCATCAGAATGAAAAACTTTTGCTCTATGAAAGATCTTATTGAGAAGCTGGAAAGACAAGATATGGATGAGAAGGAAATATTTGCACAAATACAATCCACAAATTAGTTGCATTCTTATGCAGAATATGCAAAGATCTCTCAAAGTTCAACAGTGAAAAACAGAAGCAACCCAACTAAACGTTAGACAAGGGCACAAGGGATGGAAACTATCTCAAGAGGCGACAACAGATGGAAAATAAACATATGGAAAGGTGTTCAACATTCAACTATTAGGAAAACACAAATTAAAAAAGCTAATGAGACAGCACTACATACCTATCAGGATGGTTGAATTAAAAATTGTGGTAATACTCAATATTGTAAGTATAGAAAGAAACTAGATATATTGCTGGCGGAATGTAGAATGGTTACAGACTCCAGAAATGCTTGGCATTTTTCTATAAAATACTACATGAAGAGACCATATGACTCAGAAATAACACTCTTAGGTATTTATCACAAAGGGAAAAGAACATGTTCATAGACCCAAATAAAATTCATGAATGTTCATAGCTGTCTCATTCATAATTATTGAAAAAAAATACTGGAAATTTCCCAGCTGTCATTCAACAGGATATGGTTAAATACACTGTCCTACTTCCTACAGACCGCTACTCAACAAAAGAAAGGAACAAATAACCGTTATATAAAAACATGGATGAGTGTTGAAGGAAAAATGCTCCATGAAAATAGCCACTCTCCAAAGGTTACATACTATAGGCATTTCTGTAGGTAGCATTCTTGAAATGACAAAATTATGAAAATGGAGAAGAGGTTGGTGGTTGCTGTGGGGGTTGGAACTGTGTGGGAGGGAGGAAGTTGCAGGAGGGAGGGTGATATGGTTATAAAAGGGCAAAACCAGGATGAAACGCACTTGAAGTGTAGTGAGCAACGCCTGCAGGTTCCATCATTGCTTAATGAAAATGTGTTCTCCTGGGCTGACCGGGCATAAATGGAATCAGCTAGAGCTCTTCAGAGATCTACATAATTATCTCAGTGAAATAACGGAGTCAGCTCAACTGGTTGAACACATGACTTGTATGAGTAAGGTCCTGAGTTCAGCCCCTGGCAACACATGCTCCTGCCCACACCATGGGGTGTAACCATGCTGTGGCCCCTATGTGTTTCAGAAATCTCATGAAGAAAATCTAACACTGGGATCATATAAGGATGGAATTCTACCTTGATTATGTTTGGGGATAGGGGAAAAATCCACGCAATGGTCCATCCCAAGCTACAGAGAACTAAATGCTTACATGTACACGCGTGCACATGAGCATGTACATACACATGTAGTTGCCCCTTGAATAGCATAAGTTTGAACATGAGGAATTCAGTGTCTGGGATATAGCTTAGTTATATCCCACAGTGGCACACACAACGCCCATGTGTGAGGCCCTGGGTTGGATGCCCAGTACCACAAGACAAACAAATGACCTGAGGGAGATGGGAAGGGAAGCCACTGAAATGCCGATTTTCTTATAAACAGACCATGTAAACTCACAGGTAAATACAATACAGAACTGTAAACGGATCATCTCAGGATTTTCTTAATCACAATTTCTATTTTTTTTTCTAGCTCACTTTATTCTATGAATACAAATAACACATATAACATGCACAAAATGCCAACAAGCTGTTTTTATTATAGCTAAAGTTTGGTTATAGGTTATTATAGGTTAGCCCAAGTTCTGGAATGAAAGGTTATATGCACATTTCGACAGGAGAGAGAGGAAGAGGAAGCAATGCCAATATCCCCCACCTCTGCCCCTCACTCTCCTCAAAGGTGGACATCAATAATTCCAAACTCCTTCCCTTGACAGCACCATAGCAACAGACACAAGAAAGCCCCATATGGGGTCAGTTTGAGAAGAAAATCTGAAAACCAACTCTACAAAGGCAAACGGGGCACCTCCCCATTCTGGGGGTGACCTACATCTCCCTCTGAGGTGTGCACTCTCAGCTCTCTCCCCTTTGGAGACACCTCTGTTCTGCCTTGAACATTTTTCTCTTTCTTTCCTTCCCTCCTAATCTCTAAATAAACTATTTTACTTCACTATTTGTCTCCTCCTGAAATTCTTTTCTGTGAAGGAGAGTGATGTTCCTGGAAGACCTGCTAGAATGCAGGATTGTCTTAGAATTGCTCTTCCTTTCCTGCAAAGATCAATTCCTTGCTCCAGCCTGGGTTTTGCAGCTCCCAAAACTTGGGGAGAACAAGTGATATTCAGGTGCAGTTTGATGACCGCCCGGTGGGGCTGGTGAGATTTCAGTCTGGCCCATATAAGGGGCTCATCACTGACTCTGGGAGATCAAGGTAGGTAGAGAGAAGCAGTAGACAGCCTGTCTCCTCCCCGCTTCACATAAGTCACCCACAACAGGTAGAACAGACAATTATCACTGAGCTTTGACGTGCTTCAAAGAACATCCCAAAGGTCATAGACGGGCTCATGTGCAAAGTGATCTATTACATCCTTCAACTGCATAAAGAATAGAGTCTGGAGTCGAGCATTCTGCAGAGCCTTGACCCACGATGGCCTTGTCATACTGGCCGGCTGCTTGGCTTCTTTGTTGTATGTCACCTGGGTGATCCAGACCTAAGCTTCCACAATGTTTGTGGGGGTGGGGCATACAGGGTTGGGAGGTGCTGGGTCGAGGTTGGGGAGAGAGACAATTGTGGGTGAAGCAGACAGTCTGGTGGAGGGTGTGGGGTTGGGAAGCGGCACGCAATGATCGCACACCTCAAATCCTATTCCAAACAGTATTGTAAATCATAGTACCCAAAATTTAAAAAAATTTTCTACCACATGGACAGGACACAGGTTATAACAAGAGTGTTTTGTTGTTAATCTCTTGTACCTCACATTTACCAGGAAAGGGTGTCGCTGTCTGATTAAAACCTGTGACTCTTGGCTGAAGGCAACAGATGTTTCCCAGAAGTCCACAACAGGGTGAGAAAACAAAAGCAAATGAGTGAGGGTGCCTGACTGCGCACGAGGTAGGGGTGTTCCATGTGTTTAAATCTGTAACTGGAGCTCAGACCTGGGGGACTCCACTGAGTTAGGAGGAAGCAGCTCTCTGGAGAGATCCAGCTAATTCCAGTGTGTGCCTGGCTGGCCCAGGAGAATTCTTTCTCATTATATGCACAGACTGAATCTGAAGGATGAGAGCACGCAACACTTCAGGTACACCCTGACTTCGAAATCACTTTGCATTTTATCAACTCTCTTTGCAAGATAAGGATAGGGGGAAGATAAAAAGGCCCAAAATCTGAACATAGCCCAAATGAGCAAAATGGCTACAGCCTTTTCTCTCTGCCCCAGTCCCTACACATCTCCCCTTTTCAAACCCTGGCAGTATCAGTGCTTGTATCGCTGGTATAATATTTGCATGTACGAAAGCTTGTGTACTGTTGTAGCAGGCAGTGTGGACTGGAGACAGACCGCTGGCATGCAGGTCTTGGTGCTTTGGCTTAGTAGCTTAAAAGACTAGGTCCTCCTACTTGTAAGATGAAGATGATCTAGAATCAATCTCACACTATTGTTGAACATTAAAGGAGACAATATATGTAAAGCACTTCCAAACAAGAGCTCAACAAATATCTACAGAAAATGAAAAACCAACCTAAAACTGGTATTTTGTGTTTCTTTTTCTCCCTACCTGTAGGACTGTAAGAATTGGTAGCTGGAGTAATAGTACAGTGGGTAAGGCACTTGCTTTGCATGCAGTCAGCCCAGATTCTATCCCCGGCATCCCATATGGTTCCCCGGGTCCACCAGAAATGATTCCTGAGCTCAGAACCAGGAGAAGCTCCCAGCATCACTGGGTATGCTCCCCCAAAACAATTAAGACTGCAAGGATTTTTGCTGCTGATCTGGAAAGTGATCTAGGAAGGAAGAGGATAGTTTATCATGCTCTCAAATGCAAAAACAGAAGGAGAGAGAAAGAGGAAATCTCTGGGTGAGCCATGGGCCCAGATTCTAGTTGAAGAATAGCAAACTTTCCCTTTACAGATACCTTCAATTCCCTCTGTGCTCCAGGCACCAGAGGATTTTTCTTGTTGTTTTAACAGTGACCACCCCTAGCAGAGCTTAGTAGTCAGTGGTCACTCCCTGTAATGCTTGGCCAATAGTGCCAGGCCCCCAAGCACGGGCCTGAGGGATGGGTGCTCAGCCTGCTATGCAGTGCGGCTTGGATTTGGCAGGTCTTGGGAGCCATCACAGTTACCCTGGGTGTCCTGGAGTAGCTAGCAATCAAACCCAGGAGGCATATGCTCTGCCACTTGAACTATCTCTCTAGCCCACCAGTGGAGATGTGCCTTTTATTGGTCACTTGCACCCTGACAAAATAATTCCATTTTTAGGAATATATACTAAATAAATAATACAATATGGGAAAAGTTTATAGGCAAGACTGCCCACCAATGGAAAGCTGAATACAATCTACAAGGTAGTGTATAAACCAGTTGTTCATCGCTTATGAAAATAAAGGACTGATGATATGAATTATGATTTAGTCATAGAAATATTTCAGATTCTAATCACAGAAAGATGTTTATGCAATGATGTCATTCTCCTCACCCCCAAATAAGGGTAACCCTACCACACAGAAAAATGGAGTATTCTGATGCTTGACGCTTGCAATAAGTAGAACTCTTAAAATGTGGAAATGGAAGCATATACAAGTATAACCTCCTTGAGGTATGCTTTGGCCTTAACTTGTAAAAGTGAAGATATAGGACCTAGCCTCTCCACTCCTAACTATACCATAAAGGGTACAAGTAAGTCATCGAGGGGAAGAATGTTCACCTTGGTTACACTCCTCATCTGGAGACAACACAATTGTAGTAACTGCAGAATAAGTAAATAAATTGTAGAACAGTACGATTATGACAAATAATGTCAGTCATCTTGCTGACAAACAAACTTTAGCATAAGATGCTAACTAACGTCTATTTCTCATGACCGTAACTCATTTTACAGAGTAGAGTTTTTCTGCTGTATGACGTCAAAGAATAGACTGACATAGAGCCTACCAAAATGGCTGGTCTGCAGGGTCAGAGGCTGACACAGACTGCCCCACCCCCAGCCCATGCACACATACCATCCTCAAATGGTCAGGGCAAACTGGCCAACTTAAATATCTTGTTACTAAACAAGGGTTGGGAGGACTGGTCTCTATTGGAAGCTTGCCAAGAGTTTGGGGGCAGTTAGGATAGAGAAGGGACCACTATGACAACAATAGTTGGAAATGATCACTGAGTGCTAAAGTAAGTAAAGTGATATACATGATAACCATTCAGTATCTGTATTTCAAATTGCAAACCATAGGGAGAGGAGAGAGAGAGAGAGAAAAGAGAGAGAGAAGAAAAGTGCCTGCCATAGAGGCAGGCTGGAGGCGGATGGGTTAGTGGGAGAGAAACTGGGGATATTGGTGGTGGGAAATGTACACTGGAGAAGGGACAGGTGCTGGAACACAGTATAACTGAAACCCAATCATGAACAACTTTGTAACTGCTTATCTCACAATGTTTCAATTTTTTTAAGGGGGAAATTTAAATAAATATTTGCTACTAAAAAATTCTGCTCTCTTGTCTTCCTACATCTCTACAGTACTCCGTACAGAGATGGCACATGACAATTCTTATGTATTTAGCCGAATTTGTCAGGAATACTTTGAGGGGGATGTTTAGAGTGCTTAGGGTACCATTTGTGGTGCTTGGGAGCTAACCAGGACAGTCACATACAAGGCAGTTACTCTATGTACTAGCTCTGGCCTGCTCTAGCAACCTTATTTTATGTATGTATGCATGTATGTATGTATGTACGTATGTTTCTATTTGGCTTTTTGGGTCACACCCAGCAATGCTCAGGTGTTACTCCTGGCTCTGCACTCAGAAATTACTCCTGAAAGTGCTCAGGGAGCATATGGGATGCTGGAGATTGAACTAAGATTGGCCACGTGCAAGGCAAATGCATTATCTGCTGTACTATCACTCCGACCCCACACCAGCAACTTTGAACAAAACAACTCTAAATGATTGCCAGCCCATTTTCCTGCCCCTGTCTTTATGATGGTGTGATACATTTTCCTATTTTACTGAGTAGCAACTAGAGTTTCTACCCAAATTAAGTGATTTGGCTATAGCGCACACAGCTAATAAATAGCAGAGTCCAAACTGCAGGTCTACCTGACTCCAAAACTAATATTGGTTGGATACGTGTATATACTTGAACAATTACTCTATCCTGACTAGCCTCAGTTCCCTTGCCTATAAATTGGAGATAATTACACCCATTAAACAATAACTGTCACTTAAGCAGAGGTTTGTGTTGGGACCATTAAGACTATGAGTGGGGAAGAATCTCAATGTTTCTCACTGAGATGCCACAGTTACGTGTCTCTCTGATAATATTTAAGGCAAGAAAATGACGAGCTTCCTTTCTTCTGTTTCTCCCAGTTTAATGAACATCCAACATTACTAATAGCTCAGGGAGATGCTCTCTCATTCTATGTCTCATTTCTGTTCTTCCCCTCAAGAAATAACATAGGGCTTATCAAACTCAAAATTACATTAATAAGCTTTTATCCTCCACCTAAGTTCCTTGTTTTTATTAGTTCCAGGCATTTTGAGACTGACGTGCTGCCTACTGCGCTAAGGAGGCAACCTTCCTTCCAGGCATTTTGAGACATTTAGTTCTGCCTTTCAAGCTTCACAAAATGAGGGATCCATTCTTACATCACAGTGGAAGCACGGGTTACATTTCCTACAAGTATTTAGCAGTGTGAACTGTCCTGGCTGACAGTTTTGAAAGGTATTCTACAGCTCTATTGTCTCTCGTCACTTCTTCCCCATCAGCTGTGCTGATGTTCTCAGTTCTGACATCCCATTGATTTTCCTTCCATTAGAAACAATGTCTGCTATACCAAGTGCACAATTTTAAATATCAGATATAAACTCAAGTTGCTCACAGGTACCATGGTGCCCGAAGGTATACCAGCTCATGTGACCAAGCACACATGCAAATAGGGATGGTCTGAAGTTACGAGGAATGGTTTTTCCTACTAGTGAGGGTTGGTGCACAGGACTAAATCTGGGGCAGCTTCATGCCAGGGAAGTGTCTATTTGTTGTCCTATTGCTCTAGCCCCAGTGATTTGTTTAAGGACTTTATTTTTATTTAATCAATGTAAAATAGACCATTACAGAGTTGTTTATGATTGGATTTCAGTCGTACAGTGTTCCAATACACATCCCTCCACTAGTGCACATTTCCCAACACCAATGTACCTGTTTCCCTACCACCCACACCTTTGCTTCTATGGCCAGCAATTTCTTCTGTCACTCTAACTTCCTCCTTTTGCACATTGTGTTTGCAAACCAAGACATTGAAGGATTATCATGTATATTTCTTTACCTACTTTCCATACTCAGTTGTAGTTGAGTTACTCTTCCCAACTATTATTGTCAAACTGGCAATAATCTGCTCTATCTACCTACCTTTCCCTCCATACACCTTTGTGGTAGATTCCAACTCTTTTTTTTTTTTTTGGCTTTTTTGGGTCACACCTGGCACTGCTCAGGGGTTACTCCTGGCTCTTACACTCAGGCAGGAGTAACCCCTGGCTCTTACACTCAGGAAGGAGTGTAAGAGCCAGGGATCGAACCTGGGTCTGGCCGCATGCAAGGCAAACGCCCTACTGGACTATCGCTCTGGCCCCTACATTCCAACTCTTGACAAGTCCTCCTGGCCCATTTCACCTGGCCTTGGATAATAGTCTCGTACCATTTTTTTATATCCCGCAAGTGAATGCAATCGTTCTATATCCATCCTTATTTTAGATATGCTCACAGGATTGTGTACATAATACACATTTCTTCTTTAATGTACTGAATCAAGCCAGAAGTTCCTGTGGTCAAGCCACATAGGTCACCGTTAGAACCTAAATGGAAATCAATTAATCTACGAAGGGGTTCAGTTAGGGGTGAAAAGCACTAGGCCTCTTTGAAGCTACCTCCACAAAGCTGAAACTCAAATCCAGGAACAATGACAAGAGCCCCACTGCTACCAAACTGTACTTCTCGACTCAATAAACTCACTTCCAGTGGGGCTGCTGCCAACACAGGCAAAGCTTGGTGTTCCCAGGCTGCAGGAGTGATCACAGCCATCCGATCCGGAGCTTGGCCACAGAATCTTCCCCCATGACATGCGTGGAGCTTCCTACCCTTCAGTAGTTTGCACCAGAAAGTGAACCATCTTCCCTGGCTTTACGCAAGTTAAAATCTGCCCCTGCCTCTATCTCAGACTTTTGCTAGAATGAGAATGTCTGCAGCATATCTATAGAGTCCAGGTATCTCTCAAGTGAGCGCATGTCCTGCTCACCTGCTATTTCACCCTGTTTTCTAGCTCTCCTGTGTTGCAGTCTCATGGAGCTACTGCATTAGTAGCAATTCATTGTTGATGGGGATGGGATAGTCTTGATCACAGAAATGGATTTTCTCTGCTGGCGGGACACCATCATTAAAGTAGTGGCAGGTCAGTCTCCTCTGCAACCCCAGTCCTTGGCTGTCTAGTGGCCACCTTTTTTGCTACTGTGCTCTTCCTGGGAGCCTCTCTCTGTGCACATACCTCGGGGTCTCAACATTCAAGTTTCTTCTTGTAAGGACACAGTTATGCTATAATTATACTACACTATAAGGATACTTATAGTATACTGTAAGTTATACTATAAGGACACATTATACTATAATCAGCTGGTCAAAACTCTAGCTTCTAGTATATTTACTTTCTAAGGTGCTGGGAGTGAGGGTTGCTTAGGGATTCAACACAGGGATCATAGGGGGATCTAATCAGCACTGAGTGAGGGGTTGTCAATTTGTAAGCATGGTGCTGTGAGGCAAGGCAGAGCAGCCTTCGGAAAGTGGCGGTGAATGGATGTGGAAAGGATGTGTGAGTGGAAAAGAAAGGATTGACGGCTGAAATCTGTAAGGGCTGTTGCGTCCAGTAAGTGGAAGTATAAGGACTGCTCTAAAACTACAGAGAGGGCAAGAGGAAGTTTCAGGGGTTAAAGCACTTGTTTTGCACAAGACTGAACCAGGTTTGATCCCCGGCACCCATACTGGTGCTAGTCTGCTTAGCACTGCTAGGTCTGATCCTTGAGCACAGAGCCAGGAATAAGTCCTGAGCATAGCAGGGCATGGCCCAAAACCAAAAAGAAAAAGAAAAGAAAGCCACAAAGACCCCTGTTGCCCTTGGAAAATAAAATCTTGCTCTGTTCTGCTGACAACTGCTGGCTTTGATGACATAAATTTTTACATTCCTCCTCTAATTGAACATAGGAAGTATCACAGAGAATGTTGCAAAAGACAGCACTAAAGAGGTCCATTAAATATTCTTAAGAACTGCAAAAATATTCAGTCTGCGTCCCTTCTGAGCAGCTGCAGTTTCCAATCTGCCAGCCCTCTGGGTAAATCTTAAATGAAGGGACTTGTGAAAAATGGACAGCTAAAGTTAGGCTGTGGGCAGAGGAACAGAAGAGATGGGAGTAAAGGAAAGTCAGGGAGCTGAGATATTAAAGACAGAAGCACAGCAAGAAAAATCAACATGCTATGGCAAGCTAAGAACCTTTGTACAGATTGGTACTTCCATGAACGAAATGCTAAGTTGAGAGATTTCAGTTGAGAAAGAGGAAACAGGAATAATAATAATAAAAAAGGTAACTTTCCTAAGATTCACTGATTCATCTGCCCACTCCCTCCCCCAATGGTGCTTATACTTCCACTTACTGGATGAAACAGCCCTTACAGTAGCGCCACAGGTGGTAGGCTCAGGGATCCACAGAGTTATACCTTGGTAGTTATCTGAGGGTCATGCTGTGTTACGGAACTAAGGACTTAACTTGAAGCCTAATGTATGCCAGGCATGTCTGAGGCGCTTTCTGTTATCGCCCAGGTCCCAACAGATAACATACTTCAAAGGATTAGGGGAAACAAGGAGAGCATGGTGTATCAGAGGAGATGATGCTGTAGCAAGTTGGGAGTGTGTGTGGAGTGGGGGGGGGGGGGGAGATAATGTCTCGTCATTCCTGGGTTGAACAGTAACAAGACGGGAGTTTCCCAGTCAAACAGTAACCACCACCTCTCCTCACCCAAGCCAGAGGACCTGAGGTTAATAAAGGACGCTACAGTTCCAGGTTTTGGTGTTAAGTCTATTCCACACTTAAGCAAATATAAAGTGCTATGGCCAAAGATGGGATTTTATAATTACATATCGATTTATATTGGATTTTCGTGGTCTACTGCAGAGTTTGGAATCGCTCCATGATTACTTCCCTGCCAACTTTTAGGTAGCTTATAGCAATTTCAAAGTACCTCCAAATATGCATTTTCAACAGATGGGATTATTAAAAGCTTAGTGCAAACAATGATCCATAGATGTGTTACCACCCACCAGTAGACAAAGCAGATCTCTCTGTTCTACTTTCAGTCCAATAAATATTTACATCCTTCCATTTACTCATTTCAAGATAAGGAATTTCCCTTGCTCTTTTAAGGTGAATGCAATAAATGGTTGAAGCTTTCTGGAGTTTCTGACCAGCAAATCCTCTCTGACTTCACATGAAGAACAGATACCATTCATAGTTAGTATTTTCATTTGCATGCCAATTATGCTTCTAAGCATGGTACAGTATTTTTTCCAAGGAGGACCCTTTTTTTCACACCTGGCAATGCTCAGGGGTTACTCCTGGCTCTGCACTCAGGAATTACTCTTGGCGGTGCTCAGGGGACCCTATGGGATGCCGAGGATCAAACTCAGATCGGCCACGTGCAAGGCAAACGCCCTACCCACTGGACTATCATTCCAGCCTAATTTTTTAAAAGTATATTTTACCACCTAGAAATGTAATACCATCCAGAACTTTCAATGGATATGGTCTAAGCTTTTTCATTGTTGCTTTAAATGAAGAAATGGAGGCATGGAGATGTAAAGTGACTTGGTAATCAGTGGCAGAGCTGGCAGAGCTGCAGGAGAGGGTGGAGAAGGAGGAGGGAAGTGATGCATCTGTCGGGTGGCCAGCACCAGCTCTTCTCACTGTCACATGCACCTCAGCATCTTGTTACAGCCGTAGCACAAGGGGGATGAGAGAAGTTGGGAAACTTGACCGCTGTCACTTGGAGCAATGAACTTACACCCAAGTCTGTCTGTTCCCACAGACCAACCCTTTCCTATTTCCCAACAATTTCTAAGAAAATAAACAGAACCATATTATATTTATAAGATCAAATCTGATATTTGTAATAGCACTGTACAAAAGTAGATTCAATAGCTTCTTGAAATCTTGGTTTTATTTCCTCTTCTCCATTATTTTTTTTCTAGTTTGACTGCCCAAAAAAGTATTAGTCTATGATTAGGAGTAGATCCAGGGAAATTCTGACTGATCATAATCAGTGATGAGAAATATTCCATAGTCTACAAAGTGCTTTTATTTTGATTGCGATTGGATGAAAATGCAATGCAATAAACAGTGGTGTGTTTTACCCAAAGAGGAAATGTACTAAGCATAGCTGACGTGTTCATCATTTAATGCTCACAAAGATGCGGAAAGATCCAAGAAACAGTACACAACTGATTCAGATTCAAGACTGTATCATACCCAAGTCTAAGCCCAGGAAGTATAACTTGTACATTTAAAACATATTGAATATATTGAAACATGAAAGCTCCTTAGAATCTGGCAGCTGTTTCATAGAAATTATTGTCTAGTTGGAAAATGTTTCATCAAACTGAGCATTGGTGATTAATTTCTGTTATTCAGAAAGTTTTATTTGGCTGAGAGAACAAATTATTTATATTTTACATAAGAAACTTTCCATCCACAAGTAAACTCACTGCTGAATTCCACTGGACCACATGGCCAGTAAGACCTGTTGCTTTGGACCTGTTGACTTAAAGGGCTGTCAACACAAAGGTCATTGCTGAGTCCTCATATGGTGAACTAGAATCTCATCAGGAAAGAGTGTGACCTATTAGCATTGCCATCAAAAGCAACTCAAAGGGCATGTGCTATACTGTCTGTAGGAGTGCAATGGCATAACATTAGTTTTCAACACAGCGAATAACATTGACTTGGAGAATTTTGTGTCCATTTTGCATACTTTTAATGTACACGAAGTCTCAGGTTAAAGTTTGAGGCTCTTCACTTCAGAGTTTTTCTTTCACAATATTTAATTTTCTTTCTGATCAATTTGAAAAATCTAAGTCACCTCTTGGGCTCATCCTCTGTAGAATGGAAACTGGTATAGAAATGAGCTGCCTTTTGGGTTTTCTTTGTTTTCGGTGGGGGGCAGAGGGTAGGTGGTGGAGGCATGATACTCAATGGAAGCATGATGGTGCTCAGGGGCTACTCCCAGCTGGGTGCTGGTACCAGGGATGTGTCTGGAGGGATCTTGTGGGGATTGAACTCGGACCTGCTGCAGGTCAGACATGTGCTCCAGTCCTTGGAGCCATCTACCTGCCCCTGCTTTTGTCCTTTATGTCCTCTGACCCAAAATGAAAGTCTTTTAAAAAATGGGAACCAGTAATTTCCAGACACTTTATAGTTCCAGACACTGCATAACCTTATACAATATTGTGATCCAAATCAGTATACAGATAAACTTAGTTATTATTCATGTTTAATCTCAGTTTTATCTCAGCTGCCAAGGGTATGGTCAAGAAATTAAATCTACTTCCTTTAGTATTTTAAGTCCCAGAATCCGGGTAGAAAAACACATTTCTTGAAGAAAAGGAGTCATGTTTTCAAAAAGGAAGTTGATGTCTTTAGGTTTAAGATAAAGGTTTTTCAAAATGGAAACAACTTTTGCCAGGGCTTAAGTTCATCTTACACCAACAGAAATTGGAAACCCCATCTTTATTTCACAGTTATTTCTGTACAAATGGAAAAACACTCCAGTACCAAATAACTAACACCAAAGAATGTCCGTGGTGTCAGGTAACAACCTTGTGTAACTAGGGGTGGGGAATAATTTAATTTTGGATCCAAAGGTAATGAAGACTCTATTTTCAGTCTCCCTTATTTCTCCTGACTCAGGGAAAACACAGTAGAAATACTCATTCTTAGATTGAGCAGGGTCCTAATTGGCTGAATTGGGTGTATGAAGCCAGAGTTTACTGAAGAGGACCTTGTGACATGAAGGCCATAACAAGGCCGAGAAGGCAGGTGATTTCTGTTTTCTGCCTCTTTTCTTTTCACCATCCCTCTCAGAAAACCAATTCCCATCTGTTGAGGTACCATCCCTAGGACAGTGGTACTTTTCTCCTGTTAAAAAATTACCACCAGGGCCAGAGTGATAGCACAGTGGGGAGAGCATTTGCCTTGCACATGGCAGACCCAGGTTCCATTCCTCAGCATCCCATATGGTCCTCTGAGCACTGCCATGAAAAATTCGTGAGCACAGAGCCAGGAGTAACCCCCGAGCAAATCCAGGTGTGGCCTAAAAGAAAAAAAAAATGACTACCAAATTCATGGTGGCATTTCACCTTTACTTGGAAAACACTGAATAAAAGGAGAGATGCTGAATAAAACCACCAAACATAACCAACAGAGCCTGGCCAAATGAAGCCATGAATTGACCAAGCCAAGCTAAGCGGAAGCAGACTATGAGGGGAAATGGAACATGGGTAGGGAAATATGACAGACTTACTTAGATCTAAGAGCTGGTTGGGGTCTTAATCATAATGTAATAGTAAACATTCCAAGTCTACTATTTTTATGTATGACTGTTTTCCAGTGTTTTACTTTGAACATGTGTCTATCACTAGAGCTCAAGTGGGTTGCTGGTTGACAGGAGAAGGTTAATGTTATTTCCTGATCCATAAGGCCACTATTTGCCTTTTTATTGGTGAGTTCAGGCCATTAACATTTAGTGAAATTATTGATAAAGGAATGTACTGCCATTTTTCTATGTGAATGCTGGCGGGTCTAGCAGTTTGCGTCTATTCCTTGTTCTCTTACTTCCCTTGTTCTTTGCTATCTGCCTTTTGCTGTGATTGGCTTGTGTAATTACTAGTTTATTCTAATGGTCTCCATTATTACCTTCCTTTCTCACATTTTTTTGGTATCTTGCTGCTTTCAAGAGGGGATTTTTTTTTTAGTTTTTATTTTTTTTTCCCCAAAATTTATTACACCATTTTAGACATACAATTGCAAGATGCTCATGTAGAGTTTTGGTTCTACAGTGTTCCAACACCCATCCCTCCACCCAAACCCATCTCCCATCACCAAAGTCCCCCCCCTCCCACACCTCAACTACTTGGCAGGTTCTGTATGTCTTTTCTCTCCTCTCATCTCTCCCTCCCGCCAAACTTTCCTGCACATCGTAGAATGCAGTGCATTAAAGGACATTACTGTTTCTACTATTTTGATGGACTGTGCGGCCGCTTGCGCCGCGTGACCTGGGCTCAAACTGGTTTTGCTCTGTTAATCTGGTCGTGAGGTAGTATCGCAGCATCTGGACAGCGAAGGTGGTGGCTAGTATGGTGGGCGAGTCTCATCCGGCTGCTTCTGGGACCCCCCAGAGGTGATGGACCCACTCCCAAAACCCATCTGTCCTCCTGGGAGCCCCATGGTCAGCTTAGCCTGGGGAAAGCAGAGTTCCAGCTTCCCCAGGTGCATCCGAGGTCCCTCATGCTATGACCGGTCGCCCCAGGGCAGCTCCTGGGCGGGGTCACCAGGCTCGACAATATGGAGGGGGAATGGCCAACCCCCTGACTCCATCTGACGAATTCCCAGCGATTCCCGCTTCTGGGAGCTGCCTACCTGGGCTCGAACTGGTTTTGCTCTGTTAATCTGGTCGTGAGGTAGTATCCCAGCATCCGGACAGTGAAGGTGGTGGCTAGTGTGGTGGGCGAGTCTCATCTGGCTGCTTCCGGGACCCCCAGAGGTGATGGGCCCCTCCCAAAACCCATCTGTTAAGAGGGGATTATTTAATAAAAGACCCTTCAGTGGTTTTGAAGAGCTTTTTAGTGCCAATGGATTCCTTCAACTGTTATTTGAATTTTTTTTAAAAATTCCTTCAAATATAAGTAATAAACTAGTTGGGTATTCTTGCTTTTCCATTCAACACTTTGAATATATTCATGCTGTTCCCTTCTGTTGAGAAATCTGCTGAGAACCTCATAAAAGTTCTCTTATATGTGAGTCTTTGCTTTTCTCTTGCTGCTTTTAGGATTCTCTCTCTTTGAATTCTGCCATTTCAATTATAAGGTGTCTCGGTGTGCTTCAGCGTAGGTTTGTTTTGTTTGGAACTCTCTGAGCTTCCTGGATCTGTCTGTCTCCTTTCACTGGTTAGGAAGTTCTAGGCTCTCGTTTCTTCACCCCTTTGACGCAAGTGTTGTTCCTCTTCATACTGTCCCATAAATCTTTTATGTTATCCTCATTAAAAAAAGCTATTGCTTCTTTTTGTCAGCTATCTTTTTGATAGCCTTCTCTATCCAGTCCTTAAGTTTCCAGATTCTACTTTCAGCTCTATTCTGCTGTTTAGCCATGCTATTATTACTTCTTAGCTCAGTGACTATATTCTTGGGCTCCATGATTTTGGGAACTTTTCTTATCTTTTGTCTTAAGCATTCTCTGTTCTTGTTGAAGTGCTCTCCCATTCATCTCATTTTGGGAGTGTCACTGGGATTGTGGCATTAGAGTCTGAGGCTAGGGAATTTGCATAGCTCTGGTGTCCCTGAGGTTCTTCCAAGACCTCTACACGTTTCCCTATAGTAGTTGGGTAACCATGCTAGGGTGGATCTGAGAAGCAAGCATGCCAGGCTGATGGCTAGAGGTCAGCTATCGGTAAACCAGCTAGGGAGCACAGCATTCAGTAAGGCCTCTTAGCAAACTAGCCATGCCTCAGGAGGCTATTGGTGTTTTCTAGATGTAGGTAACTGCTTGCTTTCTAGCAGTCACACAAGGACAGGCAGGGTCTGGGACTGTTTGTCATAGGAGGCAATCTTGATAACATGCTAGGGAGTGGGTGGAACTGTCTTCAAGGATTTATCCTTATGGTCTGTTACTATGGAGAGTGAAATCTAATGTCAGCTCTACCAGTAATAATATCAGCAAGATAAAGCTGCCAAGAAGTTAACTCCAGTGACTTCCAACTCTGCTTAGAGCCTCTGGTTGCCTACTTCCTTGTAGATTGTAGTGTTGCACGTACAGGATGACAGAATTGGGTTGCCAGGCATTGGGGACAGTCGCCATTGCTCATTGGGATAAAATTCCCCACCTTAGAACTGCTCCCTAGTGGAAGACTGTTGCCCCATAAGGGATTTCTGCCTCGAGGGTAATGTGTTTCTGTTCCTAACCCATTTGGATGCTGTCCACTGCTTCCTTCCTGTGGATTCATTGTCCAGTTCAGTTTCTCAACAGTTTCTGTACAGAAGCCCAAGTTTTAATGTAGAAAACGTTTTGTTTTTGGGTTTCACCCACTGGTGCTCAGAGCTTACTCCTGGAGGTGTTCTGGGGACCATATGAGGTGCCAGGGAATGAACCGGGTAGGCCACGTGCAAGCCAAGTGCCCTAGCTGCTGAATGATCTCTCTTAGCCTTTAGTGTAGATTTCCTGGCATTGAAGGACAGAAATACAGGATCTTCTTACATAGCTATCCATCTTGGCCCTGCCTCATACCCTCCCCTACTTTTTCTTTAATGAAATCATTTCTAATTATGTAGTAGGGTGTAATGAGTAGCAGGATGTACGTATAAAACTACAAGTCAAAGCCAAACAGAAAGGGCTTCCTGTGGCCATGGTATTAAAACTCCCACTTGGCAAAAGCATTCTTTATTCTAGGAAAGGGAACAACTTAACACGTTGATGCCAGCTATTTGTGTTAATTAAAATACATCCAAGTGTGAGCTACCAGTGGTACATGCCCCTATCAATGTGCATGCATTAAGCATTCTTTATTCTAGTGTTACAAGTGTTACTGAGTGTCTGTGGTCCTGGGAAGAGCAGAGATGACAGAGATGTCATCACCAAGAAACACCTTGATGTTACTAAGTGTCCCTTTGACAAACATAAAAGGCTGCTCTGCTCCTCCCAAGTCCTGCATTCTTGTGAAAAATCTCCTTTGACAGTCCGGTTGTAGCCTGAGGGGGCATTGGAGAGGCAGCAGAGGTTGCGGGAAGACCAATGGCTGAGGTGAATACAGTGAAGAGAGGGAATACAGAGCTGGGCCTTGGGCTTCCCTGGGTGGGGTGTGTTAACAGTTGGGATGATCTGAGGAGATTCTGTAGCAGTCAGTGGGGTGCTATTACCATTTGCAGGACGTGGGTCCTTTAGTGGAATGTGGAAGCAGAGGGTATTGATGGTGGTCTGATGGTCTAGGGACAAGAGTTCAGTGGGGAGCTGTCAATGGCCTAATTACATTAGACTTCAAAGTCTAACGTGGTCTGGAGGCTTTGATATCACTGTATCACTGTATCACTGTCTTCCCGTTCATCATCAATTTGCTTGAGCGGGCACCAGTAACATCTCCATATGTTCTGTCTCATGCAAGTAGAGCCCAAGGACACCTACTTGCTCCAGGAACATAAAGAACCTCAAACCATTCCATCAGGTCATGGGAATGAGGTCTATAATTGTTACTGGTATTTGGCATATCAAATACAACATGGGTAGCTTGCCAGGCTCTGCCGTGCAGGTAGCATAATCATCTCTTAATCCAGCATTTATTGATGAACTGCACGGCCGAAAGCGGCCACGCAAGCCGGGCTGTGATAGGCTGGTCTGCTGGGTGGAGTTCTGACGAGAGGGAAGTGCAGATGTAGAAAATGGAGGCCCTCATGGAGTGGGGGGTTGTCTGGCTTGTTGCAAGCTCTGCTGGGGTGGCGGACCAGGGCTAGAACCCGCCTTCCCTTCCGGGTGTCTCGTGAACGGCTGGGCACAGGGAGAGCCAGTAGCAGCTCTGCCCCATGTCTGTTAGTCTCTCGAGGCTTTGATAACCAAGATGAATTCTGGGCTATTTCTTTGGGGGGAAGCATTAAGCTCGATATTTATGACAATACTTAACAGCAACATTTTCATCTTTAGTTATTTTTCTAATTGAATCAAAATAGAATTAGATATTTTATCTTTTGGTAGAGGGCAGGGGCACACAGAGGTCCTTGGAAACTGCTCCTGATACTTGGGGGACCATGCAGTGTTGGGGATCTGCTGAATGCGAGGCAAGTGCCCCTATACTGTACTATGTCTGGCCCTGAGCCACATACTTTAAAATGCAAGAAGGCTAAAGTAAAATGATCACTCTGGATAAGAACTGCATGCTGAAAGTAGGTAAAGGAACAAACATGATAACCTCTCAGGATCTGTATTGCAGACCATAATGCTTACTGGGAGAGAGAGGGAGAAAGAAGGAAGGTGCCTGTCATAGAGACAGGCTGAGGGATAGCGGGATGGCAGGAGGGAAAAGAGGGACATTGGTGGTGGGAAATATAGACTGGTGGAGGGATGGGTTTGGGAACGTGGTGTGACAAAAACACAATCATGAACAGCCTTGTAACTGTATCTCACGATGATTCAATAAAAATTAATTAAAAGGTTGCTAAAGTAAAAAATGTAAATAATTTCTATGTCCATATTATCTCACCATTGACAACTTTCATTAATCTGGCAAGAAATAATCCACGAAAATGAAAGACATCCTGGAATCCCTAATGCTATCATACATTAGAGTAATCATTTCTATGTGTAATGCCAATCCTGGATAACCTAGGAATATCTGGAGATACTGGATCCTGGCAAATGTAATATATAAAAGTGGTCAGCTCGTCCTCTGAGCATAACTAGATGGCCCAAAACAAATGAACAAAAAGTAATCATAAATGCATACTATTTAATTTACAATTTAATTCAGCAAGAGGCAGACTTCCAACCAACTCAGCTAAATCAATCTTTCAGTTTAGCTATACAACCTCTCCACCTTTCTACTGCCCCACACTCTCCTTTGCATTCAGTCAGTTATCTAAAAATAGATTCTAAAAAATGAACCTACTGGTCATGTGGGAGTGTGGCCACAGACTATGTGGCATCCTAATGATTAAATATGGGAGATTTCCTGAGGCCACGCTCTGATGGGAATGACATCTGTTACATTGCAAAGGGATCCCGACACAGGACACAGGGATGTCCATCAATGATTTAAGTGTGTGGCATCAAAATGGATTAAATTAGCACAATATATTAAAGAATTTTCTTGGGCAGACATATTCTATGATAATGTTTCAATCATGAGGGCCTCCATTTTCCACATCCGACTTCCCTCTGGTCAGAACTCCACCCAGCAGACCAGTCTATCACAGCCCCGCTCATCGAGATCTACCCTGCAGCAGTCTTTTTTAAATCCAGCCCAGGTATGCTGATCCAGAGACTCACAGACATGGGGCAGAGCTGCTACTGGCTCTCCCTGTGCCCAGCCGCTCACGAGGTGCCTGGGAGGGATGGCGGGTTCTAGCCCTGGCCTGCCACCCCAGCAGAGCCTCGCAAAGCCAGACAACCCTACACTCCATGAGGGCCTCCATTTTCCACATCCGGACTTCTCCTCGTCAGAACTCCACCCAGCAGACCAGCCTATCACAGCCTGGCTCACATGGCTAGTTGTGGCCGCTCAGTTCATCAATAAATGCTGGATTTAGAGATGACTACAAGAGTATGCTACCTGCACGGCAGAGCCTGGCAAGCTACCCATGTCGTATTTGATATGCCAAATACCTGTAACAATTATAGACCTCATTCCCATGACCTGATGGAATGGTTTGAGGCTCTTTATAGTTCCTGGAGCAAGCAGGTGCCCTTGGGCCCTACTTGCATGAGACAGGACATATGGAGATGTTACTGGTGCCCGCTCGAGCAAATCGATGATGAACGGGAAGACAGTGATACAGTGACAGTGATGCCAAATAATTAAATTTTTTAATTTTTTTTTTTTTTTTTTTTTTGGGTCACACCCGCAATGATCAGGGGTTTCTCCTGGCTCTGCACTCAGGAATTACTCCCTGGCAATGCTCAGGGGGACCATATGGGATGCCGGGATCGAACCCAGGCCGGCACAGGCTGGCCACATGCAAGGCAAATGCCCTACGCGCTGGGCTATCACTCCGGACCCCCAATTTTTTAATTATTAAACAGGTGCTTCTGGAGCATCTGTTTCAAATCACCACACCCATCCATTCTCCCTTCCTGCTCCTGAAAACACATATAGTTTTAGATTAAATGTCTAGATGAACTCTCGGCAACTATATGTGTTTTCATAACACTTTGACGGGTAACTTATGTATAACATGGTCTTATACTTACATGGCCTAACACTATATCTTTAATAGATATAAATCTTCATCTGGCATATATACTTGTTTATTTAGTTAAATCCCATCCCCAAAGGAGCTCCATGAGGCCAATAAGTTCATTTTATTCACTATTGTCGTTCTAGAACCAAGAAAATTTCCTGGCTTGGAGTAGACGCCTTCTAAATCAGTGACAGAATGAATCCATCCCAACATGTCCCGATACCAGGGACTAGAAGGAACCAAAGAGGAAGACGGGAACACAGCACAGGAAGCAGGGGCGGGGCCAGTGAGAGCGATGGTTAACATCTACTGCTGCATGCCAGTGTAGCAGATTCCGTGTTCTCTGCTTCCCACACACTGTCCTACTGAGGTCTCACAACAAGACCTTGTGGAAGAGACAAACAATTCAGATGCTTTTAGAAACTTTTCCAAGGTCATGAGGTGTGCTACGTCCTGCTAAGAGAGGAATTTGGCTGAATCCTAAAACATCCCACTGTATTGTTCCTGTGAGACCTTCACAAACCCCTGGGCAGGGTCCAGACTGGAGAAAAGTGAGAGATGGTGGGGGTAGGGGGAGAAAGGAGGAACAAGGACCAAGACGAGGCTACCTTTCTCTAAAGTTGGTGGAGGAGGAGGAGGAGGAGAAGGAGGAGGAGGAGGAGGAGGAGGAGGAGGAGAAGGAGGAGGACGAGGAGGAGGAGAAGGAAGAGGAGGAAGAGGAGGAGGAAGAGGAGGAGGAGAAGGAGGAGGATGAGGAGGAGGAGGAGGAGGAGGAGGAGGAGGAGGAGGAGGAGGAGGAGGAGGAAACAGTTATGAAAAGCAGGTTTCATAACTTCAGGCTTCAGGCTGCAGGAATGTCATTTGCAGCTGTAAAGCCCAGCCCCTTTGCAGAGTTTAGATTAAATGTCTAGATGAACTCTCGGCAACTATATGTGTTTTCATTGTTTCTGATGCCAAAGAAATTCAGAGTTAGATTACAAATTTCTTTTAAAAAATCCTTGGCTAGGTTTCTAATTTGCTGGCCACACCAGAGGGGATGGAGAATCCAGTGTTCAGAGGCTGTTCTCAGGTTGGTGCTTGAGGGTGGTTCCTAGCGGATCACGTAGTGCCAGGGATGAGACATCAGTCCCCAGCATGCAAAGCATGGCTCCAGCTCATTAAACTCTCATCCAGGCAAGCTTGGGTGTTCTGTTTGCTTGGCAGTGCTTTATCATTGCGCCCCACCCTGGCCCTCCATGTACTGTACCCGGATGTAGGGAAGCTACCTGGCTGCTCGTGGGATAGCCACAGGTTACCTTTGTCACTCTGTATGAGCTGCCCAGGTTCCATGTCAGGTAACAACAGCTCTTGTACCTCTCGGTGCTAAATCAGAGACAGGGCCAGTGAAAGTATCACTGTATCACTGTCTTCCGTTATCATCGATTTGCTCGAGCGGGCACTAGTAACATCTCCTTATTTCCTGTCTCATGCTAGTAGAGCCCAAGGGCACCTGCTAACTCCAGGAACATAAAGAGCCTCAAACCATTCCATCAGGTCATGGGAATGAGGTCTATAATTGTTACTGGTACTTTAGAGAAATGTGTGGCATCCCCACAATTTCTTGTGATTAAAAGCATCATTGAAAGTCATCATAATCCGAACAGTTTGGAAACAACTTTAAAATGTGTACAAACATTCACCAAATGACTCAAGGGAAAAGAACTTCAATGGCTGCTGAGTGCCATTGGGCCTGTATTCATAAACACTTGTACGTTTACTTTTCTTTCCTATGATGGGTACAGCCCAAACAGGCACCCTGAGGTCCAGACTCAAGCAGGCTTCAGTGACTGCTCTCTGAAAAGGCTTGAAGCAACAGGCTTTCACTTTGCTCTGGAACAAACAGGTACCAGTTGTGTCCCCCAAGCCATTCCTGCAGCAAATGTCCTTTGCATAGACTAGCCAACATAAAACCAGTACAACCAGTCTCACTGCAGAGCAGTCAAGCTTCGAGGTGCTCCCTGAAGTCCTTTGGAAATCAGGTTTTCCTGAGGCCAGGATCAAGTGCCTCCAGCCCACTCAGTGGGTAACCCCAGCCCTATTCTTTAGGGTAAGCAGATGTGGTTATTCCCCTGATAGAAGGGACCACCACCCCAGAGAACCCTTTGAGCTTTCCTTTCCTTTAATTGTAAGACTCTATCCTGCCCTTGAGCTGCCACTGTACATCACAAATATTGACAGTGCCAAATGGGGGTGGAGGTGGTGGATTAAGTGTTACCAAGACCAAATGCATAAGGCATTTCACTTATGTAACACGCTGGCCCCTAGACACCTCTGAGTGGGAGTGAATCAGACTCGCATCCAAACAGATAACAGGGAAAATCACCCTCTCAGCACAGTCCTTCTGCACAGCCTCCTCTATCTCTGCAAAACCAGATTGTTCTTACTTTCCCGACCCCCAAACACGGGGAAACTGGATGCCACCCAAATCACACTGTCTTCTGGACTGCTCAGGGCTGCCAAGACAGGCTGAGGGGAACGCGGAGCTTTGAGGAAACTTTACTGGCTTATATAAAGACTGATAGATCCAGTGACTTCAGAATTAATCTTTGTTGCCTCCAAGGGCTGCCAAGGAATTCATCATGCTTTCAAATCAGCACTAGGGGCCGGGCGATAGCCCAGCGGGTAGGGCGCTTGCCTTGCACGCAGCCGGCCCATGCCGGCCCGGGTTCGATCCCAGGCATCCCATATGGTCCCCCGAGCACCGCCAGGAGTAATTCCTGAGTGCAGAGCCAGGAGTAACCCCTGAGCATCGCCGGTGTGACCCCAAAAAAAAAAAAAGCAAATCAAATCAGCACCAGCAGGCAGGAGAGACAAGACAGCAGGCTAGAGTGAGTATAGGCTTTGCATGGAGGAGGCCCAGGTTCGAGCCCTGGTTCCACATCGTCTGCTGAGCTGCTCTGGGAGTTACGTCCACCCCACCAAGGAGCCAGGAGTAGCGCGAACACTGCCAAGTGTGGTCCAGAAGAAAGTAAAATAAATAAACAAACAAATAAATAAAAATAAATAAAAGGAAATTAAAACAAAGCAAATACAACCAATTAGCACCAGCTCAGATTAGGAGCATTATTATTATTTTCATGTGCAATTCTTTCCCTGAGTATTTGGCACCAGACACTACAGTGTGAACTAGGAAATTAATGTGATCCTCAGCACTGAAGGCCTTCTGGGAAAGGTCATGACCTATCTTCCCCTCTCCCCTTTCAACAGCTGCCCCCATGTCCCATCTGGCAGCGACTCCGCATTTCCTGGCGCTGCAGGCACAGGCCATGCCAGGTCCACCTCTGCTCGGAGGCTCAGGTCCTGCTGGACGGCAGGAGACCCCCTTTCTCCCAGAAATCCCTCTTTCCTGGACCACGTCATGCTCCTCCTCACACAAGTCTTTCTCGATTACTAGGGGCAATATGGCTTTCCTCTGGCCATAACTGACGGTCCTGTTGACAACAAGGAGAGCCAGAAATAAGATTACTTACTGAGTTGGAATTATGGGGCAGGAATCTGGCCACACAGTTAATATTTGATCGAATTAAGCTTCACAATGAGCTCCACGTGAATAGGCTAAGTAACATTCTTTTTTATATCAAAGACAAAACTAAGACAGGTAAAGGGAAGGGCTTCGTGTGTGTGTGTGTGTGTGTGTGTGCGTGTGCGTGCATGTGCACGCACACACACGTGCGCTCCCCAGAAGGGATCTGGGGGTCACTCCTAGAGGTACTTGGCCCAGCTGTGCAGGCGCCAGAGCTGAACGTGATCTGATAGGGTTCATGTATAAGGTGTCCTTGTATCACACCCTCTACCAAAGAGTCTGTTTCCCTCCTCCATTGTGTCATTTCCCCCCCAACCCCCGCCCTCCCCTGCCTCTTCCCCCCACCATGCCAAACTTAGTTCTGTAGCTCAGCTCTCAAATTCTGTTGCCTTTGGCCTTTGGTTATTCCCGTACTATGCTTCATGTCCTACACATGAGAGAGATCATTCTGTACCTTCTGGTTCAGCAGGATACTGCCTAGCCCATTCATGTATCATTTTGTCTTTTCTTATAGCTGAGTCTATTCCATTGTGTATATGTACCATAGTTTCTTCATCCAGTCATATGTTCTTGGACACTGAGGTTGTTGTGAATAGTGCTGCAATGAACATAGGAATGCAAATATCTTTTTTGAATAGAGTTTTTAGACTCTTTGGGGGTAGTTTTCAAGGGCAGGAAGCTAGATTTGGTCCCCTCGGTGCTGTCCATCTGAGCAGCACCAAACCTCAGGCTCTGATATTGAAATGATGTGGTTGCCTCAGGGCTTCCTGCCTCCATTTATGAGACCCCCCAATTCCCACCCACCCAGCCCAAATTTCTGGTGTAGCTTCATCAGATCTATTTCACTTTTTTTTTCCTTTTGGGTCTCATCCAGCAATGCTCAGGATTACTCCTGGCTCTTTGCTCAGGAATTATTCCTGGCAGTGCTCGGGGACCACAGGGATGCCAGGGATTGCACCTGGGTCAGCCGTGTGCAAGGCAAATGCCTTACCGCTGTGCTGTCGCTCTGGCCCCAGATCTGTTTCACTTCTATACAACTCATCCATTTAAACCTTTGAGACTGCAACTGCAATATGTGTTAATTAAACCACACTCAAGCATGAGCCACCAGCCGTATGTACCAGTGGCAATGTGTTAAAGTGTTCAACTCAACAGGCTTTAGTATATTCACAGAACTGTGCAACTATCTCTATGATATAGGACTTCTGATCCCCAGAGTCTCTGAAATGATTCGAATTGCTGGGATAAGGGTGGAATGGGGAGGGTCCATGCATGTCTGATTCCAATGCACTCACATTTTCCAACTAATTTTAAATCTGGGGTCACTTTTTTTTAAATTTGCAAGTAATTTAAAGCTCAGCATGTTATAACAGAAAGGAAAATAAACTGAGATTTAGAACTCCTTGTGTTTTGTGAAGAAAATTTGAAATTCCCAAAAATCCCTTTGTACGATAAGTCTATAGCTCTAGTCAGATCCTCTCATTATTTTCAGCTGATAAAACTAAGAACAGAGGGGCCCGGTAATAGCACAGTGGTTAGGGTACATGCCTAGCATGCGCCCTCCCTTGGTTCAATTCCCAGACCCACACGGTCCCTTGAGCATTGCCAAGTGCAGCGCTGGAGTTCCCAAGCACCTCCAGGGTGACCCTAATAAAACCCAGCACTGCAGCAGCATAAATATCCTCAGGCTTTTACACCAAACCATTGACCTGAAGGGCCAAGAACTGCTGTTGGGGCCCTAGATCCCCTGAGCACCGCTTGAAAGACCCCAAAACTAATAAATAAAACAAAGTACTAAGCAGCAGAGAGACTAAGTCAGAGACTTAGTGTTAGACACACTAAATTAAAAAGAAAAAAGCTCTGCCTTCTGCATTGTCATTTCCAGCAGTTCTTCTCTCCACAGATTTCATACATGATATATACAGGATAATCTCTGAAAACAACTGAACGCAAAGAAGGATCTTGTAATACTAATCAAATAGTCATTCAAGAAATACACTGTGAGGAAGGATATTCCCTGCTTGCATGTCTAATTCCAGCGTATCTCTCTTCGGAGAAGAATATTCTACCTACAACCTAAAAGAAAATCAATATATTTTCTTTAAAGCAGGAGATGATAGGAGATTTCAAAAACATTGGATGATGTTTCCTGTATTAGATAACAGATGGGTGAGTTTCTAGAGACATGGGTGTGATCATCTTGGCTTGTAGACGCAGGAGAACTGATTACAAAGGGAAGAAGGTTAAGGGATTGACTGCAGTCTTCATCTAACAGAAAAAAAAGAGACTTCATAGCAAAACTGAGAACTTAGAATAATTGACCTCTAGCAACTTTGGAAGTCTGAGGACTTAGCAAAGACAAAGCCTCTTTCACCCTGACTCTAAAGCTACGTATCTGGACTGTCTGTCCAGGATCTGGAAATTTTGAGAACATACTTCCTGGAATTACCCGGGAGATTTGGGTCTGGTCAACAAAATGCAATGCAGTGTTGGGCCGGATGAAATGCATTTCATCGTATTCAGACAGAAAGGCATCTGCTTTATGTGGGATATCCTGAGAAAACATTTAGCACACCAGACAAACATCATCAAGCACACCAGACAAACATCATCAACCGGATATTTCCCTGCATGAAACTGGACACAGTAACTTGTACCCTGTGTAAGAGTACTGGATGCTATTTTATTTCAATTATAAGTGGGGTGGGTTGGCATTACACTCAGTTCTGTGACGAGGTCCTCCGATGGATTTCAAGGCCAGGGGTGGGGGGCTGGGGGTGGGGGTTCGTAGGGGAACAGTGAACCAAGACAAGAAAAGCTGACCAGGGTTCCACTACCCTGTTAAAATTACTATCAAGACTTAGACATTTGTTTTTCTACATACTTGTTGCATAGAGTTACAACCACAAGGAGACAAAGTTCCAAGATGTCCTGGCAAAAACTCCCTTCTCTGCAGATTTGTCTACCTGCCCCCATGCTGTTGCATTTTTTAGCTTTTGAAACAACCCTGGTTATTGTTTCAAACCTGTGTAAAGCAGGGTAGCCCACCGGGCAAGCAGATACCACCAGGTGGCCATCCACTCACAGTTCTGACAACTTAGTGCCCCAGGCCTCCCAGCCAGCCCTGGGAGTCCCTCAGGAAGGCCACCCCTCCTCTCCTAGCTTTCTTTCTCTCTCCCAACCGTCTCTCTCTCTCTCTCTCTCTCTCTCTCTCTCTCTCTATCTATCTATCTATCTATCTATCTATCTCTGATCAGCAAAGCTCCATCTCTCCCGAAACTTGAGTATTTCCTTCACATTCTTGTTCTAAGTGACACCTGTGGACACTCTCTGTCTGTTCTTGTCTCTTCCACTCTATGTCTGGGACCCGAGTGGATCCTCCCATATAGGCCCTTGCTCCTGTCAGTCACCTTTCTTTCTTTAAAAACCCATCTACTGGGGTCAGAGTGATAGCAGAGTGGGTAGGCCCTATGAATTGGGCTCAATCCCCAGCATCCCATATGGTTCCCCCAAGCACTGCCAAGAATAATTCTTGGATGCAGAACCAGGATTAACCCTTAGCACCACCAGGTCAGACTGAAAAAGCCAAAAAATAAATAAAAAAATAACAACAGCAACCAAGTACCTGTCAACTTGCAAGCATTGTCAACTTAGAAGGCTCCCTTTCTGCAGTTGCCAATAGAATCCCGTAATCCCTCACTCTACTCTTGTTCCTTGAAGATGTTAGCACTGACTCTGCTCTGTCAGCCAACATTACTCATGTTAAGAGAATTCAGTGATCTCAGACCACAGAAGGGCCCCCCGTTATCCCTCCTCTCGATCACTTTCCCACATTTCTTGCCCTCCACATCACCTCAGCTTCCAGACCATGTCATCGCCCCAAAGTGCCTGAGCGTCTATCACCCCTCACTCCAACCACTGCTTGCTAGATTTCCAGCTCCCTCAAGAGTCCTCCCAGTCATGGAGACCTGCAGTGCATGGATGCTGCCTTCTTTCCGCTGTGGCAATACCCTGCGCATCTTCATTTAAGGTCCTACCAGCTTTATGTCTGAGCTCCCGTAGTGATGCCCCAGTTCCCCTGGCTTCCCTTTCCATCATAACGTTTACCAGGCAAAACCCAGATTAGCGCCTGGTGATCCCACCTCTTTCCTTGGTTCATTTACTCACCCTCTGACCTAGCGGTTCTTTCATGCTCCAGTCCTCAAAACTCTAACACTTCCTCCTGTCCCTGCCTCACACCTGACTCAGGTCCTTGCTTTCACTTCCCTTGGGGGAAAATGATGCCATCAGAAGAAAAAGTCTATGAGTTGCGGTCACCATACCCACTGTTGCTCTGCCTCTGCGCCGCACACATGCTCTGCCCTTTCTATTGGGACGTATGAACCCAGTCCCAGATCCTGTGGTCCTGGACCCAGCGCCTTTCCTCCAACACAGGCTCCTGTACCCCTCCCAACTTACGGACATGGTGCTCATGAGTCTCCCCTCTTTTCCCTTGCATCCCCCATTCTTTTCCCCATGGACAGTTTACATAAACAGGCTATTATTTGCCCCATCATTAAAATAAAAAATCTCTTGGTCTCATTAACGCCCATTAAAACAAAAGCAAGTCATCACTCCTAACATACAACCCCAAATGGCTCCATGTCATGCAGAGAAAAGCCTAAATACTACAATATTTAGGACAAATCCCGACCCAGTGGGGGCCTCCTCCCCTCTTCTATCCCTTGTGCTCCAAAGAGATGTCCTCATGTTCTGAGGAACATAGGCATGCTTTCTGGAGCCTCTGGGCCCACTGTCCCTGTAGGCGGAAAACTCACCTTCAAGATCCTGGCTCTCAGTAGGTATGAGAGAAAGAGAGAGAGAGAGAGAGAGAGAGAGAGAGAGAGAGAGAGAGAGAGAGAGAGAGCGCCTGCCATAGAGGCAGGTTGGCGGGGAGGGAAACTGGGGACATTGATGTTAGGAAATGTGTAAAATGCCCTGGTGGAGGGATGAGTATATGAACATTGTATGACTAGAACCCAATAATGAACAGCTTTGTAATGGTCTATCTCACAGTGATATAATAATAATAACAACAACAATAATAATAATAAATAATTTTAAAAAGATCCTGACTCTCACCTTTCACCCAATACCTCCTTTGCAGGGAAGTTTTCTTTCTGTTTTTATGTAAAATTATTAATCACACCCTTTAGTACTTCCCATCTCTCTTCCCATTTAGTCTTTCTTCTCAGGACTTGCCCTTTTCTTACCCCCCATAAATTTTTATTTGGTTAAAGCACCATGAATTACAAAGTTACTCATGGTTGGGTTTTTGACAACGCTCCATCATCCATCCACCAGTGCCAACTTCCTCCACCAGTGTTCCCAGATTCCCTCTCCTACCCCAACCCCACCCCAAACCCCAACTGCCATCTTGACAGGCACCTTTTAAACCTGTTTATTAAAATTTTGGTCTTGTGATTTCAGTGTTGTTGACTCTGTGGTTGGAAATTTAGCTCTATCATTCCTTGACACCACGCCTGTAGCTGAGCTCCCTTGATCCCTGTCGTCATTGCTTCTCATTTATCTCTTCTCCCTCCCTGTCACTCTATTTCTTTCCTTCTCCATATTCTCTGGGGCCGAGAGTGATGGGAGGCATTTCCCCCTCTCTCACTTTAAGTTACTCTAATTATACCCATACAAGCAAGATCCTCCTATGTCTGTCCTTCTTTTTGGCTTACTTCATTTAGCATTATGTCCTCCAGTTGCATCCATGTTGCAGCGAATATTTCAATCATTCCTTACAGCTGTGTAGTATTAGATTATGCAAAAATGCCACATCTTCACAATCCACTGAAGTGTCATTGGATATCTAGGTTGATTCCAAATCTTAGCTATTGTACTGAGTGCTGCAAGGAATCGGGGTAGCCCTGGCCCTTTTCTAACATGCCCTGGATACACTCACTCCTTAAGTTTTCAAAGTGTCATACCTAGCAGGTATCCAGGGGAGTAGAAACAGGAACTCTGTCGCAACACCATATTCCAGGAACTGCAGTGCTTGGCCTATAGTAGGTGCTCAGTAAATGCCAGCTGAATAAATGATGAAAATGAAAGACACAGACAATTTGCCTTAACATTTTGTGTTTTCTGACTGGGAGATAGCTCAAGATGCTGCAGTGCATGTTTTGATGTAAGAGGCCCAGCTCTGATTCCTTGTACCACATGGTAACCTGAACACTGACCTGAACACTGAGACTAGAGTAGGCCCGGAGCATTATTGGACAGGGCTCCCCACCAAAGCTCCAGATCAAAAAAAAAAAAATTATGTTACCGTGAGATATACAATTATAAAGCTGTTGATGATTGGGTTTTAGTCCACAGTGTTCCAGCACCCATCCCCAAAGCTCCAGATTTTAAAGTCTTGACTTGTGATTCTTCTGTAGCGTCTGCTTTTGAGATCTCTGAATAAAACATTTCTGTGATGTTCTCCTATAAGCAGGGAATTCAAACAGGACTTGATTTCAGAAGGAGAACATTTTTGAAATGCTCACATGTCATCTGCAATCTATCAAGTCTCCCTTCTGGCTTGCATCTTGGTTTATGCTGCTTGGTCTGGAGGGGAAAGCCTTAAATTCTGTGTTGGGAGTGGGGGCTGCAGAGATTATGGGGGACGGTGTGGGTGTGGGGGTTTTGAAGCAAGCAAAGACTTCAGAAGGAACATCCACCTAAGTGAGACCTGCGAGAGCATAGTCAGCAGGGTGCTTTCCTTGCATGTGGCAAGTGGGGTTCCAGCCTCTGCACGACATATGGTCCACCAAGCCTTTCCAAGAGTGATTCCTGAGCACAGAGCCAGGAGTGAGCCCTGAGCACTGTGAGTTGTGGTCCCAAATTCAACAATAATAGGAAAAAAAATCTGGAGGTTTAAGAGGGAGAAACAGGAGCCAGCAGAGCTGGTAGAATTAGCCTTATCACCTGCAAACAGGGTCAGAGCAAGGACAAGTGACCAAAGGGTCACATGGAGAGTAGCATTCCGCACAGGAAATAAAGATCACAGAGATAGCCGGTGGGTGGGGGACACCAAACCCACAACAGAGAGCAGAGAGACTCCAACGCAGCAGGGGGCCAGTGAGAGCTAGACCCAACAAGCCCAGGGCCTGGCCTGAGGTCACTTTCCAGTTTGAAAAGGATTTGACAGTTCCCTAGAAGGCAAACAGCAGCTTTGCTGTATGCAAATTTACTGTGCACGACCCCCCACCCCACATCACTCCACTCCACCCCACCCCCACCCCAGGGATCTCCAGTGCCAAGGCAGTGTGAGTCAGCCAATACATTCGCAAATGAATGTCGCACCCAGAGGAAATAATTTCTCCTGTGTGGCTGCCTCTACTTTAGTGCCAGACTTCGTGGAATCTACTTGTTTGTTTCTTGACTTCACTGCAGACTTTCACCCTCTCTGCTTAGCCTGCTCCCGAAATCATCTTCCCAGGTTGGGGTGTCTGTGTCTCCAAACCACCAGCGCCTGCCAGGCTTTCATTTCCTTTGGAAAACAGCAGAGAACCCAGCGCCTGCCTCAGCCCCTGGCAGACAGCATGCCTCTGTTTAGGACTCCAGGCTGTCAACTCTCCCTGCTTAAGGGTTCTTGTTTATCTCCTCTGGAGGAAAGCTGGTCTGCACAGAAGGATTTCCCCTCTTTGTGTTCTTTTCTTCCAGCACAGTTTTGTTTACTTCTTCTTTTTTTTAAATCTCTGCAGGCTCCTTGATGTTGAAAGAATCTAAGAGAACCTTGGGATCCCTCGCCCTTCCCAGAAACCCTGTCTGGCTTATGCCAAGAGAAGCTATCACTGGTTTTCCTTCCATATCTTTGTGACATAAAAGGATTCTGGTAAATTGTGCGGCCAGCCTCAGAGAACCTAGGGTTTGTTTACGGGATACTTATTAAATCTGTAGCCAGCATCCGGGGCAACAATACGTTTACTTCCATGAAGTTCCTGGAGCAAGAGCTCCAGGAGCAGTCAAGGGCTGTGTGGCCACTAGTCGATGTACAAGTACCGTCAGGAGAACACAATTGAGGGTTTCTTTGTGAAGAACGAAATGGAAGGGAAGCCCACTGCCGGGAAAACTACTGTATACCCCTCGTATCCTCCCCCCACCTCCCAAACAAAAAGTCAGGAGTAGCTCACAGGCAAAAGAGGACTGGGGTGGGGCTTAATAACAATTTGTTTGCTTTTTCCTCAAACTCTGAGGAAGCAAAAGAAGCAAGTATGAGGATAACCCAGAGGGAAGAGAATCTTCACAGATGAGGACAGGGACGCTCCATGATTTTTCTCCCTTCTCCAGCACTCACCGGCATGCACCTAGCAGTGTGACTGAAGTTTTGGAACCATTTGTACAACCAAAGAATGTATGAGGGGCTGGAGAGATGGCTCAGAGGTTTAAACACTTGCATTACTCTAGCAAGGTTTGATCCCCAGCACCCCATGTTGTCCCCCAAGGACTCCCAGGAATAGATTTCTGAGTATAGAGATAAAAGTAAAGTCTGAGCACTACCCACTGCTGGGTGTGGGCCAAAAACCAAAAAAAGAATGAGGGCCAGGCGCTCTCGAACCAAACCTCGTGAATAGAATGGAGAGTTTTGGAAGGGGCTAAGCAGACTGTTGATAGTGTTTAATTGTTGTGTTTTCACTAAAACCCCAGCTTAACATCACTGCACTTGTCTTATCTTCCCGTTGTTCATTGATTTGCTCAGTGGGCACCAGTAAAATCCCCATTCATTGGGAATGAGGTCCATTATATTATTGTTACTGTTTTTGGCATATTGAATACACCACAGGTAGTTTGCCAGGCTCTGCCGTGGCTCTGGGTTCATCCCAGGGGACCAGTCTTTTTTCTATGTCAGAAAAAAGACCCAGTCTTTTTTTCTATGTTATATATATATATATATATATATATATATATATACATATATATATATATATATATATATATGGTCTGACATATATATATATGGTCTGACATAGAAAAAAGACTGGGTCCCCTGGGATATATATATAAATATATAAGTATATATATATTTATATATATTTATATATGTGTAAATACATACATATGTATTTACATATATATTTCTATATATATGGTCTGACATCATATATATTGATATTTTATATATATATAATAACCCCAGTTTAGTATATATATATATGTGTGTGTATATATATGTACACACACACACACAGATACATATAGGCAGAGCCTGGCAAGCTACCCGTGTCATATGCCAAAACCAGTAACAATTATAGACCTCATTCCTATGACCTGAAGGATTGGTTTGAGGCTCTATGTATTCCTGGAGCAAGCAGACGCCCTTGGGCTACACAGCATGGACAGGATGTATGGAGATATTACTGGTGCCTGCTCAAGTAAATTGATGAACAACGGGATGACAAGTGACAAGAAGTGATAGATATAAAGAAATGTATATTATATATATATATATATATATATATATATATATATTCTAGTTTGCACTAAATATGGTTCCAGGTAAAACAGGAGAAACTTGAGACAATGGCCCCCATGCAGACATGTGGCTAAAGAGATGTGCATACATAGTGTAATTATATTACACTTATATATTACACTTACATTACACATATTATAATTTAGAGAGCACTTGCCTTGTGTCAATTTAATTTTTCTATTTAAATTATTGTTTGGTTCAAAAAAGAAGAGACAGAAATTAACTTTTGGAATCCCTTTCTTGAAACAGCAATCAGAACTCTGTTACAGCTACCAGTACAAAGGATTGTGGCCTATGACAATTGTCATATAATGTTATTTCCTTTAGTGATAACATTAAACTTTAGAAAGTCAACATGTCTCTGTGAGTGTCTTAGCGACAACTCAAAAGCTATTTTATAGTTACTAAAATTGGAGGATTTTTTAATCCTCCAATTTTAGCTAACTATAAAATAGCTTTTTGTTTTAGACTTTTGACTTAACTCAACAGCTTCTTCTCTCTCCACTGGCTTTACTGGTTTGTAGTCAGGTTCTGTATTTACATTAACATGCTTTCTTAGAGGCCCAGAGTGTGTTTGATCAGAAATTGATAAAAAGGAAAACTGTAGTTTCAGGTCACAGTTAAGAATCCATTTTATGAGTCAGAATCAGATACACAGACTTTAAGTCTAAAACTAAATTAAAAAAATCCGAGAATAAATAGAATCAAAGTAACATTAGTACAATCAATATTTTTTCTAGGGATGTGAAAAATTATATAACATATCTGATTTATTAATTTAACTTACTATCATATTTCAAATGACTTCATCACTAAAGCTCTGTGTATGTGTGTGTGTGTGTGTGTGTGTGTGTGTGTGTGTGTGTGTCTTTCTTGCCAGGTGTCAAACCCAGGGCTTCACTCACAAAAAAACATTCATTCTACCACTAAGTTACATTTTTGGCTGAAAGCTATTTTTTTGGGGCCATCTAACCATAGTCTGGAGTTTCTGCTATGAGTATCTTATTTCCTCAAGAGGAATGTACATAAATGCAAACAGAGTTCTTTCCCAGTATGGCTTTAAAAAACTTGATTTTATTACCAAATATATTTACCAGTTCTCTAAGTTGAACACGAGATTGTTTCCAAATGCTCATTGCTACAAAGGTCATTGAAATGAGAATTCTTGTGGGGAAACCTGTACATATGTTTCTTAAGCATTTCTACATGCTAGCGCTAGGTCAAAGACAGGCTTACTCCTGAGCATTTTTTTTTTTTGCTTTTTTGGGTCACACCTGGCGATGCTTAGGGGTTACTCCTGGCTCTGCACTCTGGAATTACTCCGGGCGGTGCTTGGGGGGACCATATGGGATGCCAGGGATCGAACCCGGCCGGCACAGGCCGGCTGCATGCAAGGCAAACGCCCTACCGCTGGGCTATCGCTCCGGCCCCACTCCTGAGCATTTTATATGTACACAGGCAAACTTTCCAGAAAGATCATATCTCTATTTACTCTGTAGTAAGGGAAATGTTTCGTTGTATTTCCCTGGTACTTATCATTGCCATATTTGCCAAGTCTGGATTTGACACTATAAGTGAAAAAGATTTTATTGCAGTATATTATCCAGGAAATAAAATAGATAAATGGCACAATCTACAGCATGCAGTCTAAGAAAACATCATTCATATCAAAGCAGAAAATTTCCAATATCCCAAAAAGTTTAACTATGATTCTTTACTTTCTCCCCACTCCAGAGTACCCCAGCACAAGGTATATTTTTCCTTACTTGAATATCTGTTTCCAAACTTTGTATAAGTTCTCTTTTTGTATGTGCTCTTTTACTCAACATAATATTTTGAGATTCATCCATGTTTTTGCATGTCTCACTAGTTTATCATATAAAATTGGACGTGATATTTTATTGCTGTGAGATAAAGGAAGGAAGTAATGCAACTTATTTAATCACTGACCTGTTGATACTCATTTGACTGTTAGTTTAGCCTATAGGGATGAGAATGCTGCAACATCAGGGTCAAGTCTTTGGTGAGGTGGAGGTGGGGGTCAAAGGCACTCATTGTGCCGGTGTGTATACCTGAGTGGAACTGTGTTCTCGAGAGTGGGTGTATGTCTGGTTTGGGTGGAAACTATCGGTTTTTTTTTTGAAACGACTGACAGCAATTGTTCTGAGAGCAATGCGTAAGAATTCCAGTTACTTCACAGGATTACCAACGTGCTGTCTAAATATTAAGCCACCTGGTATTCACCACATGAGAGAAGTTCTGTACCTTCCATTGATATTTCAGTAATTCACTCTGGGACGTGTCTGTATACACAGCAGATAATAGCAATGGAGGATTTAGATGTTTGATTTAGATGGTTGATTCTTAAAAATATAAACAAAAAAAAAACTGTCCCAATTGTGCTCTGATCAGCATGTCTGAGGCAGAAATAAAAAAGTCAGAGAAAAACACTTATGACCTTTCAAATCTAGCTATTTCCCCTCAAGATGAAACTAAAAGGTGAGTCCAAAATATGCCAGAGTCTGCTCTCTAAAGTTGAGAAAGTGGAGGTCACTGTATCTCTAACGTAACTTGAGATGTGTATCTAACTGCCACTTCATGTGATGCTCATCATAATAAGATGATCCACTATGAGAATTCTCTAAAGCTGGACGGACTTTGTCTGGCGGCAGCCTCACTAGCAACAAGAACAAGATTGTACCAAATTCATAGGAGCCAAGTGAACTGAGGATTTTAAGAGGCATGATGGAGTCTAAATGGAAATACAAATTCCGATTCTTTGACCTCCAACTCATCACTTCCAGGAACTTTTTCCGCATGTGCACTTACAAAACATAATTTTTAACTGTCTATCTGGTGGATCTGGCCATCTGTTAGACAGCTGGAGTCAAGGACGTCTGAGTGCACAAAGCCCAAGAATGAGAAACTGAACCTGAGACTGTGGTGGGGGGAGTCAGGGGGGCATGAGGGGTGTAGCTGCCCCCAGTACCTTCCACCTCACTCAGGATCTCCTCCTCCTCCTTCTCCAGGAGCTCCGCCTGCCTGGTTTCCTCACTGCAGGGCGGATAGGCAGAGTAGGAAGAGAGAACAGTGAGACTGGGGGATTCGTCCCCCCTTTTCCTCCTTTATGGCTCACTGTGTCCTTAACCAAAGTCAAAGCTCTGGCCAGGCAGGGGCGTGGAGATGGGGGATGAGACACACTCAAAGCTGCTAAGAGCTTATTCCTGCCTCTGCTCAGGGATCCTCCTGGCGGGGCTCATGGGAGCCCATATATGGGATCAGCTCTGTGAAATGCAAGCGCCTTGCCCGCTGTGCCTTCTCTCTGGCCCAGCCAACTCCCCCTTTTATCCCAGATCCTGGAAACCCCACCCCTGGAAACAGTTGTTCCATTTGCTGCTAGCCCTAGGCACCCAGCACAAGCTTCTGTACTTTCTCTCCAGCTTTGTAAGGAGATCTTTATTAATCATTTAAAAATGATTGAATTTGTGTGTCTCATCTAGTTCCTGTTTGGACTCTGGTTGACACTGCAGTACTGTCAGAGGTCCTGGCTGATTGGGTATAATAAATGGAAAGAAAGCGCTCTTGGAAATAAATAGCCTAAGGAATATAGTCATCTTAGAAGGGGCCAGGGGAGGGAGAAAATGGAATGGAGGGACTTTTGCTGCAAACCCTGAACCCATACACAGACTGCACGTGAGGAATGGGAGTCCCTTAGCTTCTGCTCGATGTAGCAAGGGGTGGAGGCATAAAGGATAGCAGAGGGGACACGTGCCAAGTGCCAGATCCGAGTCTCTGGCACACATGGCATCAAACACTGGTAGCCATGCGCAGACTTGTTATCTCTTTTCAGCCCAGTCTTTCATCTGAAAGATGAGAAAAGCCTTAGGACCTACCTTCCAGTGTTACTGAGATAATTAAATGATCCAAAATACATAATACACTGAAGACAAGACCTAATACAAGTACAATTTTAGCTGTTGGTAACACCACTAATGATGATAGATAAGAAGAAAGAATGAATAATCTGTGTAATCATCTTCTGATGTAGGTAACATTCTCCCCCCCCCTTTAAAGCTAAGGTATGTGAGCCCTTGTGGACTAGGTTGTAAAAGAAGAGGCAGAAGAGGAATTCATATTAATCCTGAATGACGCAAATCTCTATACTACCATTGCTACGCATGACATGTTTCCCTTCATTTGTCTCCCATGTGCCACAATTATAGATAATGCTTAAAGGATACATGGATGGATGGATGGATGGATGGACGGACAGACAGACAGACAGACAGACAGACAGACAGACAGACAGACAGACAGACAGACAGACAGACAGACAGACAGACAGACAGACAGACAGACAGACAGACAGACAGACAGATAGATAGATAGATAGATAGATAGATGAGAGATTATGTTTAGGAAACACATTTGCTCTCTCATCCTTCTCCCTGATGAGTGCTAAAGAGGCTCTTCTTTCTAGCTGGTTCTCAGTATTTCCTAAAGTCTACTACCACAAGCAGCCAGTAACCATCAGAGTTGGTTATTGAGGGAGGAAGGAAGGGTTGGGGGGGGACACGGACTCATTTGCTCTGCCTGAGGAAAATATTAGGTCAGTTTAGCAGGGTTGGGGTGGTGATCAGATTCAACACAGAATGTTTGCTCCATAGTTTGGGAACTTTGCTTTGTTCCCTCTCAGATCTCCAGGGTCTAGAACAATTCCTATCCTGGTACTTGATAAGTACTTGTTGAAGGAACAGAAAACTGTGATTTATAAGAGTCAGTGCTGTGCCTTTAGGGAATTTACAGAAAATGAAGATGAACAGAAGAATACAAATAATTCCAGTGCAAATTAGCCTAAAAGATGCCATAAAAGCACAATTCATTATGGGTAAAGTGAAAAGAAAGAGTAGTCTGAATTATTCTGAGCCACGCAGCACTTAAAATGAAATACAAGGTAATTATCAAGAATCTTAATCTGGACTCACAGTCTTCTAAGGCAGATATTCTAGTGGACCTGCTTTAATATGCAAAAGAGAATAATTTATAATTAGCAACACCATTTGCCTCAAACTGTTTACAATTTAAGTTGATAAAGAAATCTCTTTTTTTTTCTGAGTCAGGAAATACTTGTTCTAAAAATATTTTTTTGCAAACCCAAATTGTGAGTGGGTGACTCTGAATGAATGAGTTCTTGAGTTTTGTCATAAGCCCCCCCAAGGCAGTCATCTGCCTTCTTCTAGCTGAAACATAACTGGTTCCTTGCACAGAGACTTCTCCCTTTGGACACTAACACAGACATATCATTAATTTTTAAATTATAATCTGTGTGGGTTTATTCTAGTATGTTCCCCAAATATAAAAGTTTAGAATGTAGGAAGTGGGAAGGGAGGCCACTTCCTCTCTCCCCAGGCACACAAATCTCACCCCACCCAAATGACAGCCGGGGTCAGCACACAAGGCCCAGAGCCAGAGCTAGCCTGCAGTTTGTCTCTGCAGAGCCTGAGAGCTAAGAATAGTTTCTACGTTAAAAAAATATTGGAAAAAAAAACCAAGAGGGGAATCGACAGTATGTATATTGTTTCAATGATTACTCTTGGATCTGTGCTCACGATCATTCCTGGTGGTGTTAAGGATTCATCCTGGGTTGGCGGTATATAAGGTAATTACTTTACCTGCTGTACTATCTCTCCAGCTTAAAAAGATAAACAATGTTTTGTAGCAAGTAAAAAATACCATGAAATTCTATTTTCAGAGTTCACAGAGTTTTACTGGTCCACACAATCATGGCTGCTCGTGTATGTGAGTCCACAGAGTTTTACTGGCCCACACAATCATGGCTGCTGGTTTTTTTTGAGTGTGTGCCCACAAAGTTTTACTGGTCCAGACAATCATGGCTACTCGTGTATGTGTGTCCACAGAGTTTTTCGGTCCACACAATCATAGCTGTTCATGTATGTGGTATATGGCTGCTGTGATTCTTGAGCTGTGGAGCTGAGTAGAAGTGAGCCTGTTCACTTATTCTGAAAACTACCTCTCTAACCCAACATACCTCCCTTATCCACCTGTATATCAGAGAAACTGCCAGACACAATGCAATCTTTCAACCTGTTTCTTAACTTCAAGCATATACTGGGGTCCTCTAAATGTTTCATAGACCCATTAGACCCTTCAGCTTTCTACTGGTACTCTGGTCCTGGCATTTATCCTATGGCAGGCGTTCAAGGGCGTTCTTCCACTCTTGGCTTATCTCCTAGCAGTACTAAGAACAAGGAGTGCAGACTGGAATGCTCAGGGAGGGGATGTGATAACCCTGACTTCCCTTTGCAGTAAACATACCACATTGGTTATCAATCATTCTGTGACTTGGCTGGTCAGCTCTAGAACACACCCTCTGTAATTTTGCTGTCTAGCTAGGGAAACATTTGCCAAGTAAACGTCTTGAGTGATTGGAGAGTCCCAAACAAAATGTTAGCTTTTATTTGGCCTGTTTGGCTAATGTGAGGAACTAACTTAGACCTCGTAGCTCTTGTAACTCATTTCCAGTGACTCTCCCTTCCACCACTGTTTTGAAGGTACTTTGTTGACATTTTACTGACAAATGTTAGATGATTCCAATGTAGTCAGCAAATCTGTATTAATAGACGCTAATCTTGCTTTAGTAATGTTAGAGGTGGAGAAAAACAGCAGTTTTATTATGCAGAAATAATTTCTGGGATACTTGAATTAAGAGCTAAGTTTGGTTGCTCCCTCCCCCCAGTCCCAGGAGACTTCCTGTAATAGTTCTAATCTTAAAGAAAAGGCAATGTTTTTGACCTTAGGTCTTATTTTGTTTAATATAAATATACTGGTAAAAAAAGTCTCCAGGCTCTAGTTACCCACTGCTGCACAAGTGAGCACTCAAAAATTCAGTGGCTTAACACAAACACAGTGACTCATTTCACTCATGAAATCTGTAATATGTGCAGTGCTCGTCACAGTCCATCTCTATTTTGTCTAACGTTGGCTGCTTCTCAACTGAACCTATGGGAAGTGCTGGCAAAAATGGTTCCCTTGTGCTACTGTGGGCAGCGGTGCTGTGTAGGGTCTGGGGTCTACACCAGTGCTGTCAGCCAATATTCTCCTCTCCTTCCTATGGAGCCTCTCCATGGTACAACTCAGGCTTCCTTATAACTCAGCCACTATGGGTCAGACGCTCCTTGTGTTTGTACAGCCTGCCATGAGGTGACTCGGTGCCATTTCTCTGTGTGTTGATTAAGGGCAGCTCAGATGACAGAGCTGGGGATTTGACCAATGGCCCAAGAGAAGGAATTGCAGAGAACTGGCGCCTGCTTGTTTTTAATCTACCACAGCACATAAAAGAACTCCTGAAAAAGCGTCTCTGAAGATTGTGTTCTGGACCATAAAGTGGCCCTCAAGGGAACCAAGGGAACCAAGGACAGAATTAGAGCATCTCGTGATTGAAATGCTACCGAGAGGAAGGAAACCAAGTCACCTGGGTGTGGTTCCCAGCTCTTCTAGGTACCAGTTTTATGACGCTGGACAAAATGGTCTTTCCATGACCCATATCCTCATCTACAAAATAGAAAAAACAATGATGTCTACAGCTACAGGGTTTATCTGGGGAAATTGAGATTCCAGTTTGGAATGAGTTTTTTAAATAATAGATAATATAGAATACAAGTGCTCCATGAGTTTTTATCCTCCAAACATGCTCATCTAACGCCATCCAGACTGACATTTGGAACATGGTCAGTACTGGGGTAACAATAGGGAATAGAAGGGAGTTCAGCAAACAGGAGGTCCAGTGCCCCCTCACCTGGAGACAGCAGGTTCATGGCTTGCCACTTGGCAGGCGTGAAGAGATCATCATGGGGGCTGCAGTCTAAGCAAAACAAAGTCAGAGGGAAAGTGCAGAAGCTTGTGTAGGGTTCCTAGGGCTATTTCCCCGCTTAACCCAAAGGGAAAGGGTGGGATTACCAGGATCTGGAACAAAAGGGCATGCCTGGGCCAGAGAGATGGCCCAGAGGGTAAGGTGCTTGCATTGCACACAGCTGATCCCAGATATTATCTCCCACGAACTGACAGGAGTGATCCCTGAGCAGAGGCAGGAGTGAGCCCTAAGCAGCTTTGAGTGTGGTTCATCTCCCACGCCTCCCCTGCCAAGATCAAACAAAAAGGCACTGCCTGGCCCGAGCTTTGACTTTGGTTGAGGACACAGAGAGCCCACAGTGAGCCACAGAGGAGGAAAAGGGGGGATGGATTTCCCAGCCTCACTGTTCTTCCTATCCTGCCGGTGTAGGTGCCCCTGTGGTGAGAAACCCATGGAGGTAGGCTCCTGGGGAAGGAGAGGGGGCAAGTAGACCCTGAGACAGGTGGAAGCTATTGGGGTATAGCTCCCCGGCCTCCCATTTCAGGTTCAGCTTCTCATTCTTGGGCTTTGTGCACTCAGACGTCCTTGGCTCCGGCTGTCTAACAGATGGCCAGATCCACCAGGTGAGCAGTTAAAAATTATATTTTTGTAAGCTCACACATAGAAAGAAGTTCCTGAAAGTGATTAGCTGGAGGTCAAAGAATTGGTTTTGGTATTTCCACTTTGCCTCCAGGTTACCTCTTAAAATTTGCAGTTCACTGAGCTAAAATGAACTTATTACTATCTCATTCTAGTTGACAAGTGAGGGCTGCCACTGGACAAAATCCTATAGCTTGAGAGATTTCCCAAAATGGAACAACTTGTTATGACACGTATTACATATAGAAACAATTAGACAGGCATCACTCAAAGTAGATTAGAAATACAGTGCCTTTGGCTTTAGAGAGCAGACTCCAGCATAATTTGAACTCACAGAAAGAAGACTCCCTGATGCTGGCAGAAACTAAGAGATAATCCTTCCTCAAAGCCCAGCGTTTGCTCACTGAATGCATCAGCTGGTGTCATCATTGTCTTAAGAAACTCCAATCCCGGACCAACTGTCTTTCTTCCCTATTTCTTTTGTTCCTTTTTTTTACTATTTCCCTTCTGTGTGGAATTCCTCGGTTCTCTGTCTTCTGCAATGTCCCTACATTGTGCAATACGTAATGGCATACCTACTGTTAGAAGATTTCAGCACATTCAATTCTTTTTGGAAAGAGATGGGTACACATCCATGAATGAAAGTTAAATCCTGTGCACAAGTCAATGATATGGGCCATCTGGTAGACCTCTTGAAGTGATCCCTGCTTACTGTGGTTATAGCAAATGGCTCCTATAAGGCTAGTGGAAAACTATTCAGAATAAAGTGGGAGGAGGGAATCTGAGATCATTAGCAACTAAATGGGAAATTGGCTGATCTAGAGAGTGGCTGCTTGAGGGACACAGTCAATGAGAATGATAGCAGCAACCAAAAGTCCCTGACCTATTCAGAAATATTTAGATCCAACTACAATGCAAAGACAGATGTGTGCCTATAGCTTTTTACTAAATGAGAGATCACACAATGAACTGCTTGCCTAGTAAAGAGTGGGGGATCCCTAAGAGTTTTCAACTGTCCTTACACCTTTTCCTGTCTTCGATGACTCTACCTGGCTGTATGTGATCATATGAAGCTTTATTCACTTAAGAATCCCGCTGGCACAGTCTAACTCCTCTTTTGAAACTGTTTCCTGCCTGATCTTAATGACACAGAAAACATGAGTTTCATACTGACCTCAAAAAGAAAGACAATTCTGGATACTTTCGTTACATGTGTTACAGTTGAAGCTCCTAGTTCAGAGCTTTTGAGTTGCTTAGAAATATGTTCTGTCTTTAAGAAATCATCAGTACCTTGGGGCAGTATAACTACATTTTTTCCCATTGTCAACACTCTGGCGTGTGTGTGTGTGTGTGTGTGTGTGTGTGTGTGTGTGTCTGTGTGTGCAATCGCATGATCATGTGTGCTCAGCACATATTCCATGGAGAGTCTGAAGTACTTTAAGCACATTTGGAAAGAGGCACAATATAAATTTTTATAAAATGATGAATATTTTGCCCCTTAAAATCTATTTTCTCAGGGACAGAGCGATAGCACAGCAGGTAGGACATTTGCCTTGCACGTGGCCTACCGGGTTCGATCCCTGGCATGCCATATGGTTCCCCAGGCACCGCCAGGAGTAATTCCTGAGTGAAGAGCCAGGAGTAACCCCTGAGTGTCTCCGGGTGTGACACAAAAAAAAAAAAAATCTCTTTTTCTCGACCCTGTATCTTTTTATATGGTGCTTTTTACTAAGCACTGTCCTGAATATTTCAACTATTGTAGCAAAATTTTAAGGAATGGTAACTACTGCCTTCTCTTGGGTTAAGATAGTACTATATCTTTCACTTTAAACAAAAATCTTTATGTAATAGAACAGGATTAACTATAACTTTTTTAAATGAAAGGGTTGTTTTTGGAGAGGGAGAGAACAGGTAATGAGGAGAACATATCTTAGGCTCTAACAATAATACAATTTATAATCAAGGACAATTTACGCCACTTAGAGTTTAGCGGAGTGTCTACATCTTATTTGCAGTGTCTACATCTTTTATTTGCAGCTATGTTTCAAAGGTATTTAAAATTTAGCATATGTTTTTTTCTATATGTGCAAATGCACACAAATTTTATGTAAACATGACAATAAATTTACTTTGAAATGTTTTTGGCAAAGACTTAATAATACAAGTCCATAATAATAGCTACATCTATAACAATAAAGTTAGCCAATGGTCTAATTATTGGATACTATCCAGAGCTTCACTATATTAAACAATATTTAGATGATCAGTCTTGACATAAATCTTTATATGCTGCCTCCATTGTTTCCTTAGCTTAGTGTCCTAGAAGTGGAGTTAGTAGAATAAAGAATATATATACATATAGACATATACATACACAAACATGTGTATATATATACATATATACATATATATACATATATATATATATATATATATATATATATATATATATCACTGTCATTGTCTTCCGTTCATCATCGATTGGCTCGGCGGGCACCAGTAACATCTCCATACGTCCTGTCTCATGCTAGTAGAGCCCAAAGGCACCTGCTCGCTCCAGGAACATAAAGAGCCTCAAACCATTCCATCAGGTCATGGGAATGAGGTCTAAAATTGTTACTGGTATTTGGCATATCAAATATGAAACGGGTAGCTTGCCAGGCTCTACCGTGCGGGTAGCATACTCTTGTAGTCATCTCTAAATCCAGCATTTATTGATGAACTGTGTGGCCTGGGTGCCTGGTGAGCGGCTGGGCAGGGAGGAGCCAGTCGCAGCTCTGCCACATGTCTGTGAGTCTCTCAAATCAATTATGGTTCCTTTGGTCGCTCGTGAAGTACGGACGGCCCATACAGTGAAGCTGCGAATGGCTCAAATACAAATATCATCTCTAATGGGCCTTAAACAGGTACAGTCAACATTCCACTCCACTACTGGCCCCAAAGCTATCTTGCACAATATTTTTTTTGTTATAGCTGATATTTTTAAGTAAAATTGTTTAATTTAGGGAATATGAGAAGAGAGAGAGTAACATGTTCAAGCAAGAATGCAGGATTTTGAGGAGTGGGGAAGGTGAGTATTGGAGTAAACCATAAAACAGAAGAAAAGAATTATACATCTCAAACTGACATGCAGGAGACCTCAGAATGGGGGTGTGCCTGAAAGCTACTTTTACTTAACTGGCAAATAACATTTAACATCATGTCTGCTCTTTTGATTTTTTAATCTGCTTTTTGGATCAGAGCTGGCGATGCTCAGGGGTTACTCTCCTGTCTTTGCACTCAGGAATTACTCCTGGCAGAGCATGGGGGAACCACATGGGATACAGGGGGTCGAAAGCGTGGTTGGCCTCATGCAAGGCAAATGCTCTCCCCGCTGTACTATCGCTCTGGCCCCTAACATTTCTTTAATAGGGGCTGCAATATACTGTGGTAAATGTGTTCAACTAAAAGTTTTTAGTTGAACTAAAAGATTCAGTAATGAAAAAAATAGATGGAATTTTGAAAGCACAATCTATAGCTCAACAGGACGGAGGTGGGGTTTGATAAACTCAATGGATTTTGCACAAAGGAGACCCAGTTCTGATTTTCAGTATTGCATGGTTCCTTAACACTGCTGGAAGCAACTCTTCCAGCAACAGAGTCTGGGTGTGATCCTAAAACCAGAAAAAAAAACCCAAAAAATTTCAAAACAAAATACTATGCAATGTTAGGGCTGAGGTGATGCCTTGAAGAGCCACAGTGCATTCTTTGCATGAGGAAGTCCTGGTTTGATTTCCAATACCTCAGGGTTTAGAACACTGTTAAGAGTGCCCTATCCTCCCACTGAACCAGTTTGACAATGTTCTTCTGTACATTGCAGTACTATAAAGCTAAGCCAAATCAGGGGCTGAAGGCAAAAGGGAATGACAACAAAGGAGCAATTTCTGAGACAATAAAAAATACTTTTTAGCTTGATTACTGTACTACCAGCCAATTTTTATGCACCAGTAAGAAAAAACATGATACCCTGAAATATATAGCATCAAGTTAAAAAAGAAACAGTTGGGCTAGAGCAGTAGCACAGCGGGTATGGCATTTGCCTTGCATGCAGCTGGCCTGGGTTGGATTCCCAGTGATTGCTTTTCGGATCACCCCCGGCAATGCTCAGGAGGTTACTCCTGGCTCTGCACCCAGGCCAGTCTCCTGGCCGTGCTCAGGGGACCATATGTGATGCCAGGGATTGAACCCGGGTCGGCCGCATGCAAGGCAAAGGCTGGGCCCACCACTGTGCTATCGCTCCAGCCCCTATCATATATATATATATATATATATATATATATATATGACTTGAAATGCATATTCCCAGAGCCTATCAGCTTACATTCCCACTAGACTGCTTATTTGAACATCTGCCAGCACCAAATCCTCTGTTCCTTGTTCACTTTATCATTTCACTGACTTCTCTTCCATCCCTCATCTGGACTATTTGTGAAATCCAATAGTGTGTGACATCAACTGCCACCCCTCTGCTCATGTGCGGGTGTGGGGTCCTGACTGTGGTTTGCCTGTGCACACTGTTAGTGCACAGCAGACATCACAGGCCTGTGTGCACTCAGAAGCAATTCCGGCTGTAAAATATAAGTAGGAGGAGACTGAAAAGGAATGACTCAAACAAATCTCTTACTTTTTGACAGAAGTAAACAAACAGGCTCCCCAATGTGGGCCAATGTCACTATTATCTCTTGAGAAAAGGGGCAGGCTCTGGGTGCTGAGTCACTTATGTGCTACTTCACAATGTGACTTTAATTCTTCTGCAAATAAAGGCTTAACTTGATTCTTCAAACACTGAGCAGCATATTAGTGACAACGGGACAGACATGCCCACATGACATACAAATACGAGCAGGAGTCACCTCTTTATACAATGCTAAATAACTACTGTATTATTTAATCCAGTTAATCCTGCTTTCTCATATCTGGATTTAAGTGTCAAACACCATAAGGCAGGAGAGCATTGGAAATAAAACATCGGAAGTTCAAAAGCCCTTTAGGAACAGTTTATCACACTCCAAGCGTTCAACAGAATCTGATATTCGCCGAGGCGCCCTGGTGCCCCAAGTTGACTCTCTCCTATCCCGAGCCTAACTTGGTTCCCTCTTCATTATTTCTCTCCAAAGTCTTCCCAAACACATGGCTGAAAACTGCAACATAAACTTTATTTCTCTTTCTCCCTTTCCCTCCACTCCTAATCAACAGCCAAACCCTCTTTACTTTGGAAAAAATAGAAAGTAAACTCCTAGTTTTGGACTAGTTTTAGATTTACAACAAAGCTGCAAAAACAGCACTGAGTTTGCTGAGCCCCTCAGCCCCGGCTTTAGCCCCTCATGCTAACGTCTTACATTACAGAATAGACCTGCCACCATTAAGAATCACCCTTTCTAACATCGCTGTTCAGCAAACTCACACTTATGCACCTGTCACTGGTCCCCTGAGGTTCCTTTCCTATCCGTGGGTCCCGACTTCCAGGCCATCAGGACATTTAGTCATGGCACCTTACGTGGTCACATAAGGTTGGTCTATGGTAGTTTCTTAGACAACTTCTGCGCTTGATGACCTGGATAGTATTTTATGGGGAGGAGGGATCTCACAAGTGGTGTTCAGGACACCAAAGGGGACATGTCCAGCAATTTTTAGCCAACCAGACTAGCATTCAATATGAGGACACTATGATTCGGTGTCACCTGGGAAATACCTGGCCCACCCAAGCAGTGCTCAGAGGGTCTTTGGGGCCACAGCTAGTGATGCTCAGAGAACAATGTAGAGCTGGGGAAGGAACCAGCGTCACTGGGTTGTGAGGCAAGTGCCTTACTCTCTGCACTATTTCTCTGGCCTGATCTGAACGATTCTAAGGAATTTTAGCTCAAGTATTTTGTGGGTTGTTCCACACGTAGGTTCTTTTAATGTTTTCCTCATATTCAGATGAATCCATGGGCTTTCTGGATAGCAACCACGGAAAGGAAGTGCCACTTTGTCACCCTTCAAGGACACCTGGGAAGTATCATGTGACCAGAATCACTGGGCTGAGAGGGCCTGTCAGGTTCCTTCACAGAAAACAGTGATGCAAAGGTTGAAAACTACTGTTCTAAAGGGACCTTTCCTTCTTCACGTTCATTTCACAGCTGAGGGAACTGAGGTGAGAATTTACTCCCTTTCAGCATGTTAAGGATGAAAGAGAGGGAAAAGCAAAACCGGGATGTGAGGTTTCTTGTTCATGTATGGTCTGTGGCCAAACTCAACTCACCACCTGAGTTTATAAGGCCCACATGTAACTCATATATTTTAAATTTTAATTTAATGCTGATATATTTCACTGTATTATTAAGGAAATAATCTGGTGAGCAACAGTGCTAATGTTTATGATTCACAGAGTAATTGTAGCTCCACTACAAAGTGGCCCAAACCCCCCCCCCACCATGTTCCTTGTGTTAAATGGTAATGAAAAGAAGAAAAGTCATCCAGGGGCCGGAGCGATAGCCCCGTGGGTAGGGCCATTTGCCTTGCACGCAGCTGGCCCATGCCGGCCCGGGTTCGATCCCCGGCATCCCATATGGTCCTCCGAGCACAGCCAGGAGTGACTCCTGAGTGCAGAGCCAGGAGTAACTCCTGAGCATCGCTGGGTGTGACCCAAAAAGCAAAAAAAAAAAAAAAAAAAAAGAAAAAAGAAAAGTCATCCATGACATAATACCTGTGTGATTTTCCTATCCAGTATCCTGAATGACATCATTGGAACACTACAGCGCTCACTTACTTCCATGGTGCCCACAGCTATTTGCCCACACCGGGGAGTGAGTGTGTGACAGAGATTGCGGGCCCACAGACACCCTCTGGCATCTGGCCCTTACAGCAGACCTATGCCAAGCCTGTACCACACCGCTCTGCCCTGTTAGATGCCCACCGCATAGCCTGCTTCCACCTGATGACAGAAAAGATGCAAGTCTTCCCTATCAGGGGCCGCCAACTGCACACGTTCCCAGTGTCCTGCAAGGCCTCTGACACTTCCCTGCCCCACCCAGACTCCAGGCTTGTTGTGCTTTTCACCCTCTTCCTCATGAGAGCACAGAGCCAGGGTGAGGCTAGGAATGAAGAGAGGCAGAGACACAGAGAACAGAACACAGAGCAAGGAGAGAGACACGTTACCTTGAGCATGAGAACTGGAGGAAGGTGGAGAGATTTTCTCAATTAACGGAGGATGCATGCAATGTGTTGCCAAGAGTCCCAAACCAAAATCCCATGCCCCGAGAGTCTGAGCCTTCCAAGCAAGCCCAGGGTGCCTTTGCAGGCAGTCAACTCTCCCCATGAGTCTCCAGGTCTTCGCTGATCCAGCATTTTCTAGAGAAGTTCCCTCCTCGCCTGCTCCCTTCTCAGAGCGTGACCCCATCATTCCTCTCCACCAACGACATGGTTGGCTGCTTGCCCAGCTCAGAAATTTTTCTGTTTATTTCTATCTCTAGGAAATGACAGAGATGTCTCAAGATAACTATATTCTGGGAGGCGGGGGGGGGGTTATTTTAAGTCTCTGTTATTGTACATATAATACAGAAAATTGCTTTAGTTTTTCTCCTAAATACCTTTCATGAACAGTCATTTTCATTTCTCAGAGTTCATATAGAATGACTATGAATTTTCTTAGTTTGAAGGCTCCTCCTTTTGAAGGGCATTTCACAAAGCAGAAAAGAAGCTGGTATTTCAAGATAGCCGCATGCAAAAGAATGAAGCCACCACAATTTAACACCGTCACTTGTATCACTTGTCTTCCTATTGTTCATTTATTTGCTCTAGCGGGCACCAGTAACATCTCCATACGTCCTGTCACGTGCTAGTGTAGCCCAAAGACATCCACTCACTCCAGGAACGTGAAGAGCCTCATTCCCATTCAGGTCATGGGAATGAGGTCTATAATTGTTACTGGTTTTTGGCATATCACATACAACACAGGTAGCTTGCCAGACTCTGCCGTGCAGGTGGGATAATCTCAGTAGTAGGCTCTCATCTCATGCATTTACTGATGAATTAGCTGTGCACAACAGGGAGAGATCGGCTTTTCTCTTGGGTGGAGCTCTGATGACAAAAGTTAATTCAAAATGCACTGGAGTCTTGGATGTAAGGGCCTGGGCTTAGTTCACTGATGAAACGTCTGCTTTGTAGGCAGGAAGCTGTGAATTTGATCCCCAAAATCACCATTATACTTCCCTTAACAATTCCCTACACCACAAAAAATGTATGTGATCCCTAGGATAATCAAGAGTATATGATTACAACAGAAGTAAGCACCAGCAAGCACCACAGTCAAATGTGTGACCCCAGTCATTGCAATAACAAAGGACAGGGGAAAAAGACTTGGGTGCAAGGCCAGAAACCATAAAACACACAGAAGACACAAGATGTCAATACACTCCTTGACATTGCTATGTTCGGGGACTCAACTCCAACAGCAAGTGAAAATTTAAAAATATACAAATAGGACTATGTAACTAAAAAGCTTCTGCACAACAAAATGAAACTTCATCAAAAATGAGAAGGTATCCTAAAGAATGAGCGAAGATACGTTGCACATCCTATATGTGAAAGAGTTAATATTCAAAACATATAAAAGATTATGAAAACAACAAAGAAACAGTTTAAAAATGGGGAGAAGTTCTGAACAAACACTGCTCCAAAGAACCAACATATACAGATGGCCAAGAGTCACATGGAAAAATGCTCATCATCTAGTTGCATTGGGGAAATGCAACCAAAACAACAATGTGATCGCTCCTCCCATTTGTGAGAACGACTATCCTCCAAAGTCAAGAAAGAGTCTGTGTTGGAGACTATGTGGCAAGGAGAGAGACCTGCACACCGCCAGCATGGATGTAAATCAGGGCAGCGGTTATGGAAAGCAGTACAGGGGCTCCCCAAATACTTAAAAGAGAAATTTGAATTCCATATTATCTGCAGTATTAGTCCACTCTAGCAATACCACTCCCTAGACATATACCTACAGGATATTTAAAAGAACCCCCCAATATTTACACACCTATATTTACCCCCAACTATATTTCAGCTCCACTATTTATGCCATTATTACACCTGCCTTTGGGGACGCAATGGCTGGAACTTGAGGTTATTGTGCTGTATGAAACAAGTAAGGAAGTGAAAGACAAGTGGATAATTTTACTATCTGGTATGAAGAACAAAAAGCAAAAAAAACTGAAAGAAAATAAAAATAACAACAAACTTACTCATCTTAGGGAAAACTAAGGAGGTTACCAAAAGGGAAAGGGAGAAAGGACAGGAGAAATTAATAGAGGAATCTTTTTGGTGGAAGGCTGGCACTGGAATTTCGGTGGTGTGAGCGGTGAGAAGTGCAAACACTTAGAGGTATGAAGCTAAATTCCCGAAATTCTATTGTACCTTAACCAATGATAAATCCATGAAAAATTAAAATGTTTAAATAAACTCATAACTACAAGTCCCATTTCTAGTTATACCACTTCTGGACACTTACTCTTCCCCATTCCCTGAAATAAAAGCACTAATTTAAAAGAGCTCAATATATATCTGTGTTCATCTCATATTACCACCATGGCCAAGAGCTGCAAAGAATCTAAGTGTGAACTGACAGATGAATGGATAAAGAAGTGACAGATACACACATATTGTGTAGAAATGAATATATATTTATCCAGAAACTTTTATTTTATGATGATTGAGTAGTACTAGTACTACTTAGTCATTACAAAATAAAAAAAAAAAACTACTCAGGGCCGGAGCGATAGCCCAGCGGGTAGGGCGTTTGCCTTGCACGCGGTCGGCCCATGCGGCCTGGGTTTGATCCCCGGCATCCCATATGGTCCCCCGAGCACGGTCAGGGAGTAATTCCTAAGTGCTGAGCCAGGAGGTAACCCCTGAGCATCGCGGGTGTGACCCAAAAAAGCAAAAAAAAACAACAAAAAAAAACTACTCAACCTTTATAAAATAAAAGATTAAGTCTTACCTTTTGCAACAAAATTTCTTTTTTTTTTTTTTAAATTTTTTATTATACCACAGTGAAACATACAATTACAAAGGTGATCATAATTGGTTCTTGGTAATACAGTATACCAGCACCCATCCCTCCACCAGTGCCCCATTTCCACCACCAATGTACCCCACCCCTAAAAGAGGAGATGGAAGAAAGAGGGCTGGTAGACATATACAGAACATTTCACCCCCAAAAAGCTGAATACACTTTCTTCTCCAGTGCCCATGGAACATACTCCAAAATAGATCACATGCTGAGCCATAAATCATACCTCCATAAAATCAAGAAGATAGAAATTGTGCCAACTACTTTTTCAGACCATGAGGCACTGAAAATAGAAGTTAATTGTACACAAAAACGGAGACCAATACCAAGTACCTGGAAACTAAACAGCTCACTGCTGAACAACCAGCAAGTCATAAAAGAAATCAAAGAGGAAATCCAAAAGATTCTTGGAAACAAATGAGACTGAAGACACGAATTACCAGAACTTGTGGGATACAGCAAAAGCAGTGTTAAGAGGCAAGTTCATAGCTCTTCAAGCATTTATCAGAAAAGAAGAAAAGGCCATCATAAACAGTCTGACTTCACAACTTAAGATCTTAGAGAGTGATCAACAAAAGGAGCCCAACCCAAGTAGAAAGAAAGAAATAATAAAACTTAGAGCAGAAATCAATGAGATGGAATGTCAAAAAACAATCCAGAAGATCAACGAAACCAAAAGCTGGTTCTTTGAAAAAATAAACAAGATTGACAAACCACTTGCAAGACTTGTAAGAAAAGGAAAAGAGAGAACCCAAATAAATAGAATCAGAAATGAAAACGGGGACATCACAACAGAAACCACAGAAATTCAAAAGATCATCAGAGATTACTATGAGAGCCTGTACGCCACAAAACAAGAAAACCTAGAAGAAATGGACAAATTCCTGAATTCCTATAGCTTCCCAAGTCTGCAACAAGAAGATTTGGAATACCTCAACAAACCTATCTCCATCGAGGAAATAGAATCAGTAATCAAAAAGTCTCCCCAAACACAAAAGCCCAGGTCCAGATGGATTCACCAGTGAATTCTACAAAACCTTTAAAGAGGACCTCCTCCCAATTCTTTTTAAGCTCTTCCAACAAATTGAAGAAACAAAAACACTCCCAAATAGCTTTTACGAGGCACATATCACCCTGATACCCAAAGCAGACAAAGATGCCACAAAAAAGGAAAACTACAGACCAATCTCCCTGATGAATACAGATGCTAAGATCTTCAACAAAATACTAGCAAATAGAATCCAAAGAGTCATCAAAAGATTATACACCATGACCAAGTGGGATTCATCCCGGGAATGCAAGGATGGTTCAACATTCGCAAATCAATCAACATAATACATCATATCAACAAAAAGAAAAATAAAAACCATATGATCATATCAATAGATGCAGAGAAGGCATTTGACAAGATCCAACACCCGTTCATGATGAAAGCTCTCTGTAAAATGGGGATTGAAGGAACCTTCCTCAAGATAATCCTGGCCATCTACTACAAGCCCACAGCGAGCATCATTCTCAATGGAGAAAAACTGAAAGCCTTCCCCTTAAGATCAGGGGACAAGACAAGGCTGCCCACTCTCACCACTTCTATTCAATATAGTACTGGAAGTACTTGCTATAGCAATCAGGGAAGAAAAAAGACATTAAGGGCATCCAGATAGGAAGGGAAGAAGCCAAGTTATCACTATTTGCAGATGACATGATATTATACCTGGAAAACCCGAAACTCTCTACCAAGAGGCTCCTAGAAATAATACATTCCTATAGCAGAGTAGCAGGGTACAAAATCAATACCCAAAAGTCAATGGCCTTCCTATATGCAAACAGCGAAAGAGAAGAAAGGGATATTAAAGAAACTATCCCATTCACAATTGCGCCGCAGAAAATCAAATACCTAGGAATCAGTTTGACAAAGAATGTAAAGGATCTCTACAAAGAAAACTACAAAACGTTACTTCAGGAAATAAAAGAAGACCTGAGGAAATGGAGACATATTCCCTGCTCATGGATCGGAAGGATCAACATTATCAAAATGGTAATACTCCCTAGAGCTTTATACAGATTCAATGCGGTCCCTATAAAGATACCCATGATGTTCTTCAAAGAAATTGAACAAACACTCCTGAAATTTGTATGGAATAATAAAACCCCACGAATAGCTAAAGCAATCCTTGGGAAAAAGAAGATGGGAGGTATCACTTTCCCCAACCTCAAGCTCTACTACAGAGCAGTTGTAATTAAGACAGTGTGGTATTGGTATAGAGACAGACCTGTAGACCTGTGGAATAGAACTGAGTATCCTGAAACACATTCTCAAATATACAACCACTTAATCTTCGATAAAGGAGCAAAAAATATTAAGTGGAGCAAAGAAAGCCTCTTCAACAAATGGTGCTGGGAAAACTGGGCAGCTACATGTAAAAAATGAACCTAGACCTCCTTCTAACGCCATGCACGAAAGTCAGATCAAAATGGATTCTAGATCTCAACATCAGACATGAATCTATAAGGTACATCGAAGAAAACATAGGAGAAACGCTCTACGACATCGAAACGAAAAGTATCTTTAAAGATGACACACCACTGACCAAGCAAATGGAAGCAAAGATAAACAAATGGGATTATATAAAACTAAAAAGCTTCTGCACCTCAAAAGAAACGGTGACCAAGATACAAAGACAACCCACAGAGTGGGAAAGGATATTCACCCAATACCCATCTGACAAGGGGTTAATATCCAGGATATATCAGGCACTGGTAGCACTCCACAAGAAAAAAACAGCCAACCCCATCAAAAAATGGGGAGAAGAAATGAACAGAAGCTTCCAAAAAAGAAGAAATTCGAATGGCCAAAAGGCATATGAAAAAGTGTTCTTCATCTTTAATCATCAGGGAGATGCAAATCAAAACAACAATGAGGTACCATCTCACACCACAGAGACTGGCACACATCCAAAACAGCAAGAACAACCAGTGCTGGCGTGGATGTGGGGAAAAAGGGACTCTGATCCACTGTTGGTGGGAGTGCCGACTGGTCCAGCCCTTTTGGAAAACAATATGGGCATTCCTCCGAAAACTAGATATTGAGCTCCCATTTGATCCAGCAATAGCACTCCTTGGAATATACCTGAGAGACCGAAAAACACATAGCAGAAACACTATCTGTACTTCTTTATTCATCTCTGCGCTATTCACTATAGCTAGAATCTGGAAACAACCTAAATGCCCGAGAACAGAGGACTGGCTAAAGAAACTGTGGTTCATCTACACTATGGAATACTATGCGGCTGTCAGAAAAGATGACATTATGAAATTTACCTGCAAATGGAGGGACATGGAGACTATCATGCTGAGTGAAATTAGTCAGAAGGAAAAGGACAGATATAGAATGACTGCATTCATTAATACGACATAAATAGATACCAGTGTTTTACTAAATGTGGGAAATGGTAATGGCAGATTAAGACTCACCATTGAATATACACAGAGACTTAAGTGATAAACTCTAAATACCTGCAGGGCTAGCCACAATGTGTAAAATAAGAGGCAGAGAGATGCAGAGACAGTGAGAGAGACAGAGAGAGAAAGAGAGGAAACTGGGGTACCTGGTATTAAGGCAGCATGGGGGTGGGCAGGAGGGGGCAACAAAATTTCTTGGACCTAGGTGATTATGTAAGTCAGAAGGAAAATACAAACACGTATGAATTAAGTCATATATGATATATAAAAAACAAATAAATAAATGACTAAATAAAACAAAAATAAACTTTTGAACTATAAGAGCAATTAGTAGAGAGGACACATTTGGGTAAAATTGTATGGTGCAGGAAAGAACTGGTGAATTTATTTTTTCTTTTTGGGTCACACCTGGCAATGCTCAGGAGTTTCTCCTGGCTCTTCACTCAGGAATTACTCCTGTGGTGCTCAAGGGACCATATGGGATGTCGGGATCCAACTCAGGTCCTCTGCATGCAAGGCAAATCCCCTGCCAGCTATTGCTACCACTTGGGTCTAAAGAACTGGTGAATTTAATGCAGCATCTGAATTTAATTTTCATACTGAGTTTAGTGTAGCGTGTGCACATGTTTATTTTCAACTATACATATATGAAACATGTTGTTACACTGTTACTTCAATCAGAAGGAAAATGAAGAAGCTGGCATTGATGAAAAGTCAGGAAAACTGGATTATTTTTAGGAAGAAAATGCAACTCACAAAAGACAAAGGGCAAAGGGAAGGCCCTGGAGGATAATTTCTTAAAGGTGGATAATAAACAAAAGAACTGGGGCCGGAGAGATAGCCCAGTGGGTAGGGCGTTTGCCTTGCACGCAGCCGGCCTATGCTGGCCTGGGTTTGATCCCGGCATCCCATATGGTCCCCCCGAGCACCACCAGGAGTAATTCCTGAGCAAAGAGCCAGGAGTAACCCCTGAGCATCGCCGGGTGTGACCCAAAAAAAAAAAAAAAAAAAAAAAGAATTGATATTAGAAAGTTCAAGGTTAAGGACATCACTAAAGCTATGAAGCCATGTTGATCTCAAGAACTCTACATTTGTGTCACACTTCATATTTTTTCTAATCATTTTTGACTCACTCAGCAACCCTGGTGATTAGAAACAGGTCTCCTAGAAAAATGAAATGGCTTATTTTAAGTTATCTCCATGAGGCCACAGCTCAGTCTGTCAGATTCATCACTAGAGACTCAGAAGCTATCCTCATGCCTTGGAAAACAGCAGGTGTTTGATACAGTGGCTAGGGGAAAAAATAAGTCATTTGGCCAGTTGACAAATCCCCAAATCGTTTCCTCCTTTTCACATTGCTATTCGGTGGTGGAGGAGATACCCTCGCTGCAATAAAAGACCCCCTCTGTCCCAATGGGTGTAGGGACCCCTTGCTGGAATAAAAGCCCCTTTCCAGGCTCTTCCACCTTCACAGTGGAATTCTGTTGATCCATGACATCCTCTGTAGGTAACTTTGCCACCTAATCATCAACCTTAGGGACTCAGGTTGCCTGAGAATGAAGAAAGTGACCTGGCATCCCATTTTATTTTTCCCAAAGTTTTATTTTGATCAAGTACCATGAATTACAAAGTCATTCTTAGTCAACCTCACCACCAGAATTAACTTCCCCAACCAGAGTTTCTAGCTTCCCTCTCCTACCAGCCGCACCCCACCCCCATTCCCCACAGCCCCAGTCTGCCATCTTAACAGTCACCTTTAAATTATGGTTGTCAAGGGGCCGGAGCGATAGCCCAGCGGGTAGGGCGTTTGCCTTGCACATGCCTGCCTGTGCTGGCCCGGTTTGATCCCTGGCATCCCATATGGTCCCCCGAGCACCGCCAGGAGTAATTCCTGAGTGCAGAGCCAGGAGAAACCCCTGAGCATCGCCGGGTGTGACCCAAAAAGAAAAAAAAATTATGGTTGTCAAAATTTGGGTCTCGAGATTTCAGTGCTGTTGACTCTGTGGTCTGAATATTTAGCTCTTTCTGCTCCTTGACACTGCCCGTTTATCTGCGTCCCTTGATTGCTGCCGCTGTTGCTTCTCATCTATCTCTTCTACCTTTCTCTTTCACTCTATCTCTTTCCTTCTCTCTAAATTCTAGGGCCAAGAGTGATCTAGGCATTCCCCACCCTTTAAACCATTGCATTTCCTCATCCAGTTCCTCTAAATACCACACAGAAGTGACATCATCCTGTGTTTGTGTTTGTTCTTCTGTCTTACTTCATCTAACATGATATCTTCCAGTTCCATCTGTGTTGCAGCAATTAGCTTCCATTCAGGGTATCTTAACTCCAAAACACAAACATGAGCATTGCTGTATTTAAAGAGGATGCATATTTATAGAGGAGACTTCACCTTCCGATAATTAACTCTTTTCTGTGTCCAAGCTTACTGGCCTCTGTCTGAAAGCCCTATCTGTAAAACAAGCATGAGGAGCACTGGCCACCCCCTCCACTCTCCCCCGCCCCCAAAGGCAGAGAAAAAATCCAGCTGTCTTTTTGTTATTTTCTCATTAAACAGCCAAACTCTGCATCACGGTAAACTTGTTACAATCAGTTCATTAACCCCTATTTACATAATGAGGCGAGTGTCTGAGGTCCCAGTTTTCTTTGAGGGAAGGATAACTGAAGAGCAAATTGCATCTCAGTGCCATAGGAAGCCTGGGATCCTGGGCAAACAGTACCATGGGCGCACTGAGTCTTTGCAAAAAGACTTTAATGTCCCCTTCCGATCTCTGGAATGAATAGGCAGTTTTTGGTAAATGTTATCTAGCTTTCTATTAGGAGGATTACCAGGGATAACAAGGCATGAAATTGCCTCAAAAGTAATCATTTTCTTTTCCTGATTCAAAAAAGTGTTGGTTGTATGACCAAAACCCGAACATGAACATCTTTGTAATTTTTTATCTCATGGTTGTTTGATATATATATATATATATATATATATATATATATACATATATACATATATATATATACACATATATATGTATATATATATATATATATTTTTTTTTTTGCTTTTTGGGTCACACCCAGCAATGCTCAGGGGTTACTCCTGGCTCTGCACTCAGGAATTACTCCTGGCGGTGTTCGGAGGACCATATGGGATGCTGGGGATCGAACCTGGGTCAGCCACGAACAAGGCAAATGCCCTACTCACTGGACTATAGCTCCAGCCCCTTAATTAAATATTTTTTAAAAATAAAATATTTTCTTTGTTTCTACATTTCCCTCTAAAAAAAAAAGTTGGGCTGTGTGTGTGTGTGTGTGTGTGTGTGTGTGTGTGTGTGTGTAGTCCATTTATGCCTAATCTGAATTAGGGAGATAAAATACTGAATGCTATTCAAGCTAGTCCTGCGCTGAGATACTGAATTTGTGAGATGATGAGAAAAAAAAAAAAAGAATTGTCTAAAAGTCTACAAGGGCCAAAAAAAAAAAAAAGTCTATAAGGGCCAGAGAGAATGGGGGGTAAGTTATTTGCCTTTCATGTGGCCAAAGCTGTTCCAATGCTTGACACTTGATCACTTGATCACTTGATCACTTGATCACTTGAATCCCGTTACTCATCGATTTGCTCGAGCGGGCGCCAGTAACATTTCCATTGGACCCTATCACGTGCCAATGTAGCCCAATGGCATCTGGTTGATTCAGGAATATGAAGAGCCTCAAACCGTTCCTTCAGGGTCTTAACAAGGAAGTCTGACCATCTTGTAGGTGGGTGGCCACGTGATCTTTTGACATCCCATGGGATCCAGTCGGTAACGGCTCTATGTAGTGCTTGACACTACATATGGCTAATCCCCTGAGCCTCATCAGGAGTGAGCTCTGAGCAGAGCCAGGAGTAAGCTCTGAGCACTGCGGGTGTTGCCTGAAGACAAAACAAATTTACAAAGCAGTTTGTCACAAGAGAAGCTGCTTTGTTATTCCTACGGAACCAGTATATTGTTCCCCAGATTTTTCTTCCAAGATACATTATACAGATACAAGATATAATACACTATACAGAGTTAGAGGGGGTTAACTAGGTATTATACAGCCTGTATCTGCCTTGGGCAAATTCACTCCTTAGACAAGAACTAATAAGATACTGGCCTGATGGTAGAAACAATGGCTTTTTTTTCCTCCCTCCCTTTTCCCCCCAATAAGATCACAGAGAGCTCAGAGTTCCCAGAAGGAAAAGTTATTTTCCTGTCAACATCAGTGATAAATACAATTCCTCAGGAACAATTCCCCCTGGCGTCCTCCTTACTACCCTACCAAGGCAGACAACAACTGTACTTCTAACAACAACTGTACTTCTAACAAGTGTTTAAGAACGCTTAGATTTTTTGCTAAATGTGGCCACAAAGATGACTTCTATGTTTTTGAAATGGAGACAAACTAGAATGGAGTGAGTCTGGGATTTTGCATTGATCATATTCTTCGGTATATGCTATAAACTCTCAAAATTATTAGGCTACAAGGAGTGAGAGTGGTCAGTGACTTCACAACATACCTCGGCTTCAGAGTGTGGCCCTTGGACCAGAAGCAGCAGCAAACCAGAAGCCCACTAGTGCGCAGAGAGGCAGTACAGTGGGTAGGGCACTTGCCTTGCACATGGCCGTTCTGGTTCAATCCCTGCCATTACCCAGATACCACCCAGGTATCTGAGCACAGAACCAAAAGCCAGGAGTAAGCAAGCCCTGAGCACCACCACCTGCGTTACCTCCAGCCCCGGGCAAAAACAAAAACAAAGAATACAAAAGGATATCTAGTGGGGCTGGAGCCATAGTACAGTGAGGAAGTGCTTGCCTTGTACTTGGCTAAAATGAGTTTGATCCCTGGTACCACATATGGTCCTCTGAGACCTCCAGGAGTAATCCATGAGCACTGTTGAATGTGGATCAGTCCTCGCTTTTCCCCTTCTTCCATCCCCCTGAAAAGCAGGAGTGGGAAAATGTCTGAATCCTCAGCCTGTACCTGATATCCTGAACAAAGGAGCTTTGGATCTGACACCTGGGAACATGCCCCCGGAGCTGTCCAGTAACACGGCAGCCTGTCCTAACACAGATGTATTATTCACATTCTCTCGGAACTGTTATTAAAAGTGTCCCTACATTTCTCCCATTTCCCTGTCCTAACACAGATGTATCATCCACATTCTCTCGGAACTGTTATTAAAAGTGTCCCTACATTTCTCCCATTTCCCTTTTAATATGTTCACTTTAAATCAGTTTGAGGTTAGTTTTCTGTGATGAGGACGAGTAAAAAACAGCTAACATCTGTGGGGTGAGTTTTCCAAACTCTCAAGCTTCTGTACCCAGCGAGGGGAGCTTCCCTGGACACCAGCCTCTGGCAGGACCTTAGTGCAGAAGAGCACAGCAGGATGCCTTTCTGACACTTGACTCACAGTAAGTGAATACAGCCTCTGTGGAGGGCAACTCCAAAACCTCCATCAGTATTAAAGCAACCTGCCATTTACCTTCCTGTTTCTTTTCCTGCAATTGGTTTCTATAGATAAATTAGCACCTGTGCCCAAACACTTACTTACCTTAAAAGGTACTCAACTGAGTATTGTTTTTAGGGGCTTTTTTGAAGGGGCATTGACTCATTTGGAGTCACATCTGGCAGTGCTGGAGACTACCCTGTGCTCTGGACATGACTCCCAATAATGCTCAGGGTATCATGAGATATCAGGGATTGAACTCGGGGGCTCCAACATGCAAAACAAGTGCTCCAGCCATTTCCGCCTCTCCCCAGCCTTCAATTAAGTATTGCTGAGACAGCACAAACTATACAGCCAAAATGCCTAACCACAAAAACAAAAGGCTGATTAAGTACACAATGATCCATTTAACAATGGAGCAAATGTTCTCTATTAATTAAGAAAAGAGTATAGTAGCTCTCCAAGAGGCATACTGGAATAATTCCCAATAGGCGAAAATAGAGGTACAAAATAATATGTAGTAGTCTATCACTTGTGTACACAAAGAGGATAAACAAATGAATATTGTATGTATGTTATACATGTGTATACAAAAATATGCATAAGTATTTTAGGTGAAGATATCTTTGTAGGCATAAAGAGAAATTTAATAACATTTGTCTCTCCAGAATTGGGACAGAAGTCTACTTTATTATCCCTAAACTATCGAACTCAGAGGTACATCTAACACCTTGGCATACCTGAAGCTTTCCCCTGCTTTTAGAATGACTGAAGGCAGAAACAAGGATGCATATTGCAGGAAAGATGTCCAGAGATGAAATAATCAGTGCCCTCCTCCCCTTTTTCATGAGGCCAAGAGCTGAGCCTATTAGAGTCACTCAAAAGTTCCTGAAAAATCACGGAGAGATACAGAATACAATCAGTGAGGGTGGGGGTGCTTCCCAGCAGAACAGAAAAGGGTATCACTTCCCCAGGAGCTGAAGTGAACCAATGGTGCCCCTGGGAAAAAATCCGCCTTGCTGTTAGGAGCCTGCTTGCAGGGTTGGAGAATTCCCCATTGTCCATCTGCAAAGCCAGCCTGACCCTAATTCCTCTCCCCTGCAGGCCAAAGCTCTGAGCTGCACCCCTGGTCATTCAGAACTCCCACTCTTGCTTTCAAACCCCACTTGAGCTCTCTCGCTACTGTGGGCATTGCCAGCAACAACATTTCAGGCTCTGGAGAAAAGGGCGTCAGGCTGGCTTGTGACTCAGGTCTGACTTTCCTAACTGGGGGAGTGTGAGGCAGTGTCTGCCCTGAGTCAGGGTACTCTCCCAGAGCCCCCCGCCTTGTATGTTCACTGTGACACACACACCCAGAAATGCATCAAGGTGACCTGGACCACTCACTGCCAGGTCCACCTACCCAGGGACAGCTGCTGGGAGGACACTGGGACTGGCGCAGGAGGTGCTATCTATCATTTACTGCTGCAGACTGCTATCCTGAGCCACGAGGCCGCTCTTTCCATCAAGCTAGAATTCACCTACAAACTAACCTCTGTAGTATCGGGTCAGTTAAGCATTTGTTTGGTATGTGGGTTTGGTGGTTTGGTTTTTTGGAGTCTTTGGGGACATCCTTCAATTTATCTCTTCATTGTTAATATTTTATCAGTCTTACTGATACATGGCTATAATCATGCTAACATTTATGCTTCTGGTGTAGAGTTGCTGCACCTTCACCACTAACAAAGTGCCAAAGACCACCGTCCACCACTGCCCTTGTGTCCTTCTAGTCGCCCCCCACTCCCTTCCCGGCCCTGGTGCTTGGTAATTCTGCTGTCAGAGTCCACGGGTTTGTTTTCATTGGACACAGTCCAATTCACTTGCTCTGTTTCTGTGTATACTGAAGCAGAGACGAAACAGTTCTTCTCCCAATTGGGGAAGAGAAACTCATCGTTCTCTACTGCAGCCATGCCCGTCCCCCTAGTAACGCTCCAGATTGTCTTTTTTCACTGGTTCCCTGTCCCTGCGGGGCTGTCTCCTGCCAAGAATGTCTATTTATGCACGTTTGCAGATAGGGTGACCAGGCACTGAGTGGACATGGTGGTGCACGTAGATGACCAGAGAACACAGGAGTGATGACAATGCGGATGCACCAGACCCCTCTCCTGGTCTAGATGACATGTCCCTCCACTCACCCTCCCCACCAAATAGGCAGACCCTCTCAGAGTCTCTGTTGCTGCTCCACCAAAACCACTCAGAGGAGGGAGTCCCAGAAACCTCAGAGAGGTTTGGATGGTGTTGTTTGGGTTTGCGAGTATGTGTTGGGCTCTCAGAAGCCCTATTCATAGGAAATGCTTAGTAAACACTCACTCAACAGAGCAGTCTAACTCTTCCCCACCACCACCCCTCCTCGCCTATTGGACCTTGTGTTCCATATAAATATTTACAAAAATTACGAAGCCAAATCCTGCAGAACACCTTATTTAAATGGACAGTGAGGGGGCTGGGACATAAATGCAAAGAGAGTTGCACTGGGCTTTGGGGATCGGGATAAGGGCTGGCTCTGCTTCACATTCCACTGCCTTAGCCACTCCTTTGTTCCATAGGAATAAAGACACAAAGCACAAGAGGTGCCATATGCCCGACTACTCAGCGCTTTGCTTACCCAGCTCGGTCTTGGCCACCACAGACAAAACCCAGCCCTGTTCACTGATGTGTGGTACCGGGTCCACCTGGGCTGTGGGCAAAACTCTACCAAAAACATGTCGACAATAATCTGTGACTAGCTTTGTGACCAACTCAGCCATCTCTTCTCTAGCAACCATCCCTCTACTGGGATACAGTAGAGGCCCCAAATCATAAGAGATAGTAGGGAATGAAGGCACTTGCCTTGCTTGCCACCAACTCCCTTTCAATCCCTGGCACTGCCTATGGTCCCCTGAGTACCACTAAGAATGTCCCTGAGCACTGAGGCAGGGGTAGCTCTTCAGCACTGCCAAGTATGGCCCAAAAACCTGGAAGTGGAGGGAAATAGTAGGTACCCAGGAAATGATTTGGAGAGGACTCTCAAGCAGTACTCAGAAGCCTCACCAGTGATTCTTGCCTACCCAGACCAGTGGCTCAAAGCAAGGAAATATGGATGCCATAAGGCTTGGACCCTGCATTGCCAGGGATTACTGGGGTCACCCACGAATACTTGCTGGCCTCTAAGGTCAAACTTGGTAAGTCTTGAAGGACCATATAGTTCCAGGGACAAACTCAAGTCAGGAGGATATGGGGTACTACTTACTGCCTTCGGCCCCTATAACGTTTTTTGAATGAAGCGAAAGGAAAGAGAACTATTGCCTTTTTAAGGAATCCTGTCATCCACAGCAGCAGCTGATTTCAGTTTCAAAGGATGAGTTTTAAAAATTCATGGGGATGGTGTCGGAGAACACAGCCCGTAGGGTACTTGCCTTGTAGGTGCCTAACCTGGATTCGATCCCCAGCATCCTATATGGTCTCTGAAGCACTGCAAGGAGTAATTCCTGAGTATAGAGCCAGGAGTACTCCTGAGCATCACTGGGTGTGGATCTCAAACAAAAGCCAAAAAAGTTCATGGGGTATTTGGGATAGTGAGAGCACAGGTAAATAATTTGGTACATACATTTTGCCTTTTTATTTCCATGATTTTATTTAATCCTGAGAACAACCTAACATAGCTTAAAGGTTTTGTCACTTGTCACTTGTCTTCCCGTTGTTCATCGATTTGCTCAAGTGGGCACAAGTAACATCTCCATTCATTGGGAATGAGGTCCAGGTATTACTGTCCTCATTTTACATCTGAGAAAATCAAGGCCCAGAAAAAATGATGATTTCCTGCCTTTATACTAAACAAAGCTAAAATACAAATGTTAATGTCCACCTCAGCAGGGCACAAGAAGATCTAGTCACTATCTCCCAGTGCTTAAATGAAACTCCATATAAGCATACCTGCAGCCTTTACGAATATCCTCCTTCCCTTGCCTGGTCTAGTTCAGGTTCGACACAGGGAACCCACCACTCTGGTAGGCAGGTACATGGGAATTCATGTACCACTTACATCTGTGGCATGTGGAGGAATAACCAAACTTAACTAAGTCTTCATATTGGCATCAGGACAGGGAGGATAATGAAACTCACCTAAAGGGCTATTTAAACTAGCATATTTAACCTTTCCCCCACTACCACCCCCTTTCCAAACAGTTTCCTTCCTGTTCCTGTGCTCCCTCCTGTCCTAGCAGTCAGCCTTGCAGATTTACACCTCATCTGTACCTTGGAATATCTTGGAGCATCACATGAGGTCATCCGGCCCTCAATGAAAAAATGCTGCTTTAGGGAAGTTCGAGGCGATAGCCCAGCGGGTAGGGCGTTTGCCTTGCACATAGCCAGCCCATGCCGGCCCGGGTTAGATCCCCGGCATCCCATATGGTCCCCAAGCACCGCCAGGAGTAATTCCTGAGTGCAGACCCAGGAGAAACCCCTGAGCATTGCCGGGTGTGACCCAAAAAGAAAATGCTGCTTTAGAGGATTAAATGAGATACCAAGCAATACTTCATACGAGGCTGGACATGCAGTGTCCAGGTCATTCTCATACCTGTTAGGATGAAACAAATGGGGGAAAGGTCGTCTGGGATCATGAGATCAAGTTGGTGTGGTGACATGAACTAGTTACAGTCACTGTCATTCCCAGTTGAGTGTCTAGCTCACAGAGCGCAGATCATGCAAAGGAAGGATCCAGAAACTGTTGAGATTTGCATATTTTTTAAGCAGAGTATATGTATGTGACCATCCATATAAAACACCCCAATGCAGGCATGTCGAGAAAACACTTTCATACATGAAGGCAAATGTCACAATGAGTGACTAGCAGTAGTAAAGCTGACATTGCAAAACCAGCAGCTCAAGGGCTGTCTTTCCACCACAAGAGACACTGCAGGTGACAAGCAAGATTCTCTCTGATACAATGGAGACTGGACACTGGGGAAGTTTCATCCATCAAAGTGCCAGCACACAATAAAAATGTGATCAATTTTCTTTAAGCCCACAAGTGACCGCTAACCCTCATCTGCACTATGCTATGGTATCTGCTGAAAGCTCTTCAAAGTGTTTTGCAGCCTGCAACTTCAACAGAGTGTTTTGCAGCCTGCAACCTCAACAGCTGCTCGTGAGGCGCCCGGGAGGCATGGCGGGTTCTAGCCCTGGCCTGCCACCCCAGCCGAGCCTCACAACAAGCCAGACCACCCTCCCCACTCCATGGGGCCCGCCATTTTCCACATCCGGACTTCCCTCTCCTCACAACTCCACCCAGCAGACCAGACTATCACAGCTCGGTTCGTGTGGCCGCCGGTTCATCAATAAATGCTTTATTTAGAGGTGACTACAACAGTATGCCACCCGCACGGCAAGCCTGGCAAGCTGCTCGTGTAGTATTTGATATGCCAAATACCAGTAACATTTATATTAGGTCATTCCCGTGACCTAATATAATGGTTTGAGGCTCTTTATGTTCCTGGAGCGGGCGGATGCCTTTGGGTTCTACTAGCATGAGACAGGACATATGGAGATGTTACTGGCGCCCGCTCTAGCAAATAGATGATTAACGGGAAGATAGTGATAGTGATAGTGAACTTCAACAGACTCCAGAGACACAGACAGACAACTGCATTAACATTTCCTTTTCCAAAAAACTGGAGGCCATCCATTCATTATATCCATGAACCAACAGCGTCCTCAGTTAATAAGTCCTTGAAGAGCACAGATATGAGTTGGCTTGTTTTAAACCAGAGTGACTTGCTTTCTGGTTGTGTGTTTTTTGAGCAAATTAATCTCTCTGGGCTGCAGTTCCCTATTTATCTGAAGGGGATAAGGGCACATGTTTACTAAGGACTGCCATGAATATTAAACGCAAAATGTACAAATTTTAGGAAGGCACTTGGCACGTGAGAACTTGCATTATTACATTATACAGTAATTTTTGCTTGTTGAACAAGTACAGCTGAACCATACTTCTAACCTTCCTAGTGAGGATAGTGAGGCTCCACCCTCACCATTTTCGGCCAACAGCAGTGATATGGAACTAGATTACCTCAAATTCCTTGCTCCCAAGTGCATGGCACTGTAACAGGCACAGAGTAGTTGCTCCAAAAATGCTTTAAGCAGAATGAAATAAGAAGCACTCTGAGAAAATGTTATGAAAGCAGATTCACTTGGGACCTCAGAGGAAGGGCTAGAGCAAGCACTGCAAGTTTAGATCCTCTGTTAGATTGCAGACCAAGAGGGGCATTAGAATGGCCCGATTTCCCATCACAATAGAACGGGAAGCTCCATCACAGAACCGTGCTATGGACACTCATTCACCCACCCTACTTTTAACACACAATCCACTCTCTCACATGATTTTTCTCTAAAACACATGAATTAGTACAGGGCACAGGGGTTAAGGCACTTACCTTGCATGCAGCTGACCCAGGTTCTGTCCCCAGAAGTTCATGGTCCCCTAAGTACCACTGGAGGCAACCCACAAGCACAGAGTCAAGAACAGCCCCCCCGTACCACAATTTATATAAAATCATAAAAAGCCTAAAGAATTCCATAATGGTTTTTTTTTTTTTTTGGCTTTTTTGGGTCACACCCGCGATGCTCAGGGGTTACTCCTGGCTCTGCACTCAGGAATTACTCCTGGCGGTGCTCGGGGACCATATGGGATGCCGGGATCGAACCCGGGCGGCATGGTGGGCTATCGCTCCGGCCCCAATTCCATAATGTTTTATCTAGTTCTCGGAAATGTTTGGCTTCCAAATAGTAAGCAATAGAGTGTGTTGAACTTCTAACGGGTTTGCAGTCATTGTCTGACAGCAAAATTCTGCAGGATTGTTTGGGATCAGTGTTTCATATGGAGATTCTGGGCCGGAAAGCTTCATGAACAAGAGACTTGCCCACAGCAAACTTTGGTTAAAGGCCATAGAAACAACAAGTTTCAAATGCATGGTTCACCCCACATCCCAAAGTCAAAAGCATTTCTCTGTGAGTGAGTATATGAGGCTTTTAATAGTACAAAAGCTCTACCACCACAGTCTAATATAATGGAAGAACTCTAGCTCAGGTCAGGACTTAGACCATACAAGAGAGCCCAAGTCTCCCGAACCAAAGAGCGAGGATCTCACCTGAGAGGAGTCCTACCCAAAAAGAAAGGGAAGAAGGCGAAGGGACCTCAAGTCAGTCCCCTTGTGTACACCAAAGTAATCCTATCTGTGGACAGGAAGGGTCTTGTCAATAACCCTAAACAGAGTGTAGGAGGTAAGCAAAGGATTATGCCAAGGACTAATCCTGAGATTATCTCTTATGTGAGATAATATCAGTAAGTGCTTGAGATGAGAGCCTTCTACTGAGACTATACCACCTACACGGCAAAGCCTGGCAAGCTACCCGTGTTTTATTTACTTGTTATGCCAAAAACTAGTACCAATTATGGACCTCAGTTCCATGACCTGAAGAATGGTTTTGGGCTCCTCCTGTCCCTGGAGCAAGCAGATGCCCTTGGGATACACTTGCTTGTGACAGGACTCATGGAGATGTTACTAGTGCCCACTCGAGCAAATCGATGAACAATGGGAAGACAGTGATACAGTGATACAATGAGTATATGTGTTAAAATACCTGTATTGTTGCATAAATAAAAGATTCAGCTCTCTTTAGGGGAAAATATCAACTGCTCCAATATGAGCTTAAATAGTAAAGCACCATGTTATAATAAGGTCCCTACAAAAAAAGAAAATACAGACCAACATTTAATTAAATAAAATAAAACAACCCCTCTCTATGATATCTTGCTCTTTTTAATACTTACATATGGAAAATTTTTTGGAGGTGCCTGGGAGGGATGGTGGGTCCTAGTCCTGGCCCACCATCCCAGCAGAGCCTCGCAAACAAGCCAGACGAACCCCCACTCCATGAGGGCCTCCATTTTCCACATCCGGACTTCTCTCTCGTCAGACCTCCACCCAGCAGACCAGCCTAGCGGCCGCGCGGTTCATCAATTATTACTGGACTTAGAGATACCTACAAGAGTATGCTACCTGCACGGTAGAGCCTGGCAAGCTACCCGTGTTGTATTTGATATATATGCCAAATACCAGTAACAATTATAGACCTCATTCCGGAATGGATTGAGGCTCTTTATGTTCCTGGAGCAAGCAGATGCCTTGGGCTCTACTAGCATGAGACAGGACATATGGAGATGTTACTGGGGCCCGCTAGAGCAAATCGATGATGAACGGGAAAACAGTAATACAGTAATACAGTAATATGTCTGGTGATAGGGATCTTATGGCTTCACCTGTCATAATCTAACATCAACACTGATGCTAAAATAATGCCACACTACTGAGAAAAAAGTTTGATTACCTATCATGTCCACTCTATTGGCCCAAAAATACCGTTCTACAAACAGTTATTCCAAGGACCCTAAATCGGCTCTCATCCTGCTCTGCTCTCCAGTCCTCTGTAGACTCAACAGCCTCCATTCTTCAACTACTATTCAGCAAACATGGTTTCTGAGTCTGATTACTGTGAGTGATAACCACTACGGGTTCTGTTGGGGCTTTAAGTATATGCCCTTGAGCACTGGCGATATGGTATGGGGATAAGACACTTGCCTCGCATGCAGCATCCCATGGTTTGACACCATGCACAGCATCCCACGCACTGGCAGGAGTAATCCCAGCATACAGAGCCAGGACTAGGAGCTGAATACTGCCCAGAGCCATAATCCAAAAAGAAAAACAAAAGAACATGCCCCTGATGTAATGCATGCCAATTACTCAGTAACTGCAGGATTGATTTCTCTCACCTGATTTTCAATGACACACACATTCTATCTCTGTCCAATAGCCCTGCCTCTGCTTTCCAATGTTCATATCTCAGTAGCCTGAGAGAATGCTCAGCCCAGCTCTGCTCTTGAACTCTGGTCCTCTCTCCTTCATGCTCTGTGTTCTCTGCAGACTGCAGATTCACAGCGAACTCCTGTGTTTGTGAGATCAGTGACTCCTGGACAAAGGTTGCTTGTCCCCTACAGTCACTCCTCCCAGCTCAATCCCAAAGCCTGAGAAAATACAAACACCAGGTCTCATTTGTATCTATCTCAGAGAGCACAACACTCCAGCTACACCTGGATCTGCCAGGAGTTCAGGAAGGGCTCATTCCTTGTCTGCTCCACTCAGTGTTTCTTTTCCAACAGACTGGTGGCATTACCAAATGAGTCTGTGGGTTGATTGACTATCAACTATCCTCTGTGGACTCCTCTCTGGCTCAGTGTGACTGCCAGTCTATGAGGTCTACAGCGCAGACAGTCTTGGCTGTGACCAGATGTCTCTGATGAAACAGCCAGATGTGAAGTTGGGGGAGGTCCTGAGCCAGGGACCACCAGGATGGCTGCTAAAAGGCTCTGGATGCCAGCTGCACCCAGAATCTTCTGGAAAGTTTCAAAAACTATTCACGCCATGTTCCAGCTCTAGAGATTGTGATTCAATGGATCAGGGGAAGACTGGTGTATTATTCTGAAGTATCTCCAAAAAATCAAACCCAGATTCTGAGAACAAAATGATGACCACCATAGCAGAAGGGGGTGAAGGATAGCAGGGTGTTGCGGAATGCTTTGTTAGCATTCACAACTCAGTAGAATCAGATTTTGACATATAATGTTGCATATAAATTGTAGATCACTCTTTAATAGATAATTTTTAATTTGAAAAAAACAGTAAAGTTCTGGGGCTAAAGAGATAATATAGGGATTAAGATATTGCCTTGAATGTAGCTAACCCAGCTTGATTCCCAGTTCAGAGGACCGCATGGTCCTCTGAACACAACTGAGAACAGCTTTCAAGCACAGAACTAGAAATTACCCACAGCAATGCTGGGTATGATCCCAAAGGAACAACAGTGATCTCCCAAAGTGATTCTACTGTACAGTCAAAATTCTGGGTCACTGTCCAAGGGATCTTACAGGCAAAGTCAGGTATTCCAAAATTCTTCTGCAGTGCTCTATTAGTAAATAGAGCCATGAGCATGCTATCCCCATTGAGTAGATTTAAAAAAAAATCAAGCTTCAGAGATGTCAAATTACTGATCCTGAACACACATGGCAAGAAAGGAGTGGAAAGAAACTGTCTTGGCCAACTGCAGAGCAAGTGTCCTTCACCCTGGTGTAGTTCCCACAGTAATACCATCCCTTGGCCTCGCTGGAGGGCTTAGCACTTTGTTCTATTGCCCTGCGAGTTGGGTTTCCCTCTGTCCTAAGAAAGAACTGGAATCTAACTTGAACTTCTGCCTGGTTCCCTTCAACTCTTGATCCTTACTGTTGGGATATTATTTTCTTCACCTTGAAGGAACTCTGTCCATTAGAGCTCGGACACATCAAAACACAGTCATCAGTCACTCTTGGATACAATTCCCTCTGGTTGTTGACCTCTGTCCCTTTTTCCGCTATTATGTTTTCTCCCAGACTCCACCCAAAATCAGTCCTGGTTTCCTCCCTAATCGTCTGCATGCTATACGATAAAGACTGACCATTATAGCATCAGGTAAGTCCCTCTTCCTCCCGAGTATGTGTGGCCATGAGTCTTTTTTTCACTTTGCAATGAATTCTGATTACAAGTATTTATGAGGCACCTTTTATTTGAGTGAACTGATTTTTCGATTAAACTATAACCAGCATCTGTAACTACTCAATGCTTGGAAATATCATTTCTCCCAGGAATGTCTTTGAGCAACAGGGAAATGCCTGATACCTCTTTTGTACTTGGACTGCTGTCTGGTCCACTCTGCAAAACCCCTACAGGAGAAGTCAGCTGCGCAACTTCTGGGAGATTTTTATACAGAAGAGGCACTAGGCAACCTATTCTTCCCTTCGGACAATATCAGATCTGCACGTGATGTCTGGACTCTTTGCAGCCACCTTGGTGCCAATGGAAGCCACCAAACACAGGGCAAAGTTATGAAAATTGCAGTGGAGGTGAACAGAAGCCAACATGACATAGTGAGCCTGGAAGCTGACCTGTGTAAGACGCAGATTTATTTCTCCATTACTTAGGTAAATAAGCTATACAAAAGCGGGCAGGGCGTTTGCCTTGCATGTGGCCGACCCGGGTTCGATCCCTGGCATCCCATATGGTCCCCCCGAGCACCACCAGAAGTAATTCCTGAGTGCAGAGCCAGGAATAATCCCTGAGCATTGCTGGGTGTGACCCCAAAAGAAAAAAAAATAAAATAAATAAAATATCTTTTTTTTAATGTTTAGGGGTTTGGGCTGCTCTCTGAGGGGTGGGAGCTGTTGGGGACTATATACTTAGTTCAGTACTGGGGATGACTCCCGGGGGTGCTCTGGGGTGACTCCTGGTGGTGTGTAGGGTGGTCTCTGGGTTCCAGGAATCCAACCCCAGGGCTCCTGCAGCCCTGTAAGCCACTTACCCGGTGTCCCCACACCCGACCTGCATCACTTAGCCAAGTACTTCACAGACCCTTAGATGTCCGGGAAAAATTTGTTGCTCTAGTTCACAATCTAAATGATAAGTTTATGCAAATCAGAATCCCACCCATGGAACACACCTACCTCCTCTTACAATACAAACATGCCTTCTGAACATAAAAAATATCAATGCTGGGGCTGGAGCGGCTGAACAGCCGATCCGGGTTCGATCCTTGGCATCCCATATGGTCCCCCAAGCACCACCAGGAGTAACCCTTGAGTATTGCCAGATGTGAACCCCCAAAAAAAAATACCAATGGGGAAATAATATTGCTCCTTATGTTCTGTAAGAGCAGAAAATGAAGCCACTACACAGCTTTATTTTTCTGAAAATCAAGGCATTTAAGAGAATACAGCATCAGAGCAATCGTACAGGAGATAGATCAGGTGCTTGTCTTGTATACTGCCAACCCAGGTTCAAGCCCCAGAAGCATATATAATATATAGTTCCCCAAGCCAGTGCTAGGACTGACCCCCTGAGTGAGGAGTTAGGAGTAATCCTTGAGCACCACTGGGTGTGGTCCAATAAGCAGAGAGAGAGAGAGAGAGAGAGAGAGAGAGAGAGAGAGTCCATTTTGTGCGGTTTTCCTCCTCTAGTTGGAAGCCTTTCCCTCCCTGGCTGGCCAGGATGAGCTGTTTATGCAAATGTGGGGCCACTCCTCAGTCATATTAGGCACAGTTCCAACTGGCCACCCCAAGTGAACACAATTAAAAGTTAAACATCAATTAAAATTCACAAACCCCATTTAGCTCTCTGTAAACACACTAAATAACTGTACACGTTTGGGGCACAAATTAATCTAAACTGTTTTCATCACTCTTTAGTTATCAGACAGACTAGGCCTCGTTTCAGACCCTGTTTGCCGCTCATTTGGCTGCACAGAGAAAGCAATGAAAAATGAGCCTCGGACAAAAAGCTGAACACTCACACTGAAATAATGCACCCGCCAAGTGTCAGCCAGGCAACGTGGAGCCCAGAGGGATTTTCTAGGAGGGTGGACATACTCCAAGGGTGAGGTGACATCCAGGGTCCTAGTTCTGAGACCTCTACTGATATATCCCCTACTGTTATCCACTTGACTCAAAAAGTATCCTAATTCTTAATACATTGAAAACGAGTCCCACTTCTCACTATTGCTCCCAATTTTTAATAGGTTCCACTGAATTGTATAAGATCCACCCTTGATTTCATTTCTCTCTTTCTCCCTCAACTATGCCATCAGCAACTCCTACTACTTTGCTTTTGGATCTGGTGGATCCTCTGCACGCAACCTTCTTGTCATATATCTCCTGAGATTACAGCCACCACCTCCTAATAGGGCCCATAGCTGCCCCACAGATCTCATGTGCTAAGACCTAAGATCATTCTCTAGTACACATGTGCGCACGTGCACACACACACACAAACACACACACACATGAATTTGATCTCTATTGCTGCTGTAACAAATGGTGGCATACAAACTTGGTTATACCTATCTGGGCACTAAGATCGCAGACAATAACCATTGCAGAAGACCAGTTGGTTTCGGTCATTTACGTTAATGGTGAGCAGACCACTGGCTTCAAACACCACAAATATAGTCTATTAAAGCTCTGAGCTCAGGAGTCTAAAGTCAAAGGCTGTTGATGAGTCACATCCAGACTTCAGTAGTGACCGTGGTCTGGCTCTTGTTAGTCTCCAGAGGCCACCTGCATCCCTAGTCTTAGGCCACTCTTACAAAGATTATGTCTATGATTACCTTAGGCTGACCAGGGTGATCCACTATTTACAAAGCTCCTTGGGTCTTGCAAGATGATTTTGAGATTCTGAGCAGCTCTTTCCTACCTGGTTGGGACAGATAGGAAAGAGCTACTTGTTCATTCTACTGCAAAACCCAAACAAAACAACACAGGTCCTTGATGGATCTGCCACTGAGGGGCGTCCTTCTCCCCACGAGCACCCATCCCCCTGCCCAGTCCTCTCCCCTCCCCTCGTCATCTTCTAAGCAGCCCCCTCTAGGTCAGCCCTCATTAGGGGCTTCGCTCATGCTGCCTTCTCCATCTGGGGTGTTCTTCCATAAAGTTCATTCAGTGGGTTCATATTTGGAGTCTCCCAAGAGATATTCGGAGGAGTCAGGGTTATGTTCAGTCAAATGCAGGCAACTGGATGGATGGGTTTGGTGCCAGGGCCCAAGGTTGCTCGGACTCTACAGTGTCAAAGATTACCTAGGACACCGGCGGTGCTCAAGGGTGATGCTTGGTGAAGACTCTGTGGTGCCCAGGATCAAAGTCAGCTCAGGGGGCATGCCAGGCACACACCCTAACCCTTTATTCTCTCCGGAGCCCTGATTCATCCTTGAGAGCTAACTCTGCTCTGAGATCATCTCCTTGATGATGTTTTTTAAGTCAGTAAGTCAGCTACCAGGGGCAATTTCTTTTTTTTTTTTTTAGAAGATTTTAAAATATCACTGTGAGACAACTACAAAGCTGCTTATGATTGGGTTTCAGTCATACAGTGTTGTAGCACCTATCCCTCCACCAGTGCACATTTCCCAGCACCAATGTCCCCTGATTCCCTCCCTCCCCCACTTGCCTCTATGACAAGCAATTTTATTCTCTCTCTTTCTCTCTCTCTTTCTCTCTCTTTCCTTTTGCACATTGTGGTTTGCAATATATATGTGTGTGTGTATATACACACACATATATATATCCCAAAGCCAATATATATATATATATATATATATATAGAGAGAGAGAGAGAGAGAGGTTATCATGCATATTCCTTTACTTACTTTCAATACTCAGTTCTAGTTTAGCATTACCATTTCCAACTATTATTGGCAAACTGATCCCTTCTCTGTCTTACCTAACCTCTGCCCCCCACACACTTGTGGTAGATTCCAACCCTTGACAGGCCCATCTTTTCACTCTATCATCCAAAATGGTGACTGACACAGAGAGCAATGTAATATTTATTGAAGTTCAAAAGAAATAACTTCAAATTACTAGCAATTTTCCCCCATTGCATGTCTTCAACTCACTATGGCTCTAAATTCCACAGGTTTTGTAAATGGTTTTAAAACTCAGCAACAGTCTCATCCTAGATTGGTTTTAAAATGAGAGTAAGTGAGACAGAACGTGATACAAACATCTGTAGAAGCCTGCAAAACACGGAGTGAGGAGCTCTGGCTAAGAAAATGTGAAGAGTATAAAGAAGACTTGGAGGGTTTCACTGTTGTTGACACGTCATTAAATATGACTAATGAGACCAATGGAGCTGCCAAACATAACTATGGCAGAGGTGGTTTTCAAATAAAAAAAAGAGGAAAAATATTTCTTGGACACACTTTATTAACGGTCATAGTATGAGCAAACACTGTGCTCAGAGCTTTACATGAAAGACCTCAGCAAATCCTCCAAGTCCTGTGATAAAGGGGCACTATCCATGCTTCTCATTCACAGATGAGAAAACGTCAGTTCAAAGAAGTTAGAAGGCTGGAACACTGCATGGCTAAAACCCAAACATGAACATCTTTGTAATTGTATATCTCACAGTGGTATAATAAAAAAAATTAAAAAAATAAAAGCAGTTCGATGGGCTGTGGATGTGATGATTCAGGGATCAAGTGCATTGCACTTGCAGGTCTGAGTCACGGGTTCAATTTCTGTCACTAAAAATAAACCAACATAGGAGTTCCATAACTTGCCCAAACAAATCTAGTATATAACAGATTCAGGATCCCAAAGCCAAGCTCTAAACTTCGCACTCTATTGCACCGGCCTTTACAGATTATGCTGGATGCTATGAAGCACTAATCAGCTCCGCAATCTTTTGACCCCTGTGGACCGGTACCTTTCCTGCACACCAGTCCATGGAACAGCAGCTATAAACAAGGCTGTGGGCCAGTAAGTCGATTTCAGACTTTCTATACTTGTGGGCCCACACCGGTCTATGGACTGATGGTCGAACAGTGCCATGTTAGGCGAATGCAGACCTGTCCTTGAGAAGCAGTTGGCTTTGGGGCCAAATAGATAGTATAGGGATTAAGATACTTGCCTTGAATGTAGCTAACCCAGCTTGATTCCCAGTTCAGAGGACCGCATGGTCCTCACAACTGAGAACATCTTTCAAGCACAGAACTAGAAGTTACCCACAAGCAATTCTGGGTATGATACCAAAAGAACAACAGTGATCTCCCAAAGTGATTCTACTGTACAGTCAAAATTCTGGGTCACTGTCCAAGGGATCTTACAGGTAAAGTCAGGTATTCCAAAATTCTTCTGCAGTGCTCTATTAGTAAATAGAGCCATGAGCATGCTATCCCCATTGAGTAGATTTAAAAAAAAATCAAGCCTCAGAGATGTCAAATTACTGATCCTGAACACACATGGCAAGAAAGGAGTGGAAAGAAACTGTCTTGGCCAACTGCAGAGCAAGTGTCCTTCACCCTGGTGTAGTTCCCACAGTAATACCATCCCTTGGCCTCGCCGGAGGGCTTAGACTTTGTTCTATTGCCCTGCGAGTTGGGTTTCCCTCTGTCCTAAGAAAGAACTGGAATCTAACTTGAACTTCTGCCTGGTTCCTTTCAGCTCTTGATCCTTACTGTTGGGATATTATTTTCTTCACCTTGAAGGAACTCTGTCCATTAGAGCCTGGACACATCAAAACACAGTCACCAGTGCTGGGCTCGCCGGTGAAGTTGACAAGTCACGAGGGAGAAAATGAATCCCTCAAGGCAGAGCTGCACAACTGCAAACATGCTGCTTAGCTCCCCAAATGCTAGCAGCTCCCAGGAACTCGGGCCTCCCATCTCCTTATGCTTTGTTCTTTGGTTACAATGTCTCATAAAGTCTGGTTGCCAGAGCCTCTAATATGCTTATTGTAGTTCAGAATATAAAATCATACTCATGGTAAAATACACAAATACATCACACACAGACATGCACACACATACACACACGTAAAAAATAAGTCTGCTTTCTGTTCTAGACCCCAGGCACCCTTTTCTGGAGACGACTACTGTTGTATACACGTGCGCACGCATGCACGCACACAGAGACACACATGCACAGTAAGGGAAGAGCAATTTCAGGTATGGGTCACTCTGGGCGTAGTAGGGAGATGTGTAGGACAGGTGAGACTAAACCTCGGAGCGTGGGAGCTTCTTCAGTGGTTCCAGGAACTAGGACAGTAACTTGAAGCAAAACCATTGGAAACAAGGAGAATCCGTGATGGGGACTGGAGTGATAGTACAGTGGTTAAAGTGCCTTACACACAGCCAACCTGGGTTCAGTCCCTATCACTCATGATGGTCCCCTGAACCTGCCAGGAGTGATCCTTGAGTGCAGAGCCAGGAGTAAGCCCTGAGCACAGATGAGTGTGGCCCCAAAACCAACCAAACAAAAAGAATTGGTGAAATGTTGGTTTGGGTTTGGCGGTTCAGGTTGGCTAGCTAGAAGCGGTGCGATGTGCACAGTTTGGGGAGGGGGGCAGCTTGACAGAGTGCAGTTTCCACGCACAGAGTCTGGGGAGCTGGTACAAGTGTGCAGTTGCAGATGTATTTGTGGTCTCTGCACGGCAACAGACAGCTGGAAATGAGGGTTCAGAGCTCCAGAGAGCTGCTGGGCTGCAGACAAAGGAGAGTATCAGCCACAGAAAAGGCTGAGCTCCCACTGGGGGTTCTAGGGCCTGGAGGATGTGCCCAGGGGAATGCAAAGCAGCCACCGGCTCCGAGTCATTACTGCTCCACTGATGACGACTTGTCCTCCAGACTTGCCAAGAACCTATTTTCATCTGGAGACAGAGTTCTGGCGTACAGCTCTTGCAGTCCTGTCCTGCTTCCGTTGTTTCCTACAGGGACATCCCTGCTGTTACAGATCAAGCACTGGCACTTTGGAGCCTGAGACTTGGAAGGTTTTCTAGGTGAGAGTGGCAGCTAGCTTGCATTCCAACCGCATTTTCCTCGATGAGGGTTTACAGCTTTCTCTCAGGCTATGTTGCAGCAACACGGCGTGTGGGAGAAAGGTGCAGACACCTTGCAGTGTGCGGGCTTATGTTTCTGCCGCTGCCAAGGGCAGTTCTTCTGCCAAGGTTCATCCTAGGTGTAAGGATGGGGCAAATCAGCCCCTGCTGGCCGCATATTGCTAGTAAGAAAAAAAAGTTGGGCTTTTCTGTGCCCCTAAAATGTTGTACTTGTATGGTCAGTACAACTCTTCCTCTTTGTGTTTTGTAATGCCGTTTATTGACAATGAAACACATCCACAAGTGTAAGCCCTGACTCCAGCACAACACAGAGCATTGCCATAGCCTAGAAAGTCACGATCAGTCACTCTGAGTGAACCCTCCATCACTTGTATCTCTTGTATCACTTGTCTTCCCATTGTTCATCAATGAACCATTGTTCAACTAATGGAGGTGCCAGTAACATCTCCATTAGTTGGGAATAAGGTTCATTATTGTTACTGTTTTTGCATATTGAATAAACCATGGGTAGAGAAAACTGTCTTTTATCATCATAGCTTAGTTTTGTGATTAAAAAAACACACAAAGAGAGACATGGAAGAACATGGACTTTGGGTTAAACCTGGCTGTGCTCATGGCATACTCCTGGTCATGCTTGGCGGACCTTATAAGGTGCCAGGAATCAAGCCAGGCTCAGCTGCACAGTAGGCAAGTAATTTCCCCTCAGACTCTATATATCTCTCCAGTCCTGAATTTTGTGAATTTTTTTGCTTAGCAGAGTTCTGATGGAAGCTGATAGATAGAGAGATGAGCTACCTTGGGCCCACCATCAGTTTATGTGTGACCCATGAGTTGCTCCAGTTCAAATAGTTGAAAGAAAAAAATCGAGAGACAAATAATAGCTTGTGAGGCAAAATCTCTGAAATTTACTTTTCAAGGCCTGTGAGCAAATGTGAGTGGCTCTCACCTTTGTGGCGAGCACACTGTCTGTCCTTGGTAGCCTCCTGATGATATCACAGGGGTTGAATGACTAGACAGGGATTCTGTGATCCGGCGCTGTTAAGATCTGGCAGAGTATGGACAAGTCTACTGATCCCTGCCTCTCTCTCCATCACACACGTAGACCCAAGTGCTGGGACCAACATTGAGAACCAGGTGTTCTGACCAGTATCAGAAATCACATTCATGTCAGCCACATACATCCTTCATGAAATTCATGTATGTTCATGAAAAGAGCAAATATTGGGGGTTAGAAAGAGAGTACAGCAGGTAAGGCACTTGTCTTGCACTCTTGTTTGTCCTGGGTTCAAACCCTAGCACTGCATACTCCAGATTTATTGACAATGAATAAATCTGGCATATAGCAGATTTAGGATCCCAAAGCCAAATTCTAAACTCCAGCAGAAGTGATCCCTGAGCACAGAGTCAAAAGCAAGCACTGAGCACTTCTTCCACTCCCTGCCCCAAACAAAACAAAGCATAAAATCTAAATATTCTCAAAATATGACATAAGTGTGGAACGTGAGTACTCTTCAAGATCCCAACTCTTGGTAAAACTACTCCAGCCTAAGACGTTTTGTTTGATTTTTGGGAGGCCACACCCACTTTTATACCCCACTTAGGGGTTTCTCCCTCAGAAGCTCCTGGAGACTGCAGCTATGCTGAATCATTCTGGCATTAGAAGCCTGTTTCTTTAAGTTTTGCCAAGGACCTCATCTTCCTTAACAAAAAATACTCCCTTTCTTAGCTGAAGGATTTCTCTCATTAAGAGCCATTTCTGGGATTGGGAGATAGCTTTGGGGCCTGAGGGTGCATGCTTTGACCCCCTACACTGCACAGCCCGTCTCTAGGATCTTCTGAGTGAGCCTAGTGGGCCCGGCACCATAGGTCTGAACAGTGTCAGCAGACCAAGCACAGACATTGAATAGTTAAGTCCAGTTGACTAAGTATTGCAAGGAGTAGCCCCTGAGCACCCTGAGCACTGGTTGGGAGGCCTAAATTTATTTTTTTAAAGAACTATTTTGGGACTCCAGAATGGGGTGAGAGGAAGGTCGACTGATTTGGATATCTGCAAACCTTGAGTTGGTCTATCAGGCAACACAAATAGAGATCAGAGTTGAATTTCTTAGCACAACAGTGAACAAGCTGAGTGCCCTTTCTTTAAGTATATGCCACACAAGCCCTAATCACAGAGGTTTTGTCCACCCCCCAAAAAAACAAACAAAAAAATAAGAAATTAAAAACCATCACTTAGAAGGCTGTCAAATTATTTGCCAGATGTGAATATCCACAACCCAGTTCTGCTTTGAGGTGAGGCTCTCTGAAAGCGATGGCTCCTTTCATCAGAAAAATACACACGTGCATCCCTCCCACCAAATCCTGGGACTCCTGAACTCCTGGGGCATGGCCAAGGAACCTAAAAAAAAATAATTTACTCTACTATTGATTGTGCCTTAGGAACCAGGAGAGGCTTTCCAAAACGGCAATGCTTACCCCACACCCCGGTACATGAAACGTCACTGGTGTTTGTTTCAGGAGAGAATGAACAAACAGGTTTTAAATTATGACTGAACTTCTCTTTAGGAAGAGAACCCAAGCATTCAACTTGAGAGCAATTTCGTTTTGTTTCATTTCATGTGGTGGTGCTTGGGATGCAGGCGGTGTCAGGAACGGAAGGCAGCAGGGATCTTGCAGGCAAAGCACGCGCCAGCTGCATACGCCATCTCTGAGTTTCTGATTTAAGGGCAAATTAATCAGTGCTGGCACTTGCAAAGTGCGCTCACGCACGCATATGTTTATATGTATGTGTGTGTGTATGTGTGTGTGAGAGACAGACAGAGAGAGAGAGAGAGAACCAATCTTTGAGAGGAGAATGTGTATGTGAGAGAGAGTGTGTGTGTGTGTGTGTTTGTGTAAGAAATAAAATGTGTATATGGGCCCCTCGGAAAGCAGGATGAGAACGCTATTCGGGTCTCCCAAAGAGGAATTGAGAGCGCTATGCTTGGAATATCACGCCTCACTCAAGTGAAAGGAGGAATTCTGAGCTCCGACCTCCATCGCTGTTCCAGAGTCAGGGACGCTGTCTCATTTGCCAAGGCATCGAAAATCAGATGGGCTGGACATGTCATGCGCATTTGGAGACAACCGCTGAACTAGAGCCATTACCAACTGGATCCCATGGGATGTCGAAAGATCACGTGGCCGCCCACCTACAAGATGGTCAGACTTCTTTGTCAAGACCCTGAATGAACGGTTTGAGGCTCTTCATATTCCTGAAGCAACCAGATGCCATTGGGCTACACTAGCACATGGTAGGGTCAAATGGAAATGTTACTGGCGCCCGCTCAAGCAAATCGATGAATAACGGGATGTCAAGTGATCAAGTGATATGTGTGAGAGAGAAAAATCAGCCTTTGAGAGGAGAGTGTGTGAGAACTGTCCTTGCAGAGAACTGTCCTTTCTGAGTGCCGCCAGGCATTGGTTCTCTGGATGGAGCTGAATTCCCCCAGGGGACACCAGTCGGGGGCTCCCATGAAGCTCAGCCCATGGAGGTGAACTCTGCAAACCTTTTCCACAGCCCCTCCTCCCCCCAATTGGAGAGCTCTAGTCCACTGGGGTGGGCAGCTTTCTAGCACCTTCCAAAGACTTCAATTCCCTCTCATCCTAGTCTGCTTTCTTATCGCTAAACCGCCTTAAACTCCATCCCACTGCGAGGCTCGAGAGAATTACCAGCCATCTGTAGCTTTTATCTCTCCACCTCCCCAGCGGCACACGGGAGAGCTCTCCCCGCGACAGAAATAAGAAGGAAGTAGCGGAATTCCCAAAGGGGCGAATCTGCATCTCTCTGAGGTACTGAGCACATCCTACACTGACGAAGCACCAGCCTCTGGCTTTCCTGAGTTCTCCTCTGTCGTGTCTTGGCTGGAAGCAGGAGACTGATACAGAAGTGCCTGCTTGCGGCTAGCTCTGCTCACTGAGGAAAATCAAATGGGGAAGGCAGGTGCCTGAGCAAGGCTGCCCTGGGGCAGGCACTTGCAGGCAGGACTCTAGAGAAAGGAAAGCCAAGGCACCGCCCTTCCCTGAACATTCAGAGACAGAGTTGTGATTGTTTCTCAGGGGTCCGCACAACACGGAACCCCTGAGAGCGCAGCTAAGGAAAGAGCATTTCCATTTCCCAGGATCATCAGACACTGCTGCTGCTTCTACTGTTTCTGTTTATACTTTTGCTGGTCCTATTTCTGCATACACAGACATCACACACACAAACACATAGATACTGGTTCTTTTTACACACAAACACACACATCAACAATACATATAGATATTGGTTCTTTTTACACAAACACACACACACACACACACACACACACACACACACACACACACACACCAAAAAATGATCTTGCTGGCTGACGGCAGTAGAAGCAGCACTCTGGGTTCTTCTCCCAGGTCAGGATCTACCCGACACCTGTGCTCACAAAGAAAGATCAGCAGACAGAAACAAACCCGAGGGCCTAAATCATGTTTTTGGGCTTTTGTTTTTTGTTGGACTTTTTGTTTGTTTTTTGGTGACAATTTTCCAGTGGATTCTCACATCCTGGGAGGATAAAGCCTCAGTTTCCTAAACCGGTCATTGGACTGGGTGAGCCATAAACTGCCAGGATCCAAAGCAGCCAAGGCTGATGTATGAACATCATTATCAGTAACCAGAGAACAAGAGCTCGAAGCCAGCCAGAGACCCTGTGGTAACGCTGATTCCATACTGGGGGCGCCCTCCTCTCTCCACGGCTGGATCTGCTGCCAATCCTCCCTTCTCCAGCTCTTGGAGAAGAACCTGCAGCCTCATGTTGCTCTCCACACTACGTCTTTCCTTCCCCAGCTTGCCCAAAGGGTGGCACCTTCACCTCGCTCACCTGGCTGGAGGGCCAGGAAAGTCTCCTGAGACCCGGGCCAGAACAAGTTCCCTCTGACAGACTCCCAGAGCAGTGAGTACCATGACGCACGGCCACCACCATGCTGGGCTAACCAGGCCAACAATGAACCTGAGAAGGTGCTGCATTCTCCCAGTCTCTCCTGGGAACCCCTTTGAGAGGCCTTCCTGAACTCCACCAACCTCTGCAGAGATGTTAAAGATTGTTTCAAAACCCCTAAGGCCCAAGAACTCTACTGACTCAGCCCCAGACAAACCAGCATTAACCCGCTTGGTGCTGTTATTTCAAGGCAGGGGTAGAAATCTACACACTCTGGGTGCATTGCTGAGGAGGAGGAGCTGTAGGCGATCTTGGAGATTAGGTACTATTGCCAGTGGAACCCAGGCAGTGCCCTGTAATCTGCTACAGCCTGTGAACAGTTACATAAAGACTCAGAATAGCTTCTCAGCCCTTCAGCTCAGTAACTGCAAGCCACTGATTTTCCCACACATAAGAAGTTTTTATTCAAGTGATAAAGACATTTTGGCTGTCAAGAGCCTTTGGACTTTTGAGGCCCAGAGTGATTAGTCCAGGAGGTAGGGTGTTTGCCTTGCCGTGGCCAACCTGGGTTCAATCCCTGGCATCCCATATGGTCCCCAAGCACCACCAGGAGTAATTCCTGAGTGAAGAGCCAGTAGTAACCCCTGAGCACCACCAGTGTGACCCAAAAAAAAAAAAAAAAGAGCCTTTGGACTTTGAAATTGTGAATCCAGGTAGCCCTCCTTGAATGCTCATGTGCTAGGCCAGGTTCCACGTTTCTATACACGCACAATGAAATACATATCCTACAGTCTCTGTATTCATAGTCTATTTCTACTATATACAGGATGAACATAGAGAAGTTCATCTTATCCTCCCAGTAATCCTACACAATAAGTCTTGCCCCATTACTTTCCAGAGAAGGAAACAGAGGCATCAAGTGCAAGCCAGAGCAGCAGCATTAAGACCAGCCCCTCGAAGCCCTGTGGATACTGAGTGATTGCTGAGGAAACAAAGACACAAAACACAAGCTTGAGAGTCTTCTGTGGAGATGGACCTGCGAACTGACAGCCCATCCCCTTTCGTGGGCACAGCTCCCACTGAACTCCAGGCTTACAGAAAGACTGTCACCATGGAACAAATCCCAGAGTGGGTTCATGAATTTTGCATGAAAGATGAGTCTACAAAACTTCAACTGTGATTCTGGAGTGTCCTTCCGGGATGTTTGCATGCAAATGGTCGAAGAATGTCACAGCAAGGCTTCCATTACCCCCCTTCCTATCTAGGTGTGCACTGCCTCAACTTGGATCCAGAGGAGCTTCCTGCCCCCCCACCCCCACCGCCCCCAGCACCAACCAGCAGGAACTATGCAGGAGACTTGCATAGTGATAGCTGTCCTTTTCCCACTCACATGGTACAGGCTGCTAGAAACCCACAGCGTCTTCCTTTTAGTGCCAGACTACTCCTAGAAAAGTCACTGCCATTGGGGGAAAGAAACTAGCTCCATCTCCCTGTCCTGATGAAATATATCTTCACAAGGCATTGGAGCAATCGAGAGGCAAACAGCAGGCTGACAATACAAAACAACATGATACAATGACACTCAGATCCTTTGAAATCTGAAGCTCTATAAGCGAGCACCCAGGAAACTTTATGAACAATGGGAAAATTAAAGCTGGAGAGATAGTAGCGCGGTAGGGCACTTGCCTTGCATGAAACCAATCCAGGTTTGATCCCTAGCATCCCACATGGTCCCCCTGAGTACTACCAGGAGTGATTCCCTAGTGCAGAACCAGTAACCCCTGAGTACTGCCAGGTAAAACAAAGGAATTCAGCTGCTCCAGCAAGCAGACATAGAAATCCAGTAAAGTTCAAGTTCATCCAAAGTCTCAATCCTGTTAAGGAAGAACTCAAACCGACACTCACAGCATGGAAATACTGGAAGAGAAATTTAAGCAGCTCAAAAAAGAACTGATAAGGAATATAAGAGAAGTCATAGAAATAGAGTTGAAGGAGCTAAAAACTATAATAACAGTCACAGTAATAGAATTCTGAATGCTGAAAACTGTATTAGGGAACTTGGGAACAAAACACAAGTTGGCAACAAAAGTGTTGAAGCAAAAGAGATGTAACAAAAAATATGGAAGAAATTGTGAGACACTTAATGGACAACAGCAAGAGGAATAATCCCCAAATTACAGAAACAGCAGAATGAGAGTGAAAAAGAGAGAGAGGAAGAACGGCTGGTACAAGAGATAATAGCTCAGAACCTCCCTCGTGTCTGGAGGGAGACTTTTGCACAGATTCAAGAGGCCCCAAATGCACCAAACAAAATAAAATACTAGACACATTAGAATCAAAATGGCAAGAACTACAGAGACAGACTACTTGCTGCATAGAGAAGCAAAATCTCAAACGCAAGGAAAATGATATAAAAGTCACTACATATTTCTCATACGAAACCAGAGACGCTAGAGAGGAACGTGATGATTTACTTTATGTAGTGAATGGAAAGAAAAAACTTCAACCTAGAGTCTCTGTGAAGTTGTCATTTAGATTTGAGGGAGGGATAAAAATATTCTCCAAAACACAAGTGCTGGCAACATTTGCTGCATCTAAACCAACCGCACAAGAATTACTGAAAGGCCAGGCTATAAAAAAGAAAATTGCTAATTGCAAAACAACCAAATCCCACAGAGAAAAATGGCAACAGATTCCTTTATATCAATAATCTCTCTGAATGTCAATTGACTGAACTCCTCCACAAAAAGGCGTAGAGTGGCAGAATGGATCAGGAAACAAAACCCAACTTTATGCTGTTGATGGAAACACACTTGAATTAGTGAGATAAACACAGGCTCAGAGTGAACGGATGGAAAACAAATATACATACTAATGGTAGAGGAGAAAAACCAAGGACAGCTACACTTACATCAGGCCTAATAGCATTCAAGCTAGAAAAAAGAAGTAAGAGATAGGGATGGTCATTTATACTGGTTAAGGAGCCAATAGATTAGGAGGTCTTGACGCTTATCAACACAAATGCACAGAATGAAGAGGCAGCAAAGTTCATCAAGATACTGCTCTCACAGACATTAAAAAAGATACATCAATGGAAACAACAGCAGCGAGAGACTGCAACACCCCACTTTCACCATTGCCAGACAGAAGATCAATAAGGAAACAAGAGTCCCACATGAGGACCTGGAAGAACTGAGACCAATGGACACATGTCGGGTTTTCTGAAAGTTGAATGCACGTTCTTCTCTAGAGCACAAGGGTCATCCTTCGGGTGAGACCACATACTAGGTAAAATAAACATAATAAAGTAAAAAAATTCATATCAATCAACTTCTCATATCACAAGTTTATGAAGGCCAAAATTAACCAGACAAAGATGAATTTAGAAACACTCCAACACTTGGAAATTGAACAAAAATGCTGCTAAATCACAGCTGGATCGTAGAGTAAATCAAAGAAGAAAGAAAACTACCCTTCAAAGCAAACGAGAATGAAGAAACAAAATACAGAAACTGTAGAACACAGAAAAGAGAGTATAGGGAGGGGGCCATGGAGGGGTGTGGTTCATAGCAATCAGGGGTGGATTAAGAAAGAAAAAGTTCAAATCAACAACCTAAACATACATCTTAAGAATCTAGAAAAGAAACAATGGGGGCCAGAGTGATAGCATAGCCCATAGTGCATTTGCCTTGCATGTGGCCAACCCAGCATTCAATCCCAAGCATTCCATATGGTACCCCGAGCACTGCCAGGAGTGATTCCTGAGTGCAGAGCCAGAAGCATTGCATTGCTGGGTGTGACCCAAAAAGGAGAAAGAAAGAAAGAAAGAAAAGAAAGAAAGAAAGAAAAGAAAGAAAGAAAGAAAGAAAGAAAGAAAGAAAGAAAGAAAGAAAGAAAGAAAAGAAAGAAAGAAAAAGAAAGAAAGAAAGAAAGAAAGAGAAGGGAGGGAGGGAGGGAGGGAGGGAGGGAGGAGGGAGGGAGGGAGGGAGAGAGAGAGAGAGAGAGAGAGAGAAAGAAAAAGAAAGAAAGAAAGAAAGAAAGAAAGAAAGAAAGAAAGAAAGAAAGAAAGAAAGAAAGAAAGAAAGAAAGAGAGAGGGAGGGAGGGAGGGAGAGAGATAGAGAGAGAGAGAGAGAAAGAAAGAAAGAAAGAAAGAAAGAAAGAAAGAAAGAAAGAAAGAAAGAAAGAAAGAAAGAAAGAAAGAAAGAAAGAAGGGAGGGAGGGAGGGAGGGAGGGAGGGGGAGGGAGGGAGGGAGGGAGAGAGAGAGAGAGAGAGAAAGAAAGAAAGAAAGAAAAAGAAAGAAAAAGAAAGAAAGAAAGAAAGAAAAGAAAGAAAGAAAGAAAGAAAGAAAGAAAGAAAGAGAGGAGGGAGGGAGGGAGGGAGAGAGATAGAGAGAGAGAGAGAAAGAAAGAAAAAGAAAGAAAAAGAAAGAAAGAAAGAAAGAAAGAAAGAAAGAAAGAAAGAAAAGAAAGAAAGAAAAAGAAAGAAAAAGAAAAGAAAGAAAGAAAGAAAGAAAGAAAGAAAGAAAGAAAGAAAGAGAAAGAGAGAAAGAAAGAAAGAAAGAAAGAAAGAGAGAGAGAGAGAGAGAGAGAGAGAAAGAAAGAAAGAAAGAAAGAAAGAAAGAAAGAAAGAAAGAAAGAAAGAAAGAAAGAAAGAAAGAAAGAAAGAAAGAAAGAAAGAAAAAGAAAGAAAGAAAGAGAGAAAGAGAGAAAGAAAGAAAGAAAGAAAGAAAGAAAGAGAGAGAGAGAGAGAAAGAAAGAAAGAAAGAAAGAAAGAAAGAAAGAAAGAAAGAAAGAAAGAAAGAAAGAAAGAAAGAAAGAAAGAAAGAAAGAAAGAAAGAAAGAAAGAAAGAAAGAAAAGAAATCAATGACTTGGAAATCAAGAGAACAATACAACAGAACACTGCAACCAGGAGCTAGTTCTTTGAAAGTGTAAATAATATAGGCAAATCTTTAGCTAGGTTTGTGAGAAAAAAATAATAGAAAAAAAAAGACCAGAGACTAAAGGGGAGAGAATTTTAATAGATCCTTCATGAGTACAAAAGATCTTGAGAGCTTACTATGTCCTCTGCAGAAACTGGGAAAACTGGATGCATTTCTAGAAGCATATAACCTCCAAAACTGAACAAGAAGGAAACAGAAACCGGAACAGAATGTTTGGCCAAGGAGATTGAAAATGACCAACTAAATTAACTGTGTTACCTGGCATCCCTCCGCTCAGCTGTCCTTCCCGTCCACCTTAACCAGAGCACTGTCCGGTGGCCAAGGTCTGGGCCAGGACAGGCTCCTGACCTGTGCCAGGGTAAGCATAGCAGTTCCCTAGTACTGGGAAACAGAACCAAGAAGTCATTCTTTCTCAGGTTGCCTGAGCTGCAAAACGAGCATTCCATTCCCCACCCCCAAGGGAAATGGGAAATAATCCTAAAGATACTTAATATCCCAGTCCGGTCTGACATCAAGTGTGGAGCCTGTGCGTCCTAATCTTTGTAAATAAAACTTTGGCACCCAGGGTCGGGGAAGCCAGTTGAGACTGCATCAGTTACTGATGCGCAACTGACTATGTCAGGAGTTGTTTGGAGATTACATTGTTCACTCAGTGTTTACTGTGTACCTACTAAGGCCAGCCAGTCAGGGAAGCAGATGGGAAACCAGATAGATGCGGTCCTCCTCGGTCATGCAATTGCAGCGGAAGGTAAAATCATCCTGGGGAGGGTCATGCCTCACGGACTACACGGAAAGCAGAGAAAAATAACATAACAGTAGGTTTTAATCAATTAGCAATTGGAAGTGAAGTGGAACAAAAATTAATTACACTATTTATGAGCTTCTCGAGTTTCTTTTCCAACAAATTTATATCCTAAAACTAAGTGATGGTGAAGAATGACTGATAGGGGCAGTCACGATGTGAAGGAGGGCTCCCTGGGCTCCCTCATCCCAGCCTTCCTGCCAGGAGCAGGGACCGCCAGGCTCTCTGCTATTATTTACACCAGATTTGCATACACAAGATGAATGTTTGCTTAAATAACTTGGTAGTGGAAAAAACGGATGCAATTTGGAACTGTGGTTTCCAGAAAACACTTAATCCAGCCAAAATATTTCACCCGTTAAGTTGGGGTTATTTGCTGCAAAACTGCCTTCAACAGAGAACACTTTGAAAAAAGTTTTAGAATACATTTGAATTTCAGGAAATTAAATATAGGCCACACTGGAAAGAGTTCGTAATACTAAAGAGTTGCTTTTCTATTCTAAGGCAACAGAAATGCATTTAAGGATGGGAAACAGGACAGACTTGCTCGCCTGAATGCACTATCCCCTCTCATTTCTTCTTGCTCATGCAACCTCAGTTTTGTCCATCCAGATATCCTCTTTCCTGGTTCTGCCCCCCCCCACCTCCCACCCCTCAAAGTCACAGATGTCACACCAGCATAGTTCTGGTAAATAAAAAACTCAGACACTTTTTAGTTCCTGAGAGGGAGAGTTTTCAAGAGAAATTCTTTTTGTTTATTCGGAGGCCACACCCAGCTGTCTCAGGGCTTGTTCTTGATTCTGTGCCCAGGACTCACTGCTGGTGGGCTCAGGGGACTATGTGGCGTGTCAGGGATTGAACCTGCGTCGGTCAGTTCTGTGCCAGGCAAGCACCCTATCTGCTGTACTATCTGGCCCTGCTGAACAAACTTTTCCTCTCTTTCTTCTATAAATACAGGCCAGTCACCTGGGATTGCAGCCACTGCAGTGTCACCATGAGGAGAACTAGCACGCTTTTACAAGGCCCTGCTTAAAAGCTGAACCAGTCTAACGTCTGGGCTCCAGTACGTGAGAAAACCACACCCCCTACTGTTCAAAGCCCTGCTCTTTGACTTAGAACAAATTTTCCAACGGGTATAGCATAGCAAAGGTAAAAGCTTATGCCTATTGTTTATGTGGGGGTGGGGGGGTATTTGAGCCATATCCAATTGTGCTCAAGGCTTAATCCTGGCCCTGAACCTGGAGTCACCCCCTCACAACTGTATGGAGTGCTGAGGATTGAACCCAGGTCAGTCACATGGCAAGACAGGTGCTCCCAGCTGTACTAACCCTCAGGCTCCAAAAGTTTAAGTCTTTTAAACTTTAAAATTGAAATTACCAGTTTGAAACTTGGGCCACTGTGGCTATGCAGGATGAGAATTCTCTGTCATTCACAAGGCACTTGCAGAAACCATGAAGTAATCCATCTCGTTTAGAGCCTCAGAAAATACTCTTCATCTGATGGCAAGAAATCAGGATGGCACTAAGGTCTGTTGCCTCACACAGTGCTCACTCGTCTGCACACCCAACAGAATCCAGAACTGACAGCAACCACTGTCTATTCCCTGGAGCCAGACCTGTTCAGTTGCCTGCAGCAATGGGGTAAGTCCATCAGTCCTGGGGCTGAGTGATGATAGGCATGGGGCCAGGAAAGTTGGAGGCCAGGGAAGTTTCCTGGAAGGGGTGATATCCACAATAATAAAAAAAATTAAGGTATTACTAATACACCCTGCCCCTTGAGGTGTTGCAGGTGTGGCTGCAGTGCCTGGTTGCATCGACAGGTGGCAGACAGGAGACAGGCTTGTCTACACCCAGGGCACTGCCCTGTGGGCCCTGGATGGTTGATGGTCTGAGATAGAAAAAGACTGGGCCCCCTGGGATGAACCCAGAGCCTCGGCAGAGCCTGGCAAGCTACCGGTGGTATATTTGATATGTTAAAAACAGTAACAACAATGGACCTCATTCTCAATGAATGGAGATGTTACTGGCGCCCACTCAAAAAAATAGATGAACAATGGGAAGACAAGTGATACAAATGATTACTAATACACAACAGTATGCACAGACTTTCTTTAATCCATTGTGTGGTCACATTTAAACCAAATGGAGAACATTTCTGTCACCTCACAAAGTTGCCATGTGCCTTTTTCAGGTCTGCCCTTCACTGGCCCCCAATTTTTTGACTTCCATTACCATGGATGAGTTAACCCATGTGGCCTTGGATTTCACAAACACCAAATTACCTGCACATTCCCTTTCTGTTGTGAGTCTTAAATGATGAGTGGATGTCAGCAGAGACAAAAGCCAGGACAGAGGCAAGTGGTGGGATGTAGCCTGTAATGTGGCTGAAGACTGGAGTTCTGGGTTGGCATGAGAGGGAGACGGGTGGAAAGACAGGAGACAGGAGAGGGAAGTCAGGATGGACCGAAGACCCAGGGTTGTGCGTAAAGATCTCTGACTTTATTTCAAAGGCACAGGTGAGTGTGTGGAACCTTACTAGACCCTGAGCACCACCAGGAAGATGGTCTGCTGTGCACACTCAGTCTGAGAGCTGGACTTGAATAATCCCCTACTTGGTGGGTGATTCAATGAAGCTCGTTAAGTAAAATGACCTAAGTGGTAAGCCTGGGTTCCAACCCATCCTGATTCCACATATTCTGCCTTTCCCATTGGTAGAAAGCTGGGTTGGAAGTAAAAGGAATAAACAGAAGCAGTGGAAGCAGTGCTCAGGACCCAGAGAAAGGCAAGGATGAGGCCATGGAGAGTGTGACTCTGCCTATGGGCATGGAAAGAGAGTGAGGGAGCCCACCCGGAAGGGTGAAAGTCTGAGACAGGGCGAAGGGATCCAGACACCCCCTGGAATTCCTGATACTCTTTTTTTTTTACTCCCACAGTTCAATGGCCACTCAGTAGCTTAAGTAATAAGCCCCGAGCGTTCTAGAGCAGGCGTCACAGGTCCCCACTTGTGATTCCTTTTTACCCAAGAAGTTTTACACAATTCTATGTAGGCGTATAAAATGGGTAAGCACAGAGAAAAAAAAATTCACTTCTAAATGGTTTCCACACTCAGCAATGCAATCAATATGGGGTTGAGAAGCTTCGAGAAGCTGGGCCCTAGAGAAAAGTGGCTAGGGAAAAGGTCCGAGGAGAAAGTATTTTATCAGGTTTAGGGCCCATGAAAAGGTGAAGATTTTCACAGATAGTTGGGGTTCAGCATTTGCATGTGGCCAGTTCAATACCTGGCACTGCATATAACTAATTACCCAGCACCTCTAGGAATGATCCCTGAGCACAAAGTCAGGAGAAAGTATGAGCACCACCAGGAACAGCCCAAATACCCAAATAAATAAGTAGGGAAGAGACAGAGAGACCGACATGCCATGGTTCCTTAATCTTCACCATCATGCCTCTTTCCCAGGAAAAAACCATGTCCCACAGCCTTTGGACATGAGAACAGCGGTCACTTGTTTCCTTTGCCTGGGAAGCTTCTCCCCCCTTCCTGCACCCCCTCCTGCTACTGGTTCCCTCCTGAAAGCCTGAGCTAGAGATTCCCCTCCCAGGTTGGATCAGTGCCCCCCATCCCTTTTCCAAGCTCCTGTGCTCAAAGCAGGGCCCCTTCAGGTCACCACTGCTTGTTTTCTCTGCCTGCCTGCCCAGCTGTGTGCGTTTCCTCCAGGGAAGCCTGGGTCGCCTTCACAGTATTCAACACCACATCTGGTAACATCTGCCCCTCACCACTGACCACTGGCCAACTGATGGCACAGTACAGTTACTGGTGGTCTTAAGGGTCAACATTTGGAATGCAGGAAAGACAGCCAAGTGTTAGTTAGGGAAGGTCAGACACAAGTGAGAATGAGTTATGAACTGGTGGGTTAGGGAGTTTTATAAGTCTGTGATCATTTTTAAAGGGGTGCAGAAGGAAAGTAAGGTGTGTATGTATATATATATATATATATATATATATATATGCAAAAACAATATGGAGCAAGTCCTAAGCCCCACATGGAGCTACACGTGCCAGGTGTTGCCTCTGCAGGGAATTGTGACATAGCCAGACATCAGGCATTTTATACATAGAGTATAGAATATAGAATACAGAAGAATATAGAATATATATATATATCACTTGATCACTTGACATCCCGTTATTCATCAATTTACTCAAGCGGGCATCAGTAATATTTCCATTTGACCTTATCACGTGCCAGTGTAGCCCAATGGCATCTGGTTGCTTCAGGAATAAGAAGAGCCTCAAAACATTCCTTCAGGGTTCTGACGAAGAAGTCTGACCATCTTGTAGGTGGGCAGCCACGTGATCTTTTAACATCCCGTGGGATCCAGTGGGTAATGGCTCTAGTCCAGCGGTCATCTCCAAATCGCAAGACATGTCCAGCCCATCTGATTTTCGATGCCTTGGCAAACGAGACAGCATCCCTGACTCTGGAACAGCAGCAGAGGTCAGAACTCCGGATTCCTTCACTCACTTGAGTGAGGCGTGATATTCCAAGCATAGTCTTTCGATTACTCTCTGGGAGACTCGAATAGCATTCTCATCCTGCTTTCGTAGGGCCCAGGTCTCTGAGGCATATGTTAATGCAGGGAGAATGGTGGAGTCAAAGAGATGTGCCCGGAGTCGGAGGTTCTTTGTTCTTTTGGCTATTTCTTTGATGTTTTTGAAGGCAGTCCAGTCATTTATATATATATGGTTATACCCCCAAAACTTCTGTGCTTATCAGAGCTAAAGTGAGGCAGAATGTGCCTTGTCTTCTAACCTCTGATCACAGAAATATGTAAATCATTGATGGTCATCTTGCAAAAGTTACCTTGCAAATGCTAAATCTGTGACTATTTTCTGTTACAATGACCCAAGAGCTTGCAAATGCTCTGTGATGTGTGCTTGTACCCCTTCACACAAGTATTATATAAAATGCTTAAACTGTGTTCAGTAAATGGAGTACTGCTATCCAGAGCTCCCTGCTGCATCGGCGTTGTTCTTTCTTTCTTTCCTTTCTCAGCAGCAGCAGCAGCAGCAGCAAGTTTCTCCTAAGTCTATCCCTCTCCTTTTTCCGCAGGGATGAAGTTCGGCAAGATCTAGGTCTTCCTCATTTGTGGCGGGATTGGGGGTGGGGGGGGGGGGAGGCTGCTGACCAGGGCCCCCAACAAATATATATTATATATAAAATATAAAAGACATCATATATACATATATATGTATATATACATGTGTATATGTATATATGTGTATATATGTATACATACACACGTATATATACATATATATGCTATACATGTGTGTGTGTATATATATATATATATATATGCTAACCTCTAGCTTCATGGGGGGCTTGGACGGGTAGAGACACTTCCCCATTAGTGCTCAGGGGCCATGCCAATGACACTGCTTGGAGTATGGCAGAGTCCTGGGGCTAGTTACATGCTGTAGCTCAGACCCAGTGGTGCTGGGGGCCACCAGGATGACAATGGGGGCTCCAGCCCTCAGAGCCATCTCCCCTGCTCCCAACTTCATGGCTTTCAAGGGGACTGGTAGTTAAATAGATATTTCATTTTTACCTCTGTATCATAGAATGTCAAACAAGAAAATTAATCACTCGTTCAGGACTGAAAATTTGGAACACTTCTGGTTTTCAAATGTTCATTAAAATACCCATTTTATGTTATTTACTCTACAAAACCATGTTGAAACGTTATTCTGCCAATTCTGGGTGTTCAGTTGATGCTGTGTGGTACGGCAGACCTGCGGGTTGACTCATTTCCAAACCCTCATTTCCCTGTCTGCCTGTACCTGACAGTTCTGGAATGCTAAAGACTCGTTTATTAACATTCCTGGCAACTAGAGATGGCCACGTGACCTGGGTTTGGCTTGTAAGACATCAGCTGGAGGCTTGCAAAGAAGCTTCTGCTTCCCAGATAAGAGGTTGTTAATTACTAGCAAGTTGTTAATTAGGTGCCACTTCCACTTGGGCTGTGGACTCAATGCCTCTAGCTAGCACTGCAGCTGTTTTGTGACCTCGAGGTACAGAGCATGGGAAAGTTAACAGATAGCAAATGTAGTCCTGCTGTGGCTAGACCAAGGAACCCATGGAAGCAGTTGCCTATGTCGTACTTTCTTGTTATGTGAGAAAAAATAAATTCCTGTTTCATTCAGTGATCTCCCAAAAAATCACTTTTAATTGCTAGTTAGCCAAAGCATTCCTGACATAAAACACATTTGAACAACTTAATGTTCCATAGATTTTACTCGCTGTGTTTCCACATTATCCTATCAGAGATAGGCACCACCACTGTTCTATCTCTCAGTATGAAGATAACTTCTGATATAACACACTGTGATCAAAATTTTTACTGACAAAGCTTTGCATGCTTCCTTATTTTCTTAGAATAAACTCTAAGAAAGGGAATTATGTGATCAAAGGGCATGTGCATTTGGAGAATTTTTATAAAATTGTTTGGTGGCGGGCAACACCTAGCAGTATACAGAAGTTACTCTGAGCTCTGTGCTCAGGGGTCATTTCCAGCAGTGTTTAGAGGATTGTGCTTTGGTAGAGATGGAACTTGGGCCTCCTGCATGCAAAGCCCATGTGAGGCTCGCTGAGAGTTCTCTCTCTCTCTCTCTCCCCTCTCTCTGTCTCTGTCTGTCTCTCTCTCTCACTTACACACACACACACACACACACACACACACACAGAGGACATGCACCTTTCAAAGCCAAAACCAGTCAGTTCTCTATTCTGCAGTATATGACACTATTTGTCTGCCCATTTTCTCCTGGAAAAATGGAATTTTTTTTTCACATTTCTGAAAGGGGGAATTCACATTTCTGAAAGTTAAAAATCAGGACTCTTGCCACGGCAGACAGAGCCTGGCAAGCTACCCGTGTCGTATTTGATATGCCAAATACCAGTAACAATTATAGACCTCATTCCCAGGCCTGATGGAATGGTTTGAGGCTCTTTATGTTCCCGGAGCAAGCAGGTGCCCTTGGGCTCTACTTGCATGAGACAGGATATATGGAGATGCTACTGGTGCCCGCTCAAGCAAATCAATGATGAACGGGAAGACAGTGACAGTGACAATGACAGTGACAGTGACAAATCAGGATGCCCCCTCTCCAATACCTTATTTCTACATGATGTCTAAAGTTCCTTTCACCAAGTCCGTACCTGTGACTGTATGAGAAATGAGAGGGTGTTTGGGGGATGAAAGTGGACACTGAGCCCTCCATTAGCAAAGCTCTGAAACCACCACCCGTGCCCGGCCATCACAACCCACAGCTCCCATCGCTGGGAGCCTGCTCCAGGGCCTTCAGTTCAACCCTGCCCCTCCCCAAAAGTCAAAGCCAAACATATGGGAGCTCAGAGCAAGCTCCAAAACCAAGTGACTGGAAATGAAATCCAGGGAGATGAGCTGATCTGTGGCGAAAAAAAGGAAAATGAAGTAAAGAAGGGGAGCAAAGAAGGGGAGGATGGGAAGAACTGCTGGGTGGGGGAGGGCACCACATTCCACACCCCCTCCTTCCCCTCAGTCACCCCTTCCACTGCAGGCCCCTCTCTTGGGGGCTGCTCCCCCTCAACAGAAGCAGCACTATCTCATGGGTGATTCCCAGGGTCTTCTCTGACCCTCTACCCTACTGTGGAGAATGGGTCTTCCCAGGTCCAGGTCTCACTCCCCCAGCAGGGCCATTCCCACATCTGCATGTACCCCTAACCGGCAAGTGTCTCACAGTGCAGTGTGTGCCCGACCTCTACGTGAGCCTCAGCATCCAGACCTGGCTCTAGCCAAGTCCATGTCAGTCAAGTGAAAGAAAGAGCAAACAGAGACATTTGTTTCCTTTCTCTTTCTCCACTTCCTTTTTCTTTCTCCTTTCAGGCTTTACAATAAAGCAGCAACACTGCACCCTGATCAAACGATGTAGCCATTAAAGTCTCGAATTGACATGATTAGCCTCCCCCAAAAAATAAAAGTTATCATGGTCTAATCTAATCATCTGTCCATTCTTTCAACAAAAGATTTCACATACAGCCTGAGAAGCTTGGTCTGTTCTTGCCTTCCGTCCAGGGAAGTGTTAAAGAACTATTAAAGAATAGTTAAAGTGTTAAAGAACAGGTTAAGAACTGAGGGTCAGTGCGATAGTACAGTGAATACTTGTACATCACTGGCCTGGGTTTGATGTACCACACACACAACATTCTATCCTCTGAGCCCACCAGGAGTGATCCCTGAGTGCAGAGCCAGGAGTAAGCCCTGAGCACTGCTGGGTGTGGCTTCAAAACAACAACAAAATGAACCAACTCACCCCAGAATGTCTGCACCCAGATTCTGACAAGCCATCAAATCTCAAAAGCTCACATAGGCATGCAAGTGACTTGAGAAAGTAGTTGCGCCAATCACACCTCTGTAGCGCTACCTTCCCTCCAGCTGCAAAGAGAATGCTTTATCCTGTGGGGTGCACCTCCCCTCTTCAAAGCTTGTCTGCCTTGGAGTTTGCCAGGGGTTAAGTCACTCAGCAGCTTCTCCTTTTTTTATTTTTTATTAAATCACTGTGAGATACACAGTAATAAAGTTGTTCATAATTGGGTTTCAGTCATCCAATATGGCAACACCATCTCTTCACCAGCGCACATTTCTCACCACCAATATCTCAGTTTCCCTCCTTCCACCCCTGACCCCCAGTCTGCCTCTACAGCAGATATTTCTCTCTCTCTCTGTCTCTCTTTCTCTGTCTCTCTCTTCATCTCTCCCTCTCTCTCCCTTTTTGGCATTATGGTTTGCAATACAGGTTCTGAAGGGTTTTCATGTGTATCCCTTTACCGCCTTCCAACACTCAGTTCTTGTACAGAGTGATTCATTCCCAACTACCATTGTCATTGTGGTCCCTTCTCTGTCCTAGCTGCCCTCTTCCCCCAGCTGGTGACAAGCTTCCAACCCTGGGCAAGTTCTCCTGGCTCTCGCTTCTACTGTCCTTGGGAATTCCTCTACTATATCCCACAAATGGATGGCTCCTTCTTTAAAGCACTCCGAGCACCAGAAAGCACAGTGCACCAGAAAAGTGTCCCCAGGACAGGCCCTTGGTGGAAAAGCTGCAAAGCTGAAGGTGTGGGGTGGGGGAGGGAGGGAAGTGGGGATCGTGGGCAAGAGCCTCCCAGGTGTGGGAATTAGTCACTGCCTCCAAACCTCTACTAAGGCATCTCTTGAACCACTGGATAAACAAACCACTCTGGTCCCTGTCCAGTCACCAAGTCTGGAAGCAACATCCCAGAGAGCTGAGGGGTCCCAGAGTCCATGAAGCCTGTCCCCTTGGGGCGCTCTGTTTCCTCTGCCTCAGCAGCTCCCAGTGACCGGATTCTAGGGTCCAAGGAGGGTCACGGCGTCAGGGGTGGGGCATCCCCAAAGGGGCCAGGGGTGTGCAGTCATGGAACGCTTTTCATATTGTTCTTGCTATTTGGTTCTAAATCCTCAAAACGCTTAGATAATTCTCGTGTGAAAACTTTCTGATCTGAACAAGGTCAAGGGACAGGATGACGACCCCCTCCTCCATCGCTCTCCATTTCACATCTTCCCCCTCAATGGGAGTGGAAAAACAAACACCCCACTCCTATGGAGACCAATTTTCCCCACAGTTCCTCTGCCCTGGGGTGGCCTTTCTATGGGCCTTGGAAAAGCAAAGAACAATATCCAAACGCCCCATCTAACAGCAGCAAACAGGATACCCCCCCAACCCGCACTGACCCGAGGAAAAGGGAAAGTGTACAACTATGGCTTTAAAAAAAAACCAGAGCAAACAAAGCCTTTGATCCCTGTGAAAAGGTTAGAAGCATTCAGGCGAATTTCCAAAGGCACCAGGCTCCAAAGAACAATAATCCAGGTCAAACGGACACTTGTGCTGGCTACCCCGTTATTTCAGCTGTCACCGCTCTAGCTGCTCAGTTTCCCTGCTCTGGTCCTTCTCCATCCCCGAGGGAGACTCGCTCTGGATCTGACACCACCTTTTCTCTTCTCTCCCACACAGGAAAGAGGAGCAGTAATTAGAGGTGTCTCAGACCAGGAAAAGCACAGGGGGCTACTGCTCAGAGGGCGGCTCACTGGAGTGCGTGGGGTGGGGGACTGAACGCTTCTCCTCTGTGCCTGTGTCACGGGAGGGCACACAAAGGTCTGAAATGTGGCTGGCAAGAAATGAGCAGCTATACGAGTGACTCCGAACTCAAAGGGCTGGAGGGTCCCCTGGAAGGCTGTGACCCACTCCGAGTAGCCGGCTGTAACTGGCTGCAACAAAACTTGACCAAGTAACACATTAAAAATGAGTTCTGAAGATGGACGGGCTTAGCCCAGGCCTCCTTTGCTTTCATCTGTGTAACTTCTGCATCTGTCCCTGGACACATGTGTATACTCTTCCTCACTAAATACCCTTCCCCAGCTTGACTGACTTTGCCACAGTTATTTCATGTGGCTGCATGGTTCTGGCAAGTACGTGATTTGAGTCTGAACTTAATTCTCTGTGCCGTTCCTTGGCATTTTCTCTGAACGCTCATCTGCGTTCGGGGACAAAGTGAGGGAAGGTCTACTGGAAATGTGCCTTTGGCCTTGGGCCGGGGCTCATCTCCATGCCCTGGAGCCAGAGAGGCTGACTCCTCCCTGCTTTCCAGGAACTTGGACGTGCCTGACGCCTCTACAGGCACCAACACTGGGCCCATTGTCTGGACCACCTGTTTCCCCCTCCCCACTCCCATGTCTCTGGGCTAAGTGTCACTTATTCCAGGAAGTCTTCCTGGCCTTCTGCCTGGCCTGAAAATCCAGTTCCTCGGGGACACGACACAATCAGTTCCCCCTGCACTGTAAAGCTCTAGCTGGCTGGTCTGGGTCTGCTCTGAGCTTCAGTTCCCTCACCTGGAAACCAGGACCAGGTTCCCCCACAACCCCACGGAGAATGCCAGGGAGAACCTAGTGATGCGACAGAGCCTTTCAAAAGGTCTCTGTGCAGCAGGAAGAGGTAGACATGTTGACAACTGTTTCTAACTACATGCCTGCTGCCTCAGTCTAAGGAATAAAATAATATCAACCTTCTGAGTCTCTCAGATTCAGACAATGGTAGCGAATATTCATTGGACACTTACTAGATCCCGCGTGAGGCAGCTTGCATGCACCTTCTCATTGCATCCTCATTCAAAGGAATGAGAAAAACTAGAAGTGTTTCTCACTTTCCTGACATGCAGAAGACAAATTCATTTCCCTGAGGCTACAATGCTTTAGAAAGTGAAGCCAAAAACCCAAGCTAAACCTCCCCTACACACACACACACACACACACACACACACACACACACATACACACAAGACAAAATAGTGCCCAAAATTTTCAGAAGACCCTGGATCTCCGGAAGCTCATCCTATTTTAAAGCCCAATTTAAGACCCAGAATACAGGAAAGGAACTTCGGCGAGTGAGGGAGGTGTGGTGGGAAGAGGAAGTCCAAAGATTTATGCACCCCATAAAGCAGGGGAGTATGGGAGCGAGCTGTGTCAGCAGGAATGCAGACGAAACCCCCAGCCTGGGAGCAGGCTGTAAATCTGGAGGTCGTGCAGACACAGTTCCCGCAGCTATTTCACTCTCTGGACAGACTAAAGACATGTGGCCCAAGTGAGAGCCTCTTGTTAGGACCAGTGTGAAGGGAGCAATCTGGATTGGGAGACGCTGTGAGCGGTGATACCAGCTGTGCAGGCTCCACCAGCAACCTAAGATGCATGCTATCAGGTCCCATTCTGCAAACATTCTCTGCCTCCCACACCCTGCATGGTGGAAATGTGAGAGGGACAGCTTGTCCAACCAGCCAAGAGCTGAGGCCACTAATGATCCCAGAAGACCTCGGAAGACCACGAGGTCCCACATGGGTGATGCGTCCGGCTTTCAGCTCATGGAGATTCAGCAGCCTGGGCACCTGGCAGGGTGAGGCTGAATCCCATCTGCTGAGGGAAACTTTGGGGACCGTGACACCCTCCCAGAGAAGCAGGGAAGGCAGGAAGTATGTGGCCCAAACTCCATGGTCCCATGGCCCTGTGTGGGCAGTGGGGGCTCAGAGGCCACCTGAGAATGGAGGAAGACGAGCCCGCATCATTTTCATGGTGCAGTTCCTCAAACCAGGAAGTGGGGCCCAGGGACAGTCCAATACCCATCAGGAGAGGCAGCCTGGTCCCATCCCTCAGACAACCATGAATCAGACGGTTCCCCAGATCCATTAGGAGCTAACAAAGGGAATGTGGCCCAAGGAACTAGGATATGGGAAAGGGTTCTGTGACAGCTATTCACCCTGTCACCTTGAGAACTGTCAAGCTGGGGAAAAAAGGGGTGCCGAGCAGCCCCACTCTGTAAGGAAGCCACCCCATGGTTTTTTCACACGGGGCCCAGGGCCCTCAGTCAAATATATTGGTGATTTTGTGAGTTAAACATTTACTAGTACAAAAAGAGGAAGGTTTACATCCCTACTCTGTAATAATTATACATACACACAAATTCTACCACACACAAGTAAAAGTCCCACATAACAGATCCCTGAGCATTGGGGACAGATGCAATAACAGCCTTCGGGGTGTTCCCTGGGCACAGAGCCAGGTGCCCTTCTCAGTCACATTGGTGCGGCTGACCTAGGGCAACCCCATCCTGCAGCAGGGGGGTAGAGGTGGCTGCGCAGCATGAGATGTAATGATTTAAGTGTCTCCCCTAAAACCTGAGATAAGCCACTTTGAATGCGTATCTACAATCTGCATGTTAATAAGAATAACTGGAATTGTCTGGCCCCAATGGCAATGGGGGTGATTTTGTGCAAAAGGAAACCAGCTGGGTTTGGACCCTTGGTAGGACCTTCATGGCTTAGGGACAGTTTGCATGTCTGCATGGGGCCCACGGATCAACTTGATCCTTATGTTATTTTTCTGTTGTTCTGGTTTATAATTTACCTATGATGTTTCATTCCATTAATCTAGTATTTCCCAAAGTTCCAGCTTGGGTGCGTGTGTGTGTGTGTGTGTGTGTGTGTGTGTGTGTGTGTGTGTGTGTCTGCAGGCTTTCTGTTTATTTGCATAAATAAGGTATATTTCAGAGGAAGGGTTATTAATTTTTAAGAAAATGGGCAGTACAAAGCCATACTGAAAAATTAGAAATTGGGAGGTATTTCAATACCTATTTTGGAATTGTATTATAGATCTATAGTGATCAAAACTATATGGTGCTGGAATAAGGTTAGGCCCCCTCATCAATGGGTCAGAACTGACTAACCAATGACAATACCCCATATATATGGGCAGTAAATTTTTGATAAGAGGGCTGAGAATCCGTAACATAATGAAGACAGCTCTTCAACAAATGGTACTGGGAAAGTTGGATAACTGCATGTAAGAAATTAAAGCTGGAGCCATATTTTACACTTCACACAAAGTCAATTCAAAGTGGATCAAAGACTTTGAGATCCAACCAGAGACTATAAAGTACATGAGGAAAATATAGGCAGAACGTTTCATGATTTGGACTTCAAAGACATCTTCAGTGATTTGATACCTCTAGCAAAGGCAACAACAAATGGGACTATAAAAAATCAAGAAACTTCACATGGCAAAAGAAACATGGGCTAAAATGAAGACAGCTAACTGAATGGGAAAACATTTGTATTCAACACATCAGATAAAGATTTGATATCCAGGATATAGAAAGTACTCACAAAGATCAACCAAACCAAAAATGTAAATTCCTATAAAAATAAATGGTGAGAGGAAATTAATAGACATTTCTCAGAGGATGACAGGCAAATGACCGGTAGACACATGAAAAAAAATGCTCAGTATCAATTAGCATCAGAGAAATCCAAATCAAGACGACAATGAAATACATCTCACACCAGTGAGAATGGCAGATATCAAAAATAGTAGGAGCAATCTGTGTTGGCAGGGATGTAGTGAAAAAGGAACTTCCATTCACTGCTAGTGGGATTATTTTCTGATACAATCTCTCTGGATAATATTATGGAGAATTTTTTAGTAAACTTAGAATTGAACTCTCATATGGCCCAGCAATTCCACTTTGGGGCCTCTACCCAAAAAACATTTAAAAAACCTCTTAAAAAGGACATATGCATGCAATTATTCATTGCTTCACTCAGTACAATAGCCAAGACCTGGAATCAAGCAAGGTATTCAACAACAGATGAACGGATTATGAACACCATATATACACAATGGAATACTACGCAGCTGCAAGAAACAATGAAATCAAATAATTTGCTGCAACCTTTTGGAGCTGGAAGATATGTTGAGTTAAGGAAGCTAGAAGAAGAAAAGACAAACAGGATGATCTCACTTGTCTGTGGTATACAGAATACTGGGTGAGGAAATGTACTGTAGTAAAGGGAGTGGCCTAGATCACCCTTGGCCCCAAGATTTAGAAAGGAGGACAGAGACGGAAAGAAATCGGGGGGGGAGAAAAGAATGGGAAGTAATGGGTGACAGGCATCAGGACTTCAGTTATGTTGGTGATGTGGTGAGTGATACAGCCCTATATTCAAAACAGACAGTACTGAAAACATGAGACCTAAGCTGCAACCACTGGAACTGGTGGAAAGTCAAATTGACGGGCTGCAGGAGATGGGGGTGGTTAGAGTAGGGATGGAATATGGAAACACTGGCAGAGGGAAGTTGACACAGGTGGTAGGATTTGGCATTGAAATATTACTTACAAAAAACTCAACTATCAAAAAAAACCTTTGTAAATAATAGTTCTTCAATTAAAAATTATATATATAAAAGAAAATGAAGCAGTAGGCCCAATCAATAAGTTTGGAAACTTCTGCATTAATTTCTAGCTGTGCGCCCACAGAAATCCAGAGTTACTGCAGGCTTTTCAACAGAATCTGGAAGCCTTTCTACTGCAATAAAAGAGACAGGTGACAAGGCTGTGACGTGACCCTGCCCCTCCCCAAGAGAATGTCAACCAATGAACTTGACCCTTTCCATCTCTGGGGACTATGCTTTGAGAAGACAAGCCTACTTAAAGAGATGGTACTTCCCTGAGGATTCCGACAAAGGGTGACTTCAATAAATAAGACAAGAAACACCAAGCGTATCCATCATATGATTTACTTTCCTTTTCCATAGAGAAAGGAACATGGCTGGGAGTGAGGGGTGGGTGGTGAGGAAACAAGGAATGATGAACAAAAGGGGAATCAACATGGTTTGTAACAAAGACAACAGGATTCAAAACCAGACACTGTTCCTTAATTGTCGTGTGCCTTGGTGGACCGGTCTACCTCCCTGAGCCTGTATATGGCTTAAAACCTGAAGAAAAACAACGCTTTCCACCTAGAGTCTTTTTTTTTAATTTAATTTTATTATTTTCCCCCCCCAAATATCATTACACCATTTTAGACATACAATTGAAAGATGCTCATGTAGAGTTTTGGATCCACAGTGTTCCAACACCCATCCCTCCACCCAAACCCATCTACCATCACCAATGTCCCCACCTCCCTCACCTCAACTACTTGGCATATTCTGTATGTCATTTCTTTCGTCTTTATATCTCCTTCCCGATAAACTTTCCTGCTCTTCTCCACCTAGAGTCTTGATGAAGATTAAATGAGATGTAAAACATCCACTATATGGCTCTCAGTGTTGTTAGACTCTGGGATTTGAACAGCGCCTGGCTCTATTTCACCAGACTTCCTGGCTCAGCAGAAAGCAGGGGATATTGACTCTGGGAGCACAGAACCAGTGGATAATGAACACACAGAGGAGACCAATCACACCCCTAAGCCAACCTCCCTCAACTAATAACTGTTTCCCAGGGCTTCCTGCAATTGCTTTGTTAAGTAGATTCTCAGGGCTCTGAAACTAAATCATGTAGAAGAGGGTGAATTTCATCAGCATTTGCTTTCCTGTACAGGATATGGTACTGCAGGAGAGGTTTGTGCAAAGCCACAAGCAAAAGAAAATCCATAGGTCACACCAGTATCTATTACAGGTGCTTGTGAAAGGTGGTGCAGTTTTCGGGGCTCACCTTACTCCCCATTCTTCCCAGTGACAAACGGTTACTGAGTTGCACTATATCCCAGGTTATACATAAAAAGGGTTGGGGACACAGAGATGAAAGATGGGGTCCCAGGCCACTGGGTATAGAAGCTTGTCCAGGAGTGTTTCGGTTAGGAGCACATTCGCCATAGACACTTAGGAGAAAAGCTTGTGGAGCCGCACGGGGGAAGATGGAAACAGGCAGAAATCTTATGAGGTTCTGCCCTAGCATTGGGGCATTATTTTCTTCCTGTGGTGAACATGGGTTAGCTTGGAAGATTTTATAAAATGAAATGACAACTAAAGAGCACAGAGATGAGTGATAGAGACAGAAGATGCAACAAATATTCATATAATAGGCTGAGTGCCAGAGCTTGGGAGCGTAAGTAAATAAAGTGAGACATTCTAGAAGAAAGATGGGACATTTCATATTATCTGGAGGCAAAGATGACAAGCAGGGTTTCCCCTGGGAGGTGGCACAAAGCCTGGGTATTTTGAAGTATGACCCTTCTGGCCCCCTAGAGACACCGAGTTAGCACCTATAAAAGGCCGGGTGGGGTAGGAGGAGAGAGCTCAAGGAGCTGTGTGCATCTTTGCACATAGGAGGCCCAGATTTGCTCCCTGGCACCACAAGACCCCAGGAGTAATTCTGGAACACCAAGAATATCCTGAGCACCTTTGCAGTGACCTCCACCAATAACACGTAGACGTTTCATGGTTGGATAATGGTTTGCACCTGGAGTAGAGGCTACTGGAGTTTAGGCAGAAATGTGGGAATGTTTATTCAAAGTGTCTGTTGCTGGACCAAACAGCCCTTCTCTACAGAGAAAGGACTGTGAAAGAGCTTCATGCAAAGCCATAAGCAAAGGAAAAGCCACAGGCCTCATCAGTATCTATTACAAGTACAGGAATGGGAAGCAGGAGTCCGCATTCGCATTCAGTGAAAACTGAGAATCGATAATCACATGGTTAGTTTGGCCAGAGAGTACAGAGACAGAGAAAACTCTCCTAAGCAGTAACACCGGGGAACATGCAAAACAGTTTCTTGAAAACAGGAAACACAAAGTCTCATGTACAGCAAGACAGCACTGGGAACAACTTCAGTAGACATCAGTGGGATTGTTTAAAGAAATTATGGTGCAGTTCTATGCCCACACAGTTTCACCATGAAAAATAGCAAAGGAAAAGTCACAGGATGCTACAAAGTTCTACAAGGCAAGTTATAAAACAGGACGATCTTATTTCTGCAGAAGTAATTAGGATATACATTAGACATAAAAATGTCCATCTATGAATAAGGAATATCTGAAAAAATATCCGACAAATGCTATTAGACATGTTAGAGCTGGCAGGAGTGGAGAGGGGAAGCAGGAATTCACCTTCTCACACATGTACCAAGTTTTCACTGAGTATCTATGCTAACACGGTCACTTTGGCCAGAGAGAGAGAGAGAGAGAGAGAGAGAGAGAGAGAGAGAGAGAGAGAGAGAGAGAGAGAGAGAGAGAGAGAGAGGGAAAACTTCTAATCAATAACACAAGGGAATGTGCAGAAAAGTTTCTTAAAAGCGCACCAGAAGAAACTACAAAAATGCCAATCAACTCACAAGTTATGGTTATAAACACCCAGCCCACTATGGAAGAGGCCCCTGAGCCAGTTGTTATCAATGCAGGCAAGTTCCTGATCAAACTGCCATGATGTAGCCACCTTCTCTCTGGTTTTCATTTGGTGGGCGGGGAGGTGGGTTCTTCTTCCCTCTTGAAAGCTCCAATCCCTTTCTCATAAAGATCATTTCAACCTTAATGTGAACAGTCATTTCTTTCCTATATAGTTCACTCGCAACTCCCCTTCTTTTCTCCTTGTCACTACTGTAGCAATGAATGACAAGGGTGGCACACATGCTGGATTGTGGTGTTTGGGCTCTGAACTGTGGTGGTAGATGTGGTGAGCACTCTGTTTCTGGGGCACTTCCCAGAGGGCACCGCAGAGCTCACAGTGTTCCGGGGCGCCGTGGAGCTCACAATACTCCCCAGGGGGCGCCGTGGAGCTCACAGTGTCCCCAGGGGGCGCCGTGGAGCTCACAATACTCCCCAGGGGGCGCCATAGAGCTCACAGTGTCCCCAGGGGGCACCGTGGATCTCACAATACTCCCCAGGGGGCGCCGTGGAGCTCACAGTGTCCCCAGGGGGCGCCATAGAGCTCACAGTGTCCCCAGGGGGGCCGTGGAGCTCACAATACTCCCCAGGGGGCGCCATGGAGCTCACAGTGTCCCTAGGGGGCGCCGTGGAGCTCACAATACTCCCCAGGGGGCGCCGTGGAGCTCACAGTGTCCCCAGGGGCGGCTCCTTGTGACTGTGCTATCCTAGCATCGTTTGCTCACGGTGTTTGCACACCCTTGGCTGCAGCTGAGATAGCAGCATGGCTACTGTACCGAGGGTCAAGCAGCAAAGATGCCAGACTTTGGTCAGTGTGTGTAAAATCAACACTTTTGGTCAATGTGTGTAAAATGCCACTGTACCATCCCCCTTTCCCGGCTCTGAATATATTTTTGGCCCTAGCCTGATGTAAAAGCCTAAATTCCAGAAAACCCTTTCTCTCTCTCTCTCTCTCTCTCTCTCTCTCTTTTTTTTTTTTTTAGATAGTTCCCTTTGAGCATTAGGCAATATGTAGATATATGTGGTGGGAAGAACTGGCCTGGCCGTGGGACAGGAAACTGCCTAAATCTGGAAGTTCATCTTTCCATATGTCTAATCAAGTCAGAAACATCTCTCTTGGCCCAGAGAGACAGCATAAGGATTAAGGCACTTGTCTTGTACATGGTTGACCCCAGTGTGATGCCAGACACCACGAAGGGGTGGTCAAGCACCACCAGACGTGATCCCGAGCAGAGAATCAGGAGCAAGCCCTGAGCAGTGGTGTGACCTCCAAAATAAAGTTACAAATAATATTTTTATAATGTCTCATTAAAGAGAGAGAGAGAGAGAGAGAGAGAGAGAGAGAGAGAGAGAGAGAGAGAATGCTGAAATACACAGGCAGGTGTCCCTCAGCATTTCAGTCACTGATGGAACAAGACAGGATGGGGTCCCAAAAGGTGGGGTACAACTATCCTACACAGCCTCGGGTACAGTGGACTAGACCAGCTAGGTTTGTTTAATTACACTCTATAACATTCGAGTAACAACAAAGTCAGTCTAATGACTCATCTCTCTGGACATGTCTCCATCATTAAGCAATGCCCAACTGTTTTCACTGACCGGAAATATGTCTATAACATGTTATGAATGACAAGGGCAGGGTTTTAAACCATGGACAGCATGCAATTCCATATTAAGCAGCATACACAAAGAATGCAAACTGCCAAATGTTAAGCAATTCATACACACACACACACACACACACACTACATGTAAATTGAAAGCATCTTGAATTCTCTTCTAAATAGGCAGCATAAACACTCCAACAGACAGATGCGTGGATAATAATTCTTCGCCTCGGAGCAGTTATTAGCATCTGAAAGACTCTAATAAAAAGCTGATGCTCCAGAGGTGGTTTTGATAAATCTTTTACTACTTTTTATCTTAGATCAATATTGGAGAGTTAGTTCATTAGCAGACTGGATATTAAAAATGACTTTTTTGGGGGTACATTTGACGAGGTTGGGGTATTCCTTACTCTGTGCTCAAGAGTTACCCCTAGCTGTGCTCGAGGTCCCATATCTGGTGGTAGGGATTTGAACCAGGTTCAATTGCATGCTAGACAAGTGTTTTAACCCTATACAATCTCTCCAGCCCCTAAAAGTAACATTTTTTCCTCTTGTGGGTTCCAAGGGACCCCGTCCCATGCGGTAGGCAGATTCCACTCTGCACCCAGGATTATGCTCAGGATCTCATGCTTGACCTGGGTGTTCTCTAAGCCACTGAGCCATCTGCTGTGTCCTTAGTAATGACCTTAGTGGATGAATTGCAAGTGATCTAAATGCACAGGTCTCCCTGAAATGGGCACAGACAACTCTCAGCGCCAGAGTCACGAATCAGGGAAGCCAGCAGCCTGAGTGTCTCCAGAACTGTGCTGGCACCTTCTGTGGCCTGAGCCAGTGTGCAGGGGGCTGGAGGAAGGCAGTGGACATGCTGCTGTCCTTCCCTCCCTCTTCCTGAAAGCAGGCTAGAAGCCAGGCAGCTTGCTGACCCGAGCGAGGCTGCCCGTATCCAGGAGCAGGAGCTGAACACAAGCCCATGCTTGAAACTGTCACCTCTGAAGAAGCTTGTTGGAAGAAGACCCACGATCTCCATCTCTAGGGCCCTGTAAACAGAGGTGGAGTACAACTATCTACCAATGGCCTATTCACTGTTTATACCTAGGTCTGTTGTGAACATGGTTAACTATACCAGAGCATTAGCAATGATTATCCATGGCAGATGAATGTTGTTTATCCCAGCCCCCAAAGCGCTTTCTTTCCCTACCAGGCGCTGCCCGTGTGTTTCATCCACCTGGATAAATAGTCAACACGAACCAGCAGACAGCGCTGCCACCACCTGCTGGCGAGCGCGCACAAGGCTCAGTTTCAGGCGAAGGAACAGGGGGCATGGATTGGATGTTCTGCTCACTGGTTTCAGTGGTTTTTAATTTAAAAGTGCCAAGCCTGGATTACTTTTTGGGAAAAGGATCACCTCTTGCAACAGAAAACATGCTTTGAAAGAGAAATCACTCTTTAAGCAAGTGAAAGCAGACTGACTTAAGAGCGAACCAAAAATTCTGCTGACTGCGAACTGTAAGAAGTACTAGAGAAACAGCCTTGGCTGGGCAGAGATTTCACTGTGTGAACATTTGCATGTAAGTTCTTAAATGCAACAGCCTCCCTCACGCTCCAACATGTAGAGCAAAGAATAGATCTACTGGAGCCTTCCCGACAAAGACATTTATTAACTGATAACCATGAAGCAGAACTAATTATCAATCTATACTGCCCCCTGGCATTGGCTTTGTATGTGGCATCCACAACTTCATTCTAATTTCTTTGTTGCCACCCCCATGCAGTGTTCCCTGAATAGAAAGTACACACTAATCCCTCTCAATGCGATTACCACTGCATATACCATACATAGCACTTTTATCACCATACAAAAATTATATGCTATGCTATGCATATGTTCATACATATGCATATGATACATATTACCTATGCCACATATATGATACATATTACCATATACCTATATATGTATATACTGTACATGTATTTATTAGATATCACTAAGTATTGATCTAGGGGTTCACTTCATGGGGCGTGATTTCCCCAAGCAAAGCATTTCCCATACGCTAATTCATGCTACTATCTCAAGCTGGCAAATCCTTATCATCTCTCCTCCACTCCACAGCACCTAATTGAACTCCAGATAAAACGCCTCTTGACTAGCCTTCCTTCATTTCAACCTGGATGGAATGAAGTGTTTCTCTGACGTGCTCCTCCATTATTTGCTTGATCCCTTTCACAGCGGTGGGCCCCCTGTAAGTTGGAGAGTACTGCTGTGAAGGCTGAGTTGCACATCTGGATAAATACGGACACAGACCCTCAAGACAGCCCCCTCCTCCTTGTGCCCCACATTTCACGGATGCTCCAGAAACACCCATTGAACACTTGCGAAGTTTGCAGATGGTTGTGGAGCTTTGACACATATGGGTCAGAGATGAATATCAGCAGGCGTCACTAGTATGTACATATAAGAGCACACACACACACACTGATAACTGGCTCAGACAGTGCCAGATAACACTGACTACAGGGTCAATGTCACCCAGGAAAGCAAAGCCAAAGCAGCAACTGGCCACTGGTCACAGCCAGTGATAGATCCTTGGATATTTGTTACCCTGCAGTTGCCAAACCAGATTCTATCAAGAAGGTCTTAACCAGCTAGAAAAACAGAAAGAGAGAGAGAGAGGGAGAGAAAGAGCGAGAGAGAGAAAGAGAGTACCTGATATAGAGACAGGTTGGGGGATGGAAGGGAAGCAGGGCACTTTGGTGTCAGGAAATGTGCACTGGTGGAGGGATGGTGCTGGAACACTTTATGACCAAAATTCAGTCATGAACAGCTTTGTAATAGTCTATCATACAGTGAATCAATTAAAAAATAATAACTAATATATTAATAAATATAAAAAGCTATAACCTGGGGTTGAAGCATAACACAGCAGGTAAGGCACTTGCCTTGCACACAGGCCACCCAGGTTCAATCCCTGGCACCCTGTATAGTCTGCCAGGAGTGATCCCTGAGTGCAGAGCCAGGAGTAAGTACTGAGCACCTCTGTGACAAAACACATACACATGCATGAGGCCTCTCTGATCTTCATCCCTACACTGAATTTCTGCTAGGGATAGGAGAGCCTCTGTTCTAGGATTTGGGTTCTGCAAGGAAAGCAAAACTGGCAAGTGGTAGGAAAGCACAATCGTGCTGTTAATACTCCGCCGGGCTCACTTCCACTCAAGTGGTGACTCACAGAAGGGCACCTGCTGGGTTCTGAGTCTTTCCACACGACTGGCCTCTCTCACCTCCAACTCCTGCTCTCTGTACTTTGTCCTGGAAACCCAACTTAAGAATGTTTCTGCCATTTAGGACCCCCCTTTCCAAGCCCTACCATCCCTTTCCTCTTTCCGTGAAAGAAGTTGTTAAAGGCAGAGCTGCCAACCCCCGCCCGCTCGCCTCCCTCATACACACACTGCCGGTCACGTCCACTCATTACTTACAAGTCCTCTTTCCTCTTTTATTACCAAGATGATGTAGTGGGATTCTTACTGGAAATAAACGGAAAACACACAAACCCTTTGCAAAGAAAGGCTGGTGTAACCCATTCACATTTATGTTGAGGATGTGTGTATGTGCACACATGTATGTGTCTGTGTGCATGTGTGTCTGTGTGCACGTGCACATGAATCTCAGAGAACAAAAAGCTTTTGCTGCATCTTCAAATCTGCCCTCTGCACCAGCACCACAAAAGTCCTCAAGTGTTTTCTGATAACCGTGGGTCACAGACTTTCGGATTTAAGGGAGGTAAAATTGTCTGCTAACACAATCAGCCATATGTAATTCAAGAGGTAGAAATAATATAGAGTCACCAACCCAGCTTTGGCCCCGTTCAGGGCATGCTTTTCAATAATCACATCCATTTCCGAAAGGAAGGGCTCTCTATGAAAGCAGATGCGCCTCCAGTACCGGTGAGCACACAGTGCCCCAGAGACTCACTGCTCTGCTCGGCTGCCTGTCCGCCAGCAGGAGCCCGCCCTGCTCCGAGAGGAGCTCCTGGGAACCGGTGGTTTCAGAACCTCCAAGAAGCAAATCTTCATCGCCTCAAGCACCACCATCATAACATAACTACTAGTATTTCCTTCACGTTTTTCATTAAAGTAAACTCTCATTTTTTTTCTACTTGTATGGTTTTTTATTTTAAAAGAAAACTTGGGATCATTTCCACAAAGGGAAAAAATCAATATCTCTTGCCATGAAAGGCAAGAGTGAACCTAGGAGTGAATACAATAAAAACAAAACATGTTATTAAATTTCAGCTAGGGTGCTGCTTACCGAGGCCTGATCTCTCTCTCTCTCCCTGCACAGACAGGGAGACGTGCCTGTGAAGCAGCGATTAAAGCCTGCCACCAACGCCAACTTTTCTCCCTGATAAAATCAGAGCGACTGGGAGTAAATGGAAAAGAAATTACTTTTCTCACAAGGTGCTGGGATATTATTTCGCGCTGCCCCCAGGCTCCGCCTCCAGCTGGCTCCAATGCACTCGAGGCACTCTTAGAATGATGCTAATCAGACACCTGGGAGGACCGAAGCCTGTCAACGTGGTCACGGGTTTACTGAGGTTTGATTGATGGCCTACAAGCACGGTACAGAAGAGGATGAAAGAATGAATGGAGCAGATGTGGGTCCTCTGGCAACGGCAGAGCACAATATGGTAGAGCACATATTAAACACATGGGCAGAAACTGGGCACATATAAGCATGATCCTGTGATCACTGGTGTTTACATGATACGGTCATGAAATACATGTGAAAGATGCATGGGTGTATATACCCACGCATAAGTGCACGAAAGTGAAAGTGATGAAAAGGAAAAATACGAGCAGTATGTCACAGTGGTTTGGGGTGAGGGGACAGGGGCCCCCAAGGACTGCTCAAAGAGCCCAGGGGTCACTCCTGACAAGCTGGCCAGTTCAGCGCCGGGGCCTGAGGATGCCCTGGTGTTCTATCCCTGTGGTGCTAGGACCCCCAGAGACACTCTGCAGTGTTAGGGGCCACCAGGGACACTTCAGTTGTGTTTAAAGGAGACTGAGACTTAAAGGAAACTTAAAACTTCAGCCGAGTCCTACAGGAAAAGCAACCTTGCTTGAAACTTTGGGAATGAGGTATCCAGGAAGAAGTAACAGCGCTGTGGGAGGGGCAGAGAGAACAGCAGGCAGGGGCTTGCCTTACACATGGCCAGCCTAGATTTGTTCCCCCAACACTGTATATGGTCCCAGCAGAGCTGCCAAGACTGAGCACAGAGCCAAGAGCAAGCCCTGAGCACCACTAGGCCAGGTGTGGCCCAATAAATATAAACAAAAAGCCCAGCACTGTGGAAAAGAGCTCAGCTCCTTCAGGGAACTGGGGAAAGTAGCCACAGGAGAAGAATGAGCAAGATGAAGCATCAATGTGAAGGAGACTAAGCAGTCTCTGGTCTCTGCCTGTCTCAGCACACATCTCTTTCACTACTAATATGTCCGTTCAACCCCTTTGCAGCTTACACAGAAAACAAATACAAAACTCCAGAACTGTAATCCGTTATCCACACACCAGCCTTGACTGATCTGTGCATGGTACGTGGGCGACTGCTTAATCCGCAACCCTCACCCCCCAGCTGTCCCGGCAGAGCCTCTGTGTCACTCAGGGACAGGAGAGTTTCAAAAAGCATTTCTTTCATGGAATTTGGACTGACTTTTCCACATAGCACCAAAGTTGACTCTCAGCCTTGGATACAGTTTCATCTAACGGCCTTCTAAAATGGCAGCTATTAACAGCCTTCCTGGGTCACACCCAAATAGGTTATGGGCAAGCCTGGATTCCTGAGACGTAGGAAACCTAAACTGCATGCCACCAGCAATATTGGGGTCTCCTGTCATAGGTACTCTTTTTACATCCTGGAAGACAAATTCCCTTTTCAGGTTTGGGCTAAAGAGTCTTTTCAAATAAAGGAATGACAGAGAACATTGAGCTAATTTAGCTAAGCTAAGTTCAATGAAATTGACTAAAGATGCTGGTGCTAAAAATCAAAAGCAAACAAACAACATTTACTATTATTTGTTTTGCTTGCTTACAGGAGAGGGAGTTGGTCCACACCCATCGGTGCTTAGGAAATATTCCTGGCACTATGCTTAGGGATGATGCCTGACAGTGCTTGGGAGATCATACGTGGTACCAGGGATAGACTCCAGGTTGGTTACACGAGGAGTCAAAGTCTTACCCCTGTAGTATCTTCCTAGCCTAGTATTTACTATATGAACTGATCTTTCCTTTATTTAGAGGGGAAGTGGGAATGCTATACTCAGGGAAAGAGAGAGAGAATAGTGCATGAAAACTGCTTTGTTGCCTGAGCTACAAACCTACTCCCCCACTGCCCCCCTCACCCCCATCCAAAACCTAGGCAAGGCTACCAGAGTGTTGGTGTATAGACAGGGCATTTTGCCAGGCAGAGATCACATCTCTCCACTTCAAAACTGGAATGGAAAAGACTCACAAAAATCTCACCAACACAAACAGCAACCCTGCAGGAGGAAGGTTTGAGCACCACATCTGACCTAAAAAATCCAAGAATCTCTCTCCCTACCCACTCTCCTCCCTGCCCCCGTTTATCACAAGACCAGACCACTGGGCTTTCTCACTGCTCCCAGTTTCGCAGTGAATGCCCCTGCCCCGTGAAGCAGGGTGGGCTTCTGGAGCATCTGTGACTCTTCAAGTCCCCCTTGCAAGCCCCCATCTTCTTCCCGGGGGGAGTGTCTCGCGATCGGTTCTGCAGTCACCACAGGCCGTGGTGTGGACCGGGAAGCCCAGAGAAGCCGCCTCTCACCAGCAGGTTTGATGCAGGCTGGGGAGGGCATCAAAGAAACCACAGTAATGGTAATGGGGATGTCCTGCCTCCCCGCAGGAGCCTGCGCCTGTAAGCACTGCCTCTGCGTGTAATCAGAAGAGAGAGCCTGCGGCAAACCATTTCAGCTGCAGCTCTCAGGCTCCAGGAATTCAAATGGTAGGTGGACGGGCTCCTCTCTTGGGAGACCGCATGATGTGCAAAACCACAGAGCAGGGACCTGTCATTTGCTTCTGCAGGGTCACGTGGACTCAGCAGCAACACACTCCAGTGGTTGACACAACCCGCACATTAGTTGTTCCACAGCATATCTGCTGTGAGGGCTAGTCTTTTTTTTTTTTTTTTTAAGTATTTTATTATACCACCGTGAGATATACAAATAAAAAGATATACAATTAAAAAGTTCATGTTTGGGTTTTGGTCATACAGTGTTTCAGCACCCGTCCCTCCACCAGTGCCCATCTCCCACCACCAACATCCCCGGTTCCCTCCCCCTTCCCCAGCCCTGCTCCATGGCAGGTTCTTTATTTCTTTCCCTTTCTCTCTCTTTCTCTTTTCCCTTCCCTTCCAGACTATGGATTACAGAACATACATTAAAAGGTTGTCATGTGTATCCTTTTGCCTCTATTTAATGCTCAGTTCTAGGTTGGCATTAGTACCCTCGACTATTGTTAGCCCCCTGTTCCATTTTCTGTCTTACCTAAACTCTGACTCCCACACGTTTGTGATAATCTCCACCTTTGACAAGACCTCCTGATATATGTTTCACTTGACCTTGGATATTGGTATCATAATATGTACATATATATTTATGCCATGCAAATAAATGCAGTCATTCTGTATCTGTCTCTCTCCTTCTGGCTAATTTCACTCAACATAATCTTCTCCATGTCCATCCATTTATAGGCAAATTTTATAACTTCATTTTTCCTAACAGCTGCATAGTATTCCATTGTGTAGATGTACCAAAGCTTCTTTATCCAGTCATCGATTTTCGGGCACTCTGGTTGCTTCCAGATTCTGGCTATTGTGAATAATGCTGCTATGAACATAAAAGTAGGGATGGTGTTTCCGCTGCGTATTTTTGGTTTCCCAGAGTAGATTCCCAGGAGTGGTATGGCTGGGTCAAATGGGAGTTCAATTTCTAGTCTTTGGAGGAAAGTCCATATTGTTTTCCAGAAAGGCTGTACCAGCCGGCATTCCCACCAACAATGGATGAGTGTCCCCTTTTCCCCACATCCACGCCAGCACTTGTTGTTCTTGCTCTTTTGAATATGTGCCAGTCTCTGTGGTGTAAAGTGGTATCTCATTGTTGTTTTGATTTGCATCTCTCTGATGATTAGTGATGATGAGCATTTTTTCATATGTTTTTTGGCCATTCGAATTTCTTCCTTGCTGAAGTTTCTGTTCATTTCTTGTCCCCATTTTTTGATGGGGTTGTTTGTTTTCTTCTTGTAAAGTTCTACCAGTGAGGGCTAGTCTTAAGAACAGTAGTCAGATGTGAGCAGTGGAAACATTAAGACATATCCTCTGGGTCATGAAATTTGTGATTTTTGTTTTCTATTTTGCTTTCTCCAAAAGCTCCTGGTTTTCTCTAGTGAATTTCTAAATCTTGAGTTGGAAGGTCATTGTTAAAAATAAAATTCTGGAATTAAAGGGACCAGAAGAGATTAATCCAGTGTTCTTTCTTGTCTGGAATGGATGCTCAGGGCAGCAAAAAGGCAAATCCAACAACGCCATGGAGCTTGTTTGTGAGGAAAGCTAACACCAAGCCAAGGCTTCTCAGTTTAGTCCCCTTTTGTCCATGACAGCCCACGCCTTGCCCCCCCCAATCACGTTTAAAGAAGACTTCAGTCTAACGGTTATGTCTCATCCCTTCCCTCTGCCGTGGTTCCAGCAGAAGGGGGAGGGGTTGTCCACACACACACTGGGTTGAGGTGCCCCAGAAACCACATACTTCTTTTCCTTAAATTACCTGACTCCCACACACTTGCGGTTGATTCCACCTATTAACAAGACCTCCTAATCCATGTTTTGCCCAGCCCTGGGTGTTGGTATCATACTATACACACACACACACACACACACACACACACACACACATACACACACACAAACATAGATAGATAGCCTGGCAAGCTGTCCGATGCATGTTCGATATGCCAAAACCAGTAACAAAACTGTTTTGCCATTGGGCTACATTGGCACGTGATAGGGTCCAATGGAAATGTTACTGGCGCCCCGCTCAAGCAAATCGATGAATAAGGGGATTCAAGTGATTCAAGTGATCAAGTGATTTTATTATACCACTGTGAGATATACTACTACAAAGATGTTCATGTTTGGGTTTCGCTCATACAGTGTTCTAGCACCCATCCCTCCACCAGTGCCCATTTCCCACCACCATGTCCCCAATTCCCTCTCCCTTTCCCAGCCTACCTCTATGGTAGGTTCTTTACCTTCTCTCTCTCTCTCTCTTTCTCTCTCTCTCTCTCTTCTCTTGCATTGTGGATTGCAATACATATATTTAGAGGTTATCATGTGTATTCCTTTGCCTATATTCAGTGCTCAGTTCTAGGCTGGTAGTATCATTTTTGACAATTTTTAGCACACTGTTCCCTTCTCTGTCTTACCTAACCTCTGACTCCCACAGTTTGTGGTAGATTCCAGCTATTGAAAAGACCTCTTGATCCATGTTTTGCCTAACCTTGGATATTGTTATCATAATATATATTATATATATTATATATTATATATTATATATTATATATTATATATTATATATATTATATATAATATGTATATGTTATATATCATGCAAATAAATGCAGTCGTTCTATATCTGTCTTTTTCTTTCTGGCTAATTTCACTCAACATGATCCTCTCCATGTCCATCCATTTATTGGCAAAAAGAAACCACATACTTCTAATAAACCACATACTAGAAGACCCAAACAGCAGTACTCCCAGCATCACTCTTGGCACATGGTGGAAGGGTTCACGGACCAAACTCTCTGTCTCATGCTTATATATGGACAGACACTTTAGTCAATGAACCATCGAAGTGTATGTTCTTACTGTTGACTGGCTTGTTTGGGACTCCCAAACAGTGCTGAGGCACGGAGCGGGGGCACTCCTGGTGAAACTGGGTGAGACCATTCAATGTCAGGGTGCCAAGGAATGCTGCAGTATTTGGGCTCTGCATTGCAGGAAGAAGGCGGGGTCATGTGGTTTCAGGAATCAAACGGGGGTTTTAACTCCCCTCACCCAAGAGTTATCTCCCTGAACTGCTGGTTTTTGTTTTTTTTTTTTTTTGCTTTTATTTTTTTGGGTCACACCCGGCAATGCTCAGGGGTTTCTCCTTGCTCTGCACTCCGGAATTACTCCTGGCAGTGCTCGGGGGACCATATGGGATGCCGGAGATCGAACCCGGGCCAGGGACGGCGGCCGTGCAAGGCAAACACCCTACCCGCTGGGCTATCGCTCTGGCCCTGAACTGCTGTTTTAAAATCAAAACAATTAGCTCCACAGAAGGTATCACTTCAGAAAATGTGTAGAAGAACAAAGTTGAGATGTCAGTCATTAAATATCCTCTGCTCTAACAGTAAAATCCTCACCCCCTCCTAGATGGCAGGTTCTCTAAAACAGCATCTGCAGGGAAAGGCAACATTTGTGCAAGGCTGAAGAGTGAAGCCCACAAAGCAAGTTTTACTTCTGAAGAACTCAGTTCTGAAGAACTGTCTGAAGAACTCAGTTCTGAAGAACTGTCTTTCTGGGGCCAGAAAGACAATGCATGGATCAAGATGCTTGGATCAAGATGCTTGCTTGGCATCCCACCCAACCCCGTTTAATCCCTGGCATTGCATAGAGTCCTCACAGCACTTTCAGGAGTGATCCCTGAGCAGAGCCAGGAATAAGCACTAAGCACCAGAAGGTATGGCCCAAAGCAAACTTAAAAGAAAAAAGGAGTCTCTAGGGCCTGCTCAGCATGCAGGGGGCCACGGTGGCCGCACTTGGAGCAGGGATTTGGGCTCCTCCACCCATTGCTCAGACTCCATGTCGGTAGGTGTGGCTACGAGCTCCCAGTCACCACAGTCAACAGCTGGAAAAGAGACATTCCAGACCCACAGCTGTGCTGGCATGCGACCGCTCTGCAACCACATGACAATCTTAGACAATAATGGAATTTAGAACCAGGTCCTTCCCAGGATCTTTCACATTTATACACTGTAATGATCATTCTAGTTGCAACAAACTGGAGAGGTTATGGGGAATGGGGAATTATAATGTCACTCTAGAACTCACTATGGAGTATGCACATAGGGACATCATAAACCGTTAATATCTGTAGGGCAAGCCACAGAGAAGAGAGAGAGATGCAGGGACAGTGACAGAGAGATAGAAAGAGAAAGAAAATGTGCCTGCAATAGGGGCAGGCTGGGGTTGGGTGAGGGGGAGTATTTGGGATGTGGGTGGTGGGAATGGGGCACTGGTGGAGGGATGGGTGCTGGAATACTGTATGACAGAGACCCAATTACGAACATCCTTGTAATTGTATATCTCACATGGTATAATAAAAATTAAAAAAAAAGAAAAGAAAAATGAGTCAGAAGAGTGAAGACTGCTTTTCTAACCTGAGGACCATATGGTCCCTGTGGATTCCAAGATATTTTGAGGATGCCACAGGTAAAAATCACTTACGAGAACCACAATACAGGATGAGGGGGGGGGCAATAGCAAGCTGGGGGAGAGGCTCACAAGAAGGAAACAAGGCTAGAAAAAGATTGAGAATCACTGAGTGAAGAGGTGTTTACAGCGGGGTTATCTGCCACCAAACCTTTATTGGTGTGCAAATTTCACACTTTTTATTATAAAAACTTCAAACACACAAAAGAGAGAGAAGGTTCAAATGAATTTCTGTGTGATCATCATCCAACTTTATTATTAATTTACTGTCAAACTCCCAACCACCATCTGTCCAGCAATTTTCTAATCAACCCCAAAGATCCTATATTAATACCACTGTATCTATCCCTGAAAGATAAAAACTCTTGTTTTACAAACACAAACACTCACTATGACCACCTTTAACACACATGAAAAATCCTTACCATGCTGTTTAGCCTATCCTACTTATTAGTACTTTTCTTTTGTTTTTGAGTTATATCCGGAAATTCTCAGGGGTTACTCCTGGCTCTGCACTCAGGAATTACTCCTCGTGGTGCTCAGGGGACTATATAGGATACCGGGGATTGGCTGCATGCAAGGCAAACACCCTACCCACTGCACTATCACTCTGCCCCCTCCTACTTGTGTTTTTAATTTCCTCGATTATTTCACATACACACACATTTTAGGTGCAGGTGATCAAACACAGGACCTCACACAAGCAAGGCACACATTCCATCACTAAACCATATTCCCAGCGCTCTCATGACATGTTCTTCCCTTTTTCCTTCACCAGCAGTGGGAGTAAATATTTGGGGAAAGGACACACCTGGCATTATTCAAGACTCACTCCTGGCTCTGTACTTAGGGATCACTCTGGTGGTGCTTGGGAGACCACATGGGGTACTGAGGATTGAACCCAGGTCAGCTACATGCAAGGCAAGCGACCTACCCACTGTCCTATCTTCTGACCCCAAGGCATAAATATTTTTAAAACTGTTTGTTAGTTATCTGATTCATTTATCAAGTCACAGACTTCCTAGGACTGAGACCTGTACCTTTTCCTTCTGTACCTTTTCTGACATTCAGCAGGAGTTTATTTGGGTGGGGAGAGGAGTGGACGGAAGGATGTATGGACAGACTGGACCCTGAATCCTGTCCAGGAGTAGACAATGAGTCACAGGCACAAGCTCTGTTTGTCCAGATCCTAAGACTCTGCTGACTTATATGTTTACCGTGGGGACAGTGCCTCCTCCCCAGTTAAATTCTGAAGAGCACACACTTAGCTTTTGCAAAGATCTGAAGCATTAGGCTCGCATCCACCCAATCTGCCTTTCCCTCCCATTTGGCTTCAGCACAAGGTATTAAAATTACTGACTTTGGCACACATGATGTTTACTGTCTCAAGTACAGCTAATTGACATTTTAGCAGCAGACTAACCGGCCCCAGATTCCCCTTGGCTGAGCAAAACTGGAGGTAAGCACCACCCCAGTATCCAAACCTACCAACCAGAAAGATTTAATCCCCAGGGGCTGATTATGACCTAGAATTTGTTCAAAGATAAATTTAAGCCCCAATAAAGCAGAACTGTAGAGCCATCTGGTATCCATCAACTGCATATACAAACCCCGACTTGTCAGTCCTCAGGAATTCCCAAGTTGTTGGACCAAGGAGCTTGTATGTTTTCTAGCCTCCTGGTTCAATGCCGTTCAGATGATGGTAAATAGCTATTAAATGGCTAGTGAGTTAGCACTCACAAAAGAGAGTGAAGATGGGATGGGGATTTCATGGAATCTTGGTTTGGGGTGAGATGGTATAAGGAGAATTAGTGCTTGTTCTTCACTGTCACCCAGAGGGTGGGATAAGTGGGTGCATGAGGAGACAAGAGCTGGAATCACTGCTGAGTGGCTACAATTCCCTAAATTCTGGGACCCTGGCTAGAACCTAGATCAGAAACAACCCAATTCACTTTCCTTGTTCTATGCTGCCTTTTCACATTACAGGGAAAATTTGACATTTTACAGGAAAATTTGACATCTCAACACAAGTGAGAACTCTATTTCAGCTATTGTGCAGAGGTTCTCATGGCAACATCCTTCTTCTCCATCTTCTAAATGGCCCCTTATGCTAAATAGTCCTGATCTGCTTAAAAGACAGGGAAGAGAGAACAACACTCTACAGCAAAGACCAACAGTAAAATGATAAGTTTCTTGGGCTGGAAAGGCAGAGAGCAAAGTAAGGAACAGACTTTTGTTTTATTTCCCAATATGGACTCTCTTTGGCCAGAGACAGAAGTTGATCATTTTAGTGACGCTGAGCACCACTAAAAGAGCGATTTATCAGCTGTCCACTTGGTGTTGAGGTGCAGGGGAAAATAGTAAGTTCTCCCTGACCTCAAGAGTCTTGCTGTTGGAAACGGCAAAAGCTAAGAGCCCTATTCTTGTGTTCCAGATTGTCCTTTATCAGGGTGCTCCAGAAGTTGAGAAGTTAATATCAGAAAGAGGAGAGAATCTATTAAAAAAATAGGGGGGAGCAGAGAGACAGTATAGGGTTTAAGACACTTGGTTTTCATGTGGCCAACCCAGTCTAGTCTCCAACACCACAAACAGTTGGGAGTGATCCCTGAACATAGAGCCCTTTCAGTAAGGCATGGCCCAGGACAGGAAATTTAGGAATAAAACTGCAGAGTGCATGTCCATTTTCCGCATCACGAGTCTGTTGTAAGCAGTTTGTATGAATGTAAGCACTGCGCCAGGGCAGAGAGACAATGAAGGAAAGAGGAAGCCTGAGATAATGGTATTGAACACCATATGTACAAAACCCTATGGTGAACAGTGTTTCAAATCATAGCGTATAAATAAAATTAATTAAAAACTTAAGCACTTGTCAGAGGTCGATGCGAGCCAAGACACCTCCTTTGTCCCCTCCACCTCCCCTGACCTCCCCAGCTTTTTGTCCCCAGCCCCCACACTGAGCTGATTTAGTCAAATGCAAGGGATGGATGCAATGAAAATCAGGGGGACTCCACAGCCTTGCTGAGAACTTTTTTGTGAGTTTGTTTCTGCACAGCAACAACCTTGTTCAACCGCAGCTCCTCCACATCTTTCCAGTAATGAGGAGCCCAAGTCCCACTGTGAGCCTCCTGCAAATCTAAGGAAGAGAAGAACCCCAGGACTCGGGAAAGGGCTGAAGTGGATCCATCTGGGAGTGAATCCACCGGGTGGAGCAAGCACCCAAAGCTCCCGCCCTTCTCCACAGCCTGGGTCCCACGAGACAGATCAAGAAATCGCAGGCAGCCGAGCATGGGTCTGGGTTATTGAGGCCTCACCAATGCAGAGGTTCCAACTGTGGACAGCAGTTTTCCAAGTACACACACAAGGAGTGAGAAGAGAAAGCCTGGCCCTCTCCCGAGTGACATAAACACAAGAACTGTGTTGTTGACCCACCTACGTTCACCTGGTCTTGGGGAGATGAGCTCATGGTCGGGGCTGCTCGGAAGGCTGAGATGACACCCAGGCCTCAGTCCCGATCTAAAGCGAGATCTCAGTTTGAAGCCGCCCTCAGTGCTGCCTCCAAATTCCTTGTCAGCCCTACGGGTCCAGAGGCACAGCAGCCTCAGCCAGTGAAGAGCTGTAGCATGTTTCCAAATGCAGGCAAGTTCCACTTTATTAAAGGTTCAACAGTCAAAGAGAAAAACCTTCATCAACTATTCATTCCTCTCTGGAGCCACACAGGCAGGCAGCACCAGGGACTTAGCCGTTGGTTGCAAGCCCTGCTGAGAAAGTCAACGGAGCCTGGATCCAGGGAGGCAGCAGGGGCCGCTGCTATTTGCTTTTAATAACCAAAGTCCTGAGCACCTTAAGCCGATCTCATAGTCAAAGAAAATTATTATTGTGATCACAGCACGAGGTCTGGCTCCAAAGTCTGTCTTCACTGGACACATTCCAGCAGAGAAGTGTATGTTTGGATCCAAGAGACGAGCTTCAGGACTTGGAGAAGGTCCAGGTGGTGCACACCCATGTGCTTTCTGAGACTAGTCTACGGCCATCAGCGTCAGCCTCTTGCCAAGTAGTTTGAAGTTCTCCGTGCAAAATTTTCCTCTGCCTTAATAATAATAATACTAACAGCAACCCACCACTAATACTTACTGATCCCTTGTTATTATTAGAACCAGGCATTGTGTGTGTGTGTGTGTGTGTGTGTGTGGTGTGTGATGAATTCAAGACATCACATGTGAGGCTCGACTACTGACCACTCCAGCCCTGCTCTAAGTCTTTCTATGTCTCTTTTCCTGTTACGCTGACCCTGAAGAGTTGAGTCTATCTAGTGTCATGCTCTGCATCTACCAAAGTTGAATGTGAGGCTCAGAGAAGACAAAACTGGAAGCTCCCAGGATCCATGACGAAGAAGCTAAAGTGGGTCAACAGATGGTTCCAAGGGCTGCATCCTTGCTACTACACTGGGCAAACATCCCTGCTGCTTTCCAGGTGTTTTTCTGCACTCATTAAATGTCTGAAGAGGAGGGTCACCTGCCCTCCTTTTGCAATCCCAGCAGACACCCTAGCTTGGCACTGGATGGTGGTTATCTAATTTGGGTCATTGCTGTAATGCAATGCCCTGACTATAACATGCTATATATTTTTTACACTCAACATTGACTCTTTCTGAATTCATACTTGTGACAAGCCCAGGCTCTTTCCATTCAGAAGCAGAATAAGGGGCTGGAGAGAGAGAGTGCAGAGGTTTAGACGCTCATCTTGCAAGTAGAATACACTGGTCTGAATCCCCAACATTGTATATGGTCCGCTGAGCACTGTGAGGGGTCACTCCTGAACACAGAGGCAGGAGTAGCCCCTGAGCACCACTGGAGGTGACCCAAAGCAAAAAAAAGGAAATGAAAGAATATAATCACTAACCTAGTTTGGATTTTATAAACAGTGAGGTGAGTTTTAGTAGCTCTCCTCTAGATGAGACACATCGGAGAATGTTTTAGCATCTGAGTCTTAAATTCCTTGCCTTAAATGTGGACAATCATACTCGCCATTTACTGGATAGAAAAACAAAGGAAATAAAGTATAGCAAGTATTTATTATATGCAGTAAGGAATAACTCCCTAAGATGCTTTCTGGGTCTAAAAGCATATAACCACTTAGGTTATTGTTTCATGGTTAAATATCCTACATACTATCAAGGAAGAATAGGTTTGGGTTTGCTGACTTGTTTCATTCCAAAGTTTGTCTGCAGGCATAGAAAATCAACAAACAACTCCAGAATATGTCCCATGGGCACAGTCCTGTGCCAGGGGCAAGGGAAAAACCACACTCCAGGGAGCCTCAGGACACACATGCCAAGAAAGAAATATCCCAGGCCAGGAGGTGACAGCTGAACAGGAGACGCACAGAGGATGCTCCCTGGGGACCTGTGTGACATGACATCAGCTGAGAGAACCCTTGGCAAAAGGGTAGATGGCAATAAGCAGAGAGGGAGTGGGGTATGGAAGATTCCAGAAAAGGCTCAGACAGCCACGGTGTCTGGATGTAAAGACGCAACAGCACAAACTCTAGCCGGGCACTAGTTAGCCAGTTAGGCAGTAAGGCTTGTGGCAGGGAATCAGGGTTAAATAATTAGCTGGTGGTGAATGCATTACTGTTGCATTCTGCACTGCCATTTGCACAGTGCTTTGCAAGCCCCCTCCCCCTTAAAAAGGGCTAAGCGAGCAAGCGCCTCTCCTTTCAGTAGCTGAGGAAACAAACAAAGATACTCAGTTCACGTTATTTCCCCATTTGATCCACAGCACAATTCTGAGATCTGGCTGAGCATGGCCATTATCTCTGTTTCAGAAAAACGGAAACAAAGGCTCAGGGAAGCTTGATGCTGGCACTGGATATTCACCACCCTCTTTGGTAACTATTATAATGCCACCTGGAATGAAGAAAAAACTTCACCAGCAACACATAGAATCATAGTAGCTCAATCTGAGGCTACAAATACACAAAGTGCCACCAGGAATAGAACACACCAAGGCTAATATGTACCCGAAATCTCAGGCAAGGCCAGGTCTCAAAGCAAATCTCTGGGATTTTGGGACAAGGCTCTTGCTCCCAGAAACAAAGTCTTCCTCAGGTCCCCAGAGCTGGAACTGAGAAGCCTGAATATCAGTCCATTGGCCCCCCATGACACTGGCCATCGACAAGGAACAGGAGGGACACTGATACTAAAACCCCTCACGTGCTCCATCATTTCTGAAGCTCCCATTTCTGAGATGGAAATCAAACTTTTTGTCCTCTATAGCTCTTCCAAATGACCCTATAAACATTCTACCTCCCAAGAACAACAAAATCTATGGGAACTTGAGAAGAATCATCGACATTCTTCATTACCGACTCAAATCAAGTGAGAGTGCAAAACATAGTAGGGAAACACTTTCGTTTTTGAAGTCCCTGCATGGCTCCAGATTAAAGATCTCTCGCTGTCAGCCCCATCCACCATGCTAAGGAAAACCAACAGGACCTACAGAGTTCACCTTCCAGAGGTGCCTTTGAAGGCTCAAGACTGACAACCTTTATGCTCAAATTGTCAGAGAGAAAAACAAACACTGCTTTCATGCTTGAGATTTTAGTTATGGGCTGGAGGCCACATCAGCTTTGCAAACCCATGTCATCATGTTTGCAAACCAATGTCGCAACAGCTCAAAAGAAAGTGGTGCAGTTTTCTCAGTGGCAGTGGTGCTCTCTTTTAGCAGACACAAAACAGTAAGACAAATCTACAATGTGGAATCTGTTTATCTGTGGCTCACCCCCTTTTAGGGTCCATCACCAAATTTATTTATTAAGTGATTGCTAAACACATCACCGTTTCAAGCTTCTTGTAGTCTCTGGTCCTGGGATTTCATAATCTGAGGAAGAAAACAGATCAGGTGCCTTCACTTTGTGTGACCGTGTATGAATGTGTGTGTGGGTGTGGGGGGGGGGTGGTTTGGTGGGTGAGTGGGAGGGCATGCAGGGAATTGTTTTCTAATCAATGGGAGTGAAAGTTGATTGGATCAATGCATTCTGGGAATTGTGGAAATAAATGAAATCCATGGAAATTCGCCCGTTTAATATAGCAGGTGAACCATTTTTCAAAATTTTAACCATGCAAGCTCTCTAGATTTGCCTTCTGCTGCCTCCTGGTCAGTCTACAACTGACTTTACTAGGTAGAAGCAAGAGGGATGACAAGTTCATCAGAGGCCAGCTGAGGGCAGAGAAGAAGTAGGAATTTCCACCCAATTAGAGAAGAAGTGACTCATACCAAAAAAAGAGATGCCTGAAGGTGGACAGCCTCGACACAGTGATATGGACATGAGACTGCCTGACCTACAGAGTCCAGAACACAGATTTCAATGCCAAGAGATGGAAGACCTCATGGAGTGTCAAGGACTGTGAAAATTCTCTTGATGCAACACTCAGTTTTAATAACTGGATCCTCATTTGTGAAAGAAAAATTACTATCAGCATTGCCAAAAAATAGTTTTATTCTCATTTACCTGTTATTCTCAATAGCCATTCCTCGAATTTCTCTAAAAACACAACATTCAGTCTTAGAAGTCTGCTTTCGTGATATGACATCCTCATCTTGTGGAGGCCTGGGATATGACTGCTCAAGTTTCTCTTCAAACAGCTTCATTCAAATGACACTTGCATGCTTTCCTGAACGGAACGTGGTGGTGGCGGCTGTGAGCAACTACAGAGTCAGATCATCCCGAGGCAAGGTCTAATTTCCCCCCCTCCTCTGACCCCATAGCAGATCTTTCAACTCCAAGAAAAGTCAAAACCTTTTATTCACCCACAAAATACAAATAGAAAATTATTATGCAATTTGGGGTCTAGATAGTCATTTTTTCTGAATGAATTCACACATATGCTTGTTTACAATGGCTTCAATTTTTTTTCCTGATGGAAAGATCACTGCAGTCTAATAGGATGCAAGTGTCTTCACACTGTGAAATCATTAGCAGCAGAGCTGGCCTGCTGAGCATGCAAGGAAGTACCCCATCTGACCGAAGACGAAATCAGCTACCAAATCAAGTTTCTGAAAATTATAGACACATTTCACTACGGCACAAAAATAGAAAATATTAAGTTCTAGCAGAGCGGTAAGTCAAAGAGAAAAATCTAAACTCAAAAGGAAAAAATAATTAAGAAATTTTAGAAAGTAGCAGGAACATCTTTTGGTTAGCCACAGGAGTTCATTGAACAATTCAACAAATATTTATTAAACATCTGCTCTGTGCCAGGCACCCTACTGTGTTCTAGGAATAAAACAAAAAATAAGACTCCACCTGTCGGGAACGCCACCGGGGTCCCTGACAGTGTCAGGACAGAGGTTGTCTTCTACCTCCGAGGACGCCGGAGAACAGATGAAAACTCACGAGTCCGTGCAGTTCCAAAAATGGCTTTTAATAGTACAAAAGCTCTTCCACAGCACTAGAAGATGGAGCAAAAGGCCAAAGAGCAAAAGACCAAAGCCAAAAGCCACAGGAGCCAAAAAGCTGAAGGCTGAGGAACCAAAAGGCAAAAGGTAAAGGTGAAGGGGCCTCAAGTCAGCCCCTTATATACACCAAAGTAATCCAATCGGGAGGTTGTCATGCCAACAAAGAACCCTAAACAGAGTGTAGTGCCACACCCTATTGTAGGTATAAACAAAGGTTACACCAAGGACTAATCCCGAGATTATCTCTTATGTAAAACACTGGAGAGAGGGGGGCTGATATAAAGTAATACATCTTAACTTCATGAGCTTCATGTAATCTAGATGGTACCCACAAGGTCCTTCTTATTATTATCTGCACCAGGGTGATTCTGAGTATCTTGTTCTCATGTACTGAAAGGGTCATACTCGCCTGCTTAGAGCAAACTAGTATGATCCTTCCTATAGTCTTCCTTTAGTCTCAGCGTAGCCAGGGTGGTAGTCTCCTGGTAAATTCTAACTGTCCCACGTTGGGTGCAGTGGGTATAAAAGAGGAGCTGTGCCCAATCTAGAAAACATAGAAGTCTTAGTAGATGTATAAGTCAGAAGTTATTCAATCAAGGTGACTTCTGTAAGTGCCACACCCTCTAGCAGTGTTTACATAGAAGAGAGATCTCATTAGAATGAACATTGGCTTAAATAAGATTAAGCTGGGAGTGAGCAAAACAACAAAACTCCCAGATTAGCTAAACATGTCCTCCAACATCCACCCATCCCGCCTCTCTCCAGGATTTCTGTGTCTACGTGGAAGACAAATAAACAACATATCAATAATATGTGATAAGTGCTGTAATGGGGGCTTGGGGTGTAAAGTGTTAAGAAAGCAATGGGCGGAAGGCATGGCTTGCAGGAAGTAAGAAGGATTTTCCGGAGGAACGAGGCAAAGTACACAGCAGTAGCAGGAAGACAGTAGGAGGAGTCAGTGACCTAGGAGGAAAAAGAGCATGAAAAAGCGGATGCTTCACCTGCACAGGCCTGTCACTGTTGGGAATAAGGAAGTCCCAGGGGGAGCTATCTGCTAGACCAGCTGTGAGATAAGTGACCGTGGCCACTTAATTCATCTTTCCTAGCCTCATTATATCATCTGCACAATCGGGAGAGAACCTGTACCCTCTCACAGGGCACTGAATGAAATGCACATATATGCTTTTCCAACCAAATGACCTCTGTCAGCACTTACAGATAGGGTTATGGCTTTCTTTTCCTTCCCTTGATTCCAATGTTCAATTTATAGATTCTATTTTACTAGTTAACATTTGTTATATATCTGTTCTGCATCTGTTAAAAGTCACTTTAAACTCTTCATAGGAAGGAGCAGAGTGAGTCAAATGAAACCGCCCTGGAATCTCTTAAGTCCCACCCAAATTACCATCCTAAGCAAATTCATCAGGACCATCCACTGCCCAACGTTCATAGTGCACGGGCTGCCTCAGAGGGGCTAGCCTGGTACCTATCTGCCCTCCTCATCTACACTTGCTGCTCCTCAAGTGGTTCAGGACTTGTGGTTCCAGAGTGACTGCTCTCGTTTCTCATTTTCTTCCACACATGTTTTCTCATTTCAAAGAAAAGAAAAGTAGCTGTTGCTGCTGCAATTCCCCATCAGATATTTCAAGTCAACAAATAAGACTGTTTAAAACAAAGAATGAGGGCTGGAAAGATAATTAATATAGGGATTAAGGTATCTGTCCTGTACATGGTTGACTCTGGTTCGATCCCTGGCTCAGAAGACAGTCCCCAAGCCCCACCAGAAGCAAACCCTGACCATAGAGCCCGGAGCAAGCCCTGAGCTCCACAGGATGTGACCCCCAAAACACACACAAAATTACAATTTAAAAAACAAAGTGAACCAGCTGCCTTTGCAAAGATGATCCATCTTTTAATAGGACAGAGAAAAAATAAGAGAAAATTCTGAAGATTATTTTTTTTCAATTTTGTGAAAATAAACATGGAGTGAAAGCCTGAAAGGCTAATTTGCTTAAGAGAAAAAAAAAACATATTCTCTCCAAGGACACGATTTCCTGCTCCTCTCCAAATCCTTGCTTCATGCTGTAAAAATCACCTACAACAGACAGCCCCAAAGCCAGCCAGACACAGGAAGGCTGGTACAAATATTCGCTCTTCCCTCAGTGCCCCGGGAGGACTCCATGACATGTCTCATGGCACGCCGCATATTAAATCTTCTGGTAAATATTTATGAAGCCCCTTCTCTGGGCCAGCCACAAGACAAAGATGCGAACTCCTACCTGTCCTCTTCGCATCCCGCGCCATCTGGGGGACCACAGGGGGTTTGTCCGTGCTAATTTGCTCCTTACTCCCTGCAGAATGGCTGTGCCACGTCCTCATATATTTATAAGTGTTCCTGTCCCTCACCTTTACAGGTCCCAGGCCCCAATTTGCCTGGTATCTTGTATTTGCGCTGGCACCTCCAGCAGTTACAGGACAACTGCTTTAGGCCAGTTGATTAAAAAAAAATGTGGGAGGGTTAGGGTCACATCCAGCAGCACTCAGAACCTACTTCTGGCCCTGTGTTCAGGGATCACGCTTTGTATGTGATGCCACGATAGACATCTGCAAGGCAACCCCCTGTACTGTCTCTCTGCCTTCACCGATCAATAGCAATATCAATATTTGATCAGTCTCTGGTTTCCTTCCTCCTCCTTTCAGGCGGGCGCCAGCAGACACACCGCTGTGCCCTCATTCACCTCTTTGCCCCAACTTTCTCCGGGACAATGAGCTCTGCCCAAGAACTAAGGCTTTCCCTCTTCACCTCTCCCAGGAGGTGAAGGTCCCTGAAGGCTTCCGTCAGCACCAGCTGAAGAGCAGCTGAGTCTTTCTCCCGTCCCCGCAAGGGGATGGTCAAAGGTCCACTAGTTTCGTATTGTTATTTCAATGAGTAACTATGAAATTACAGAGTTATTCATGATTGGGTTTTAGGCATACAGTCTTTGAACACAGTCCCCGTCACCAATGTCCACTTCCCTCCACCAATGTGCCCTTGCCTCCGCCCCATTTGCTTCCCACCTAGCAGTCTGCTTCTACAAGAGGCATTTTTTTCTTTTTGGGTCACACCCAGCAATGCTCAGTGTTACTCCTGGCTCTGCACTCAGGAATTAGTCCTTGCAGTGCTAGGGGGGACCATATGGGATGCCGGGGATCCAACCCTGGTCGGCCACATGCAAGGCAAATGCCCTACCCATTGTGCTATCGCTCCGCCCCTACAGGAGGCGTTTTAAAAAAATAATAACGATGATAAATTCTTGCCCTGTGTTTGCAGTCCTGTTGCTGATAGGGTTTCAAACATAACGCTTTACCACCTTTTAACACCACCTCCCCCCAGCTGAACACTGCCCTCCACCACAGACCATTGCCCCCTCGCTGACCCACCCCGCGGCCTCCTCAAGTGGCCTGTTTCCTACTGAATACCAGTTCTCTTGTCATCTGTTCCCATTGTCCCAAAGGTTCACTTGGTCCTGAGCCAATGAATAGAAACCCCAATAAGTCCTTTCTCTTATGCATCTGACAAATGTAGAGTCCTCTCAAGGCAAAAACGTGCCACAAGAAAAAGCAACTGCAGGTGACAAAGAGACATTCCCCACCTGGCCTGGGCCTGATCCCAACCAGGAACCAGAACTTGGCTCCAGCAGCAGCCCAAATGAGGGCCCTGGAGGGGGAGGAGTGACAGATGCCAAGTGGCAGAACTCGCCCAGCGATGATTATGCAGAGACCCAGTCTCACACGCCCGCAGGGTAACGACACATTCCAACAACCTCAAGCCCGCTTGCTGCCAGTGGAGCGTAATGATGGTCCCAGGATGGAAACGTAATTGGGGGCTGGAAATAGAGACTTTTGTTCATTCCGATAATCCTCTACCAGAACCGTTTGTTGTGGGGAAAGGCACTATCTCCCTGATCACTGTTTCAAAAGGGCAGCCATTAATGACTCGAAGGGGTAACTGTGCACTATATGTTTAGGTCATGAATGCTGATAAACCTATAAAAAATAGATGTTAGGGACTAGAGATAACTGAGCCCCATTTCCGGTAAATAAACCAGGAGAGTAATAGATTGAAACTGTGGGCCAGCTCTGCTCACTGACTCCACCCCCCCCACCCTCCAGTGCTATTTCCATCATCTCTTCTCCCTTCTACTCCTAACACGCCTCCCTGCCATCAAACCCTGCCATGCTCTGTGCAACCTCCCATAAGAGGCAGGGTATTCCGAGGAAAGGAAGAGACAAATCTTCCCACATCTCTGCTCTTCTGCCACATGAGATGTAATCAGATAGTGTTGGCAATAAGGACAGCAACAGCCCTTGTCTCTCTGCGGCAGACCCACTAATGTTATAGTCCAGGACAGGAGAAATAATACAGGAGAGAAGGCACTTGTCTTGCACACAGGTCTCTACCTTCCTCTTGCCCAAGAAAAGAAAATCTCCCAGAAGCTTTTCATTCACTTCCTCAACATCTGCACAGTACACATTCCAATACTTACGGGTAGGTCACCTTCCCTGAGCAGTAGGTGACCTCTGTTTAATTAGGCCAACAAGGAGGAAGTGAAACAATAAACACAACCTTTGACCTAATCTGACTGAGGAATGGAACCTGCCCACAGTCCCAGCCGGCATGAGTCAGGGCGGGCACTGAAATCTGGGGTCCTGCTCTTCCCAACCCCTGAGCAGGCTCACAATCCCTCCTGCTGGCTTCCGATTTTCTGTATTTGTTCTTTTTACCCAGGCGTGCTTCAAGCAGTGCTGAGTTCCCGCCACCACTCCTAGCAATACTTAGCCTGGCAGTGCTCAGGGACCGCCAGGGCCACTGACGGCTGTGTGGTGCTGGGGGATCACACTCAAACTGCTTTTGAGCTGCAAGGCATGCACTCCAACACACTGAGCTACGTTCCTGGCCAAAGCTTTTCTCTTTTAAAAAACATGATTTTGGGGTCACACCTAGGGCTTACTCCTGGCTTTGTACTCTAAGATCACTCCTGGTGGGGGCAGGAGACCCTTAGGCGGAACTGGGCAGCAGAGTGCAGGGCAAGTACTTACCCACCGTATTAGCTCTTTCTGGTCACTTTTAAGATAGCCATAACAAGTCTATGAGTCCATCTAAGGAAGTAATTCCCTTTCACCAGGACTGCTCCAAACACCCTCTTCCCTTCTTCCCCTCCCCATGCTGAGAATTAAATACAAGTTGGCTGTGAGATCAAGAGCACTGAGGACCAGCTGTTTCTGCTCTGCAGGAAATAGTCATTTCTAATTACTTCCCAGGGACCCACCATCCTAAACAAAGAGCAACCAAAGACAACCCCCTGGCCATGGGGGGCAAGTCCAACACAGACGCCACCCTCCACAATATGAAGGGAACAGAGGTCTTTTGTAAAAGTGTAAGGGGCCGGAGCGATAGAACAGTGGGTGGGGCATTTGCCTTGACAAGTGGCTGACCTGGGTTCGACCCCTGGCATCCCATATGGTCCTCCTAGCACCACCAGGAGTTAATTCCTGAGTGCAGAGCCAGGAGTAACCCCTGAGCATTGTCAGTGTGACCCAAAAAGAAATAAAAGTGTGAGGGTCGGAGCCTTCCCCCACTAGAGTTAGCACTGCAGGGCTGTCAGCTCGGGGCAGGTCCTGTGTAGACCAGCTACAGAAACCCCCAATCCCTGTCCACTCCACTGTCCGATCGCTACTGGGGATATCACAACAGAATTTCTCATCCCACTGTTTTGGGTTTTGAGAGTCAATGGATGTGATATCCATGAAGGGACAGATAAAATGTTCATTCAGTAGTGGGAGCAGTCAAACAGGAAAGAGACCAAAGACAGGCCCCTAACAATCAGGGTGTTAAAGAGGCAAAGAGGAGATCAAACTGCCTTATGTCAGCTCAGCTCAGGGCTTGAAAGCATGGTTACCCACACAGTGACTAACAGTCACCCCAAACCAGCACCCATGGAACATAGAACTTGATCTCACACATCTTAGTTTATTTTTATTTTGTTCTGTGATGTTTTTCCTTGGTTGTTTGTGTGTGAAATATTTCAGTTCACTAAAAGGAAGTACATGGCATGCAAGCACGTTTTCATTATACATACATACATACATACATACATACACACATGTGCATACACACATGTGCATACACACACACATATATATATATTTAAATGTTATAGTTTAAAACAGAATAATGAGATATCCATCTGCATGGCCATCCCAGAGTTTAAGGAATAGAATAAACTCACTAAGTGTGAAATCCTGTGTCCTGTGGTTCCAGATACCATTCAGTCCCTGGCCTCTGCGGGTGAATACCAAACTGAACTCTGAGTCAACCAATTCTTTGCTTTTCTTTATAGTTTCGTCATAGGTACATATAGTATGTTTGTGCAATATATCAATTAATTTTGCTGCATTAAACTTCATGAAAATGAAATTAAATGGTAGGTGTCCTGCAAATTGGTTTATGTTTAATTTTTTAAGTTTTATTCATATTTATGCACATACCTAACCTTCATTTTTCCTATAAAATAACAGCCATCTGTCACAGAAATACACCATCATTTACTCACCCATTCTCTTGCCAACAGACAGTTTCCACGTTTCTAGATAAGAGGACCCCAAACTTATTTGGCCTACTGCTTCATTATCGGTGAAATTATTTTTTTTTGAAAACCTGCTCCCTTGTAAACTGATTTTTTAAACCAACAAACAGAAAGCTGCCCCACACTTCCCCAAATGCACTGGGGGCTGTAACAGCTAGCAGCACCCCCTGCGGGGGTACTCCCCACTTTGCAAAACAGTATTCTAGACCAGGAGTGATGGTCCAAAGTAGGTTTACATAGACCCCAGATAGTAAGGGCAATTATATCACTGATGGTCCACATTCAGAGACATTTAAGGGTGTGAAGCATCTCTCATACACCAGGAAAAGAAGCCTCTGGAACCTGCACAACCAGCCTACAATAATGAAGATTCCTCCAGATTTCCTAATCACTTACCTTACCCCAAGTAAAGACAGGTACTCAACTCAAATCCTGCTTAACTGATTCTAATTCACATTTCATGCTGTTTTCAGCCTTGGGTAGGGGTCACACCTGGCAGTGTTCAGGGGCTAGCTCTGACTCTCTGCACAGGAGTGACCCCTGTCAACTCCTCAATCAGTCTCACACAGGGTCCGCCCCTCAGCTCTCCTGCACTGCCACCAAGGAGACCACCTCATCCACGGTTCCTCTTTCACTGTCCACTTTCCACCACAGGCCGACAGCGCATACCCAGATCTCCACCCTGAATGATCATTCTGCCACTCAACTCTCAAATAGAACTCCCCAGTTCTGCTGGGAAGAAGGGTGGGTCAGAAGGAAATTGGGTCACATCCAGCAGTGCTCAGGGCTCACTCCTGGCTCTGTGCTCAGGGATCACTCCTGGCAGTGCTCGGGGATCATATGACAGCCAGGGATTAAAATAGGGTCAGCTGCATGCAAGGGAAGTGTCTTAACAGTGTATACCATTTCCTCAGAGCAAGTACCTACTATTAAGCCCTATGATGGCATCCCAATGCCCTAAGGAGCTTTTAATATGGCTTGAATATGGCTACCACAGCTGAGACACTGCACCACAGCCTCTGTCTCTCCACTAAACAGGACAATACCTCCTTAAGGACAACCTTCAGAGGTTGGTCCCTGGTTACCCCACCCACCCCCGTATGCTGGTTCCTCTATCTAGAAGCCTGGTGGCTAATTCCGATCACACTCAGGGCTGCTCAGCCTGAGTCTGACTCCCCAGAAGCCTCCCTTCCCTCCAAAGGCTGGGTGAGCTGCCAGACACAAGTGTCTCTACAGCGTCAGAATTTCATCCCAGCATTTACTATATTCCACGATAAGTGAGTTTCCAGCTGTTTGCTAAAACCATACAGAGGCCGGAATTGCATCTCTATTGCTCACAACTGTTGAGTAAATGAATTCATTCTGAAAATATGTCTTTCCCCTAGTGTGCGAAAGAGCAAATTAAAGCCAACAAAAGGAAAACAGCAGATCTCAACAGGAACTATTCAAATAAGTGGCATTTTCTCCCTTGAATAATGAACCAAAGCTAGACTACACTCAACTCCCTTTTTCTGAGCAGCAAAGGTTCTTGCGCTATTTCCCCGTTTCCCCATGAGCTGGCATAAGTAATTATTCTTTACCAGCACCTCAATGGCCCGGGCGATGTTCGGTATGCACACAAAAGGATACACAAGTACTAACTAGACTGAAAAAATGATGCATAATATTGAATTCCTAAAATGGCAGAATATGAAAGAAAAATAAATCAGGCAAATAGTGGAGGACATCAGACTAATAAGCAAAAAAATAAATCTTTGTAGTCTGCCTCCCCTGAGGCATACACAGTTCCTATTAATTTGATGGAACTGCTGTGTGGATGGCCTTCAAAGTCTAGAGCAGGGACCTCGTGCAGACTGGCTGTGGATTTGAGGTTAAGCCCAAAAACAGAGGCGCAGGATACCCCACGTGGCTGTGCTGACGACCCTCTGGGGCACCCTAACTAGCTCTAAACTGTTCCCCCAAACCATTCTACACCCCAGCCCATTTCATACTGGCCAGCTGCATGAGATGGATTTTTTCTGTGCTCGCATCTCACTTCTGCCCTGTTTCTCTCCTTTAGACCAAGATACTGCTGTTTGCCCATGCACCTGCCAGCGCTGACCCCACACATGTTGAGAATCACTCTAGGCTCAGGCCTGAGCAAACCAAGGCCTCATTGGGCGAGCTGCTTAAGTGCTGTCAGCCCCATTCTTTATGCGCAACATGAAGATTCCTTTCCTCTTCGAGTGCTCTTTCTCTCTCTCTCTCCCTCTCTCCCTCTCTCCCTCCCTCCCCCTCTCTCTCTGTCAGAGGAAAGACTGTATGTTTTTGAGCCTGATACATAGTCAGTCACTTAACGGCTGTGTGATCTTGGGCAGCCACTAACCTCTCTGAACCTGTTTTCTCATCTTTATGATATCTTCCACCAGGCGCCTAAAAGAGGACTCAGTGCCTTACAGCACTTTCCCAGCAAGCACAAAACTGATGGCTGTAAACCAGGTGCCACTTGCCCATGCTGAAAAGGTTCTCAGAGCCCTGCTCTGTGGGATTCTCTCTCTGAGAAAGGGCTGGAAATGGCTCAGTGGCTTAAGAAGCACTGAGGCAAGCGTGAGGTTCTTTTTTTTATTTTTGCTTTTTGGGTCATACCGGAGATGCTCAGGGGTTACTCCTGGCTTTGTACTCAGGAATTACTCCTGGCAGTGCTCAGGGGACCATATAGGATGCTGGGGATTGAACCCACGTCGGTCGCGTGCAAGGCAAATGCCCTACCCACTGTGATATCGCTCCGGCCCCAAGCGTGAGGTTCTAACCATAAGTCCCAGTATACTTCACAGGTGCTGAAGTGATCCTTCCCACTTAGGGGCTGGATTCCCAAATGGGAAATTTATAAAATCAGAATATGCCCAAAAAATAGGCCAGGGAGACAATAAAGGATGTTTATGTCCTTGTCTTGCATGCAACTGCTTCACCGGCTTGGATTTGATCCCTGGAGCCACCTATGGTTCCCTAAGCACCACCAGGAATGATCCCTTGGCACAGAGCCAGAAATAGCCGTGAGCACTGAAGGGTCTACCACTCCCTCCATGGGAGGGAGGGAGGGAGGGAGGGAGGGAGGGAGGGAGGGAGGAAGGAAGGAAGGAAGGAAGGAAGGAAGGAAGGAAGGAAGGAAGGAAGGAAGGAAGGAAGGAAGGAAAGGAAGGAAGGAAGGAAGGAAGGAAGGAAGGAAGGAAGGAAGGAAGGAAGGAAGGATGGAAGAAGAAAAATGCTCCTTGGACCAGAGAGCTAGAACAGATGGGTAAAACCTTTATTTTGCATGCAACAATCTGCATATGGTCCCCTAAGCACCTCCAGGGGTCACTCCTGAGCACAGAGCCAGAAATAGTCTCTGAACACCACTGGGTTTGGCCCAAACCCCTCTCCTCCAAAACAAAATCCTTATTTCCTAGGCCATCCGAAGATCTAAGTGAGGTATCAAATGTACAGCACTTAGCAGGGAGGTTGGCAAATGCAAGCTCAGGATACAAAAACCATCACTATTATCATTTCATTTTTCATTGCCCAGGTTACCATAACAACACGGAACAATTACTAAGCGCCCAGGCACTGGACACTGTTGAAGTGCCTTTCATGTAGCAGTTCATTCTCACAAGGCGAGTACTATGATTCTATCCCTTCCATCTGTGCAGAAACTGAGGCACAAGATGCCTCGCCATGGGGACACTACCAAAGACGTGAGCACAAGGCAATGTGACAGCAGGGTTCAGAGAAAACAGTCTTCCTGGCTGAGCTATCCCATGAAACTTGCTGTGTGGGGACTGTCAAGTCTCCCTTCTGAGGCAGGAGGGGGTTGGGGGCACGGGCCCTACAGCAAATGCATCCCGTGTGGCATTTCCGGTCTGGAATAACAGAGCAGCAGACAGGTCGCAACTGAATCAAAGTCAAAACGCCTACATTGACAGATGACCTTGAAGGAGGCTACATGTCTACTGAACTGAGCTGGGCCCTGAAAGGAAATTCCGGGAGTCTCCAGAATCAGTCCTGGGAGTTTCAAAGTCAGAGCCCTTTTAAAGGCTTGAAAAACTCCAAGAAACACTCTCATTTAGACATTTTGCTTCCGGAGTCTGAACTAAGCTTAAGATCTCTGCCATTCACTTGTGTAACTTAAAGTACCTGCCTGAGAGAAAGAGATGCTCCACCTCGAGCATGTGGGTCTGCAGAGAGCCACACTTCCCTCCTCGGCACCGGGAAGAGCAGAATCATTTGGGCTGTCACCATCAGGGACACTTACTGAGTGTGTCACTGCTGATCAAACACCCAAGATGCCACTGAAAGGACACAAGTCTCATTAACACACACTTCATTTGTTTGCAATACACGATCATTCTTGGTGCTGCATCTTATTTTTTCATTATCCGTAAGGAAAAAAACAATATGCATAATGAATGAATCCATGAGACATACTCATCCATTCTGCCAACGTTCAGTGTGAATCTGTTATAAACTGGAGCAAGAGGAGCAGCCCAACAGTGCCTCGTGTAATTCCCATTAAAAGAGAACTCTGTGGTGCGGGAAATAATGCCTCCATTAGAAAATAAGTTCGAAGTCTGGAAAATTAAATTATGGTACATCCATACAACAGAATGCTTTTGCACCCGCAGTAAAGCCAGTGAGGCAGATCCAATGGCGCTAACATATTAATAAGAATGATTGCTGAGTGAAAAGAGCAAGAGGTGGAACCTCTCCATCCCCTTTGTATTAAAAGAGAAGATACAAATGTGCACATGCGGCAACATTCTTGGGGAAAACAGTCAAGGAAAGCTCGTGGTCTGGGATAAATTAAAAAAAAATAGAATCATTTTTTCCATTATACCTTTGCAATGGGGAATTCTTTACCATATACACGCTATTTTCAGAATCTTGAATCTAGCATTAATTATTATTTATTGGCCTGTGCTGAGTTCAGTAGCTGGCACATAATTGGAATTCCAGTATTTATTGCATGGAGGTAAATCTATGGTACTATCAATTACCGTTTAAACACATTTATCTTTCCTGTGAACTACATTAGGTCCTGCGTAAGGGGCCTACGGAGATAGCTCGAAGACCTGGAGTGCACAATCCACATATGGATGTCCTGAGCTTGAGGCCCCAGAATGGAAGGGAACAACCCCATTCCCAACACCAACACAGGAGAAGCCCCCAAGTCAAAGCAATAACAATAGGGAGACGTCCAAAAGCAATGACAATGATGATGATGATGACACGGGGAGATAGCACAGGGATTAAGGGGTCATGCTTTGCATACGCCTGGCCCCCGTTGGGTTTGTGGCACTACATGCCCCCATGGGCGGCCGCCCTCAAACTCTGCTAGTAGCCGCCTGCACAGGGGTCTGAGCAGTACTGCAGTCTTGGTGCCGATGCTGAACCAGAGACCCAGTTGGTGGAGTATCACACAGAGTGGCCTTCGGGTACTCAGAGCACAGCTCGGTAGGGATGCCCCCTAAACAAAGAACAACAACAATGCAGGCAAAAAATTCTTGGGGATAAGATTAAGTCTCCATGTGAGTTTAAAAATATATAATTACAACAGTTCTGAAAAACACTCTATCACACATTTTTCCTTTGTATTCTATGCCTGGTTCTTCCTCAATATCTGCTACACACACACACACACACACACACACAGAGAGAGAGAGAGAGAGAGAGAGAGAGAGAGAGAGAGAGAGAGAGAGAGAGAGAGCATGCATGCACGCATGCAGACAGTTCCCTGACAAGAAAAGAAAGAAGATGGATGAGTAGATTGGGATGGGGGTTGGGAAAGGAGAAGGTCACTGAAATTAAGAAATGCTTTGTTTCTTCTAAAGGCTTAGATTCGTCAATATTTTTGTAAAGACAGCTGTAAATTGAGAAGACAGATCTATAAGCACGCAGGCCACTTCATTGGCTCTCCCAATTAATTTTCAGAGTACGTTTTGCAAAGTAAAGATTCATTTGGAAGAATTTACCAACCTTTAAAGATCAACCTTTAAAGCATCCTGAAGGCTTATTGACCTTCTCTCCAGGCTGGGTTCTGGTGAATCCCTCCTCCCGCCACTCTCCCATGGGAGACCCTGGGGACAGGAAACTGACAGCTCTGTTTTTCTGGAGCTGATAAGGGGAAACAGAAGGAAGATATTTGCAGGCATTTGTCCTGAGTGTGCAGCGCCCTGGTTTGTGTTGCTGGACTTTTTCCTTCCCGAGCAGCAACCAAGAAGATAAGAAGAGACATCTGGCATCTTCCTTAGGGAAAATCACAACAGATTTGTAGGTGTCACTCCACCAGGCCTGCTTCGTAAATAAACCCCAGGCAATGGTAATTCATTAATAACCATTTTGAGGACGTGTGTGTAAGAGCAGAGAACTGGGAACTGAATTCCCCATATCCCAGGAATGAAAACCATCCTGAAGGGAAACACACATTGTGGCCTGGCTTTATGCCAAGGGCTGCATAAACGCACGAGAGTCACCATGCACAACCTCCCTCTAGGGGTGCCCTGAGTATCCCTATTTTGCAGGTGGAGAATCTGAGGCTCACTAAGCTGATTTATAGACCTCATTCCCATGATCTGATGGAACGGTTTGAGGCTCTTTATGTTCCTGGAGCAAGCAGGTGCCCTTGGGCTCTACTTGCATGAGACAGGTCATATGGAGATGTTACTGGTGCCCGCTCAAGCAAATCAAAGATGAACTGGAAGACAGCGATACAATGATACAGTGAAGCTGAATTAACCTGCCGAAAGCCGTACAAGCTGGTGAGCAGAAGAGCTGAAATTCAAACCCAATTTTGAAGAACTTGAAAGCATCCTGGAGCCTAAGATTTCACTGATGATGAACAAGTTTAATCAGAGAGACCGAGTCAGAGGGAAGGGTTAAGGTCTTATTCTCTGAAGCCATGAAGCGGGGTGGCCAGACTAGACTATTTCTCAGCTCTAAAATTGAAGAGAGCCCCTAGGTGTGCCCTCAGCACCGCTAGTCCTGGCAATCGAATCACCCAACCTGGTTGACCAAGCATCACCAGTGTCTTATTTGGAAGCTCCCCATCCTCAAACAAAGAAAACATCACATCGACAGAGACAGGTGTTTAGGAACGCTATTTTCTGAATAGTAAATGGAGACAAAATGTATGTTCTGAGCCTCAGAAGGTGTCACTGCACCTTGAGTCCACTGTAGAGAGATGCCTGGGCAGCTGGCATTAACCAACAGCTTCCCATGCTGTGACACCAATGACCTCCACTGATCACTGCACAGCCCAGCAGATAACTTTCTGCTCATCTGAACGGCCTGATCTGCAGACGTCACAGAACCGTGCTCTGGGAAAGCCCTTGCCCTGATTCCTGAGACACTGCTCCATGTCCCTGCCTTCCCAAGCAGCACCCACAGCTGCTTGCTCGCTTCCTTCTCTCTCTCTCCTCTCCATTGCAGGCAGAGCCCCTGGGTTTCGCCTGCCGCTCTGTGTTACCCCTTAGCCCCTTGGTGGCCTTATTCAGTGTCCCAGGTTTACCTGTCACCCTTATGCCAAGGGCTCTCAGGGGTCCTCTTCCTGGACCCCAAGTCTTACACTCAGCTGCCAACTCACATTCTCAACAAGCCTGTGGCTCACAGGAAGCTCCTGTCCCCATGAGATCTCCTGTGCAGAGGCCAGGAGCCAAGCAGGGGAGCACTGAATCCCACCTCAGCAAGGCTTCATGTCCAAGCCTGGTAAATCCTTCCAGAATCTTATGCCCACCAATTAGGCTCTCCCAGAACTCTTCTCTAATTACTGTCATCCCAGACTCCCCATAGTCACCCCAGCAGAAGAGCTGATCACAGCCCGGTTCATCTGTGACCCGCGCTGCAGCAGTCTTTTTCAAGCCCAGTCCAGCCCAGGTAAGCTAGCCCCTCTGGCTTAGACACAAACATACCCTCACCTTTGCTCAGAATACTTCCTCCAGTGGCACAGACAGCTTGCTCCCCTTCCTGGATACTGGTTCAAATACAATGTTTTCAGGGAGTCTTCTTCCCTGGACATTCTGTTTTAAGATGCAATCTACTCCTTTAAGCACTCTTTCTCTCTTGACCTGATCACTTGACTTCCCGTTGATCATCGATTTGCTCAAGCAGGACCAGTAACATCTCAATTCATCCTGTCACATGCTACTTAGCCCAAGGGCATCTGCCCTCTCCAGGAACATAAGGAGCCTCAAAACCATTCCATCAGTCATGGGAATGAGGTCTATAATTGTTACTGGTATTTGGCATATCAAATATGACACAGGTAGCTTGTCAGGCTCTGCTGGGCAGGTGGGATACTCTAGTAGTCAACTCAAATTTCGGGCTTTTATTGATGAACTGCGCCCATAAAGTGGCTGTGAGAGCCGGGCTGTGATCAGTTCTTCTGCTGGGTAGAGCTCTGATGAGAGGGGAGTCGGATGTGGAAAATGGCGGCCCTCATGGTCTGGAGGTTTCTCTGGCTTCCTGCAAGGCTCTGCTGGGGTGGTGGGCCAGGGCTAGAACCTGACATCCCCTCCCAGGCACCTCATGATCAGCTGGGCACAGGGAGAGCAGGTAGCAGCTCTGCTCCGTGTGTGAGAGTCTCTGGATTGGCATACCTGGGTTGGGCTTGAAAAAGACTGCTGCAGGGTGGGTCACTGATGAGCCGGGCTGTGATCAGCTCTTCTGCTGGGTGGAGCTCCACTCTTTCTCTCACCCCTGCTTAATTTTCACTTCATAAAGTCACCCCTTGAGATGTATCATATCATTCTGGTGCATTTCATTGCTGCTGCTAATCCCCAGTGAGACCCTGGAACCCAGAGAGGGGAAGAGCTTGTCCAGCCCATTCAAGGAAGTATCTCCGCACCTAGACTGTGCCTGGACTGCAACAGGCTGTCTTCACAAAAGAGGTGTCATTGGAATTCTCCATCCATGGTTTGTCTATGGTAGCAGCACAGGTCAACCAGAAAATGCTACTGTAGCCTCAGTTCATTTTTAAGCTGAATACAATTAATAGACAGCACAAATAAGCAAAGGTGGTCCCAGGACTGGACATTCAGTACTTGCTTAGCATGCAGGTGGCCCTGGTTCTATCCCATGCACCACATATGGTCCCCACACTCATCCACCAGTGAATCGTGAGCACAGAGCCAGGAGTGATCCCAGAGCACAGCCAGATGGGAAAAAAACCAACAACAGTAAGGGAGGGGGAGGAAAAAGGAAAAGATAAAAGCAAAGGTGACTGCTCCCACAAGGACAGAAGTTAATTGCCAGGGACAGTATCAAAGAAGGCTATGTAATGACACTTGCAAAACCCTTATCTCTCCAGAGTTTACCCATAGATTTGCCTCCCATAGTAAATCTCAACAACCTTTCCCTTTGTCTTTTCTCTTTTCTAAAAACGTCTCATCCTTTGGCTCAGGGGCTATGCAACCTCACATTCTAATACTCCCTTGCAACCGACTGTCCCTGAGTGTTCCCTATTTCCACACAGGACACATGTTGATAGTCCTTTTATTTCTTATTGAACTATCTTCTGCTAAGCTATCTTCTTGCTAAACTGACAGGCTGGAACATCCTGGAACAGACAGGAAAATGTGGGGTTATTACCGATGCATTTAAAGCAAAGGAAAATGAGGAAACATCTGCCTCAGACACTACTTTCTTTTCCTCTTGTCTGAAAACAATCATTTGGGGTTGCTTAAGAAGTGTCTATTACACAGTCCCATTTAGAAGTCACCATCCTGAAAACATGACATTTTTAAAATAACATTGTAAAAGTGGTGAATTAGGCTCAGTTGTGTGGGTTACATATGAAGACTCACTTATAGCATCTGGTCCACCTGGTCTACTTTACACATCTTTGCAGCACAATTATAGAATTATTCAGACCAGGATTCCAATGGTGATCTGAAGCTCACTGCGCCCATTACTAGACTATTATGATATTCTTGTAATTGGAGAAGGTTGTACTTTTGCACTGTTCTTTTGGTTTTGTTTCCAATTTGAATCATCTTTCGCCCTTTAAGATTATAGAATGCAAGTAATAATAGTCATCATGGAAATGGCCAAAGCTTGGACATAAGCGTGAGAGAGACTAGGATCTTTGAGACCCATCAGTCTCTACAGAAGTTCAGCCAAGTTCCTGAGCTTCCCCAATCTTTGGCCTGTTTACCTGGAACTGGATGGGCTCAATATCTGATCAGGTTTCTGGGCCGACCCACCAAGCCCTCCGGCACAGCCCTGGGCAGCAGAAAGCTCTGAGCTCACAGCTGCTCACAGATCCCCAGTTGAAATGTGGCCAGTGCAGTCAACCTAAGGAAGATGCCTTCATTTTTTAAAAGTAAGTATAATCACATGACAACCCTTTAATATATGTTCTGTAATCCGCAATCTGGAAGGGAGGGAAAAGAGAAAGTGATAGAAAGGGAAAGAAATAAAGAACCTGCCATGGAGGTGGGCTGAGGGAGGGGAGGGAACCGGGGACATTGGTGGTAGGAGATGGGCACTGGTGGAGGGATGGGTGCTGGAACACTGTATGACCAAAACCCAAGTGTGAACATCTTTGTAACTGTATATCTCATGGTGGCATAATAAAATACTTATAAAAATTTAAAAAAAATATACGGCCGGAGCGATAGCACACCAGGTAGGGCGTTTGCCTTGCACACAGCTGACCCGGGTTCGATCCCCGGCATTTCATATGGTCCCCCGAGCACTAACAGGAGTGATTCCTGAGTGCAGAGCCAGGAGTAACCCCTGAGCATCGCCGGGTGTGACCCAAAAAGCAAAAAAATAAAAAATAAAAAAGTAAGTATAATCAAATCAATATAAACAAATCAAACTGACTTAAATGTCTTAAGAACATGTGTCAATGTGGGTTGTAAAGACTTGTTTTTAAAGACTTGTTTTGACTTGCTTTTGTTGCTTTGTTTTCAGTACCAGGAATCAAATCCAAGGCCTCACACACGTAAGGTAAGGGTTCTACCACTGAACTATATCTCTGGTCTGGAGACACTATTGTGATTAAGCTCAGGAGTATGTACCTCGCACATGCAGAGACCCAAATTTGCTCCCTGGCAACAAATCCTCTGCCTAGCACTGCCAAATCTAGCCTTGTGGCCCCCAAAATCATAGGGGACAAACCAACACTGAATCTTTGGACCCCAGCACTGAACTATGCAGCCCACAGGCCCAGCATCATTTAAAGCAGCTGGGTTGTCTGAGTACTTGGGAGCCCTTCTCTGCTCCCTAAAAAAGAGTAAAAAGAACTGGAAGAGGGAAAAAGCCACTGATCACATTAAAAGTAACATAGAGGGAAAGAATAAAGAACAGGAAAAAAATGAGAAAGGCCGTAAAAAAGACACTCAGGGTAAAAAGCTGAATCTAAAAGGATGGTTTGAGCATGCAAGACAATGCTAGCCTTATCCCTCAGTGTATGTGTGTGTGTGTGTGTGTGTGTGTGTGTGTGTATGTGTGTGTGTGTTTGCGGGGGGGGGGGCTTTCCTAGGGGTGCACAGGGGTTGCTTCAAACCGAGGGCTCCTGCAAGCCAACATTCGCTCCGGCCCTCTGAGTCATCTCCCTGGTCCCTTTATCCCTTTTTCCAACTGGGCCATTGGGCAGATCAGTTGGGAGAAAGCTAAACAGTCCATGCTCACCAATGCATCCAGGAGCAATGATAAATAACACTTACACAGTTGGCGCTTAGCAATGCCAGGCTCTGCCGCTGCTTCCTGTGTGCTGACCCATTTCATCCTCACAGCCTTCTCTGCGTGGGCACGACTCCCTCTACAGCTACAGAAACTGGGGCGCAGAGAACAGCATGCCTGAGGTCGAGCCAAGCTCGGCTTCCAGTAGCTGCATGGTTCCAGTCCTAGAGTCTCGGCCCCCAACTACTAGGTGCTCGTTAAGGCCTGCTCTTCTTGCTCAGAGCAACAGACGTCTGAGAGCCCTTCTGCTCAACCCCTGACCAACTGGAAAATTCTGGAATTGCTGATTCTGTCCCCTGCTCTAGCAACAGATTTGACACCAAATGAGCAAGACAGGTGCCTCTGATTTGGACTCTATGAGGCACTGGAAGAAACTGGTTTTATTCTCCCTTAGACTGACAGCTACAAGGCAAGGAGCCTAAGGTCCCTGGGCCCTAGGACTCCACTAGGTACAGGCAGCAAGAATGGCCTAGAACATGAGGCTCTCCTTGGTCAGTAGTCAAAAGTGAGTAATGGTAATTGAGAAAGAAGAAAGGAGTAGGCTGTGTGAGCCCCTGGATCCAGCTATACCTGAAGTGGGAGCTACTTTTTTTTTTCTGGAAGTTTCAATGACATGAGTCAGTTTCTACCTTGTTTAAGATCCCCATTTTGGTAACCTTGCAACAGAAGAATTTTCAGTGGGCATTTAGCACCTTCAAAATAATTCGGAGAAAAACAAGCTGCATCCTAAACAGTAAGAGATTTTCAGCTACAGGAATCTGCAGCCCCCTCTTCTGTCAGGTACTGTGCTAGGCACAGAGGACCATGATGAAGAAGATACTGTCTTTGTTCTTTAGGTGGTGGCCATCCAAGGCAGCAGGACACAGAAAGAGATAAACATTGCAATACAGTGGCTGCTGGGTACGACCATTCTGCCTCAGGACCTTTGCACTGGCTACTTCCTCCATTGGAAACACTATTCCCAGACCCAGAAATTTCCAAGATTGATACATCTGTTTCCAGGGGCTCTTGCAACAAAGAGCAATGTAGGATAGTGCTTTAGACAGAATTCTACTGTGTTCCTTCTGAAGGTTAGAAGTTTGACTGTGCGCTGTCAGCTAGGTTGGTTCCTTCAAAGGTCTTGGGCAGGCTCCTGTTGGTTTTCTGGCCCTCTCTGTTCTCCCCTGGATGACAGGGCACTGCCTTCATCTTCTCGTGACATTCCTGGGTGTCATATGTGTCCCAATGCTCCCATGTCAAAGGCAATCAGTCCAATCAGACTAGCAGCCTACTCAATTCCTACAGGAACTCATCAGGATGATCCCATTCCCAAAGAAGGCTACATTCCGAGGTTGAGAACCAGTTTTAAGTCTGACTTTTAGGGATGCCATATGGATCATAACACTCTTCCTCACTCTCCAAGTCTGTCTGAGCATTCACCGCAGTGCACACTTCCCTCCCATCTCTCACCTCGGGCCCACCCTCCAGAGCTCCATTTCATTTCCTTCTCGCACTTAACCCCACTAGAGGCAATCCTACCACTAGGCTTTGTGGGCTCCATCTGTCTTTCCAGAATCAGGGGGCCCAGCTTTGTCCACTTACCTCCAGCGCTTGGCGCAGTGCCTGACACTTGGTGGTGTTCAGCCAGGATTTGGTGAATAAATTAACCCACAGTTTATAAACAGGAAGTGAATACAATTATCTGTGAACTCCATTTGCCACTCTTAAACCTTTGGCCAGGGTGCCAAGACTCTGAACAGAAGCCAGGGTAAAAAAAGCAACAGAAACACAGAGCAGGAGAACTGGTCCTTAGTGGGAAGCCTGTCACTGTGGGGGAGGTCAGGGAAGGGATCACATGACAACAGAGGGAAATGGTCACTCTGGATGAGGACAGGGTGCAAACAGGAAGTAAATGATATGCACGAAAGAGAGAGAGAAGGGGAGGGAGGAAAGGAAGAAGGGAGAGAGGGAGGGAAGGGGGAAGGAGGGAAGGGGAGGAGGGATGGAGGGAGGGGGAGGGAGGGATGGAGGGGAGGGGAGGGAGGGAGGGAGGGAGGGGGAGGGAGGGAGGGAGGGGGGGAGAGAGGGAGGAGGGGGGGAGAGAGGGAGGAGAGGGAGGAGGGAGGGGATGGGGAGGGGAGGAGGGAGGGAGGGAGGAGGAGAGAAGCAAAGTGCCTGCCATAGAAGCAGGAGGTGGGGCAAGGGAAGGAAACCTGGGTCCCTGGAGGTGGAAATATGCACTGGTGGAGCGATGGAGGTTACAACATTGATGACTGAGGCCCAATCATGAACAGCTTTGTAACTGTCTATCTCACCCTGTTATAATAAAATTATAAAAAAAAAAAGACATGCATGATACCCGCTCAGTACCAGCACTGTAAACCATGGAGCCTAAAAGAAAACAGATCCTGCCATGGAGGCAGGCTGGGGACTGGGCGGAAACTGGGGTCTCTGGTGAAGGGAAGTGTATTGATACACCTGAAAGTCAATCATGAATAAATCTGTAGCTTTGTAGTTCACAGTAGTTCAATCAAAAAATGTTAATATAAAAATAATAAAATTTAAAAAAAAGCCAGGGCAAGAGGAGAAAGAGAGGAAGGGCTTTCAGCACAGGGGATGGAGGAGCGCATCTGAGGAGTTGACACTGAAGTGGACAGCAGCAGTTTCCGGGCCACGAGGGCAGTGGCGTGGCTGGCATGAAGAGCAGACATGCACGGGCAGGAGGAAGTGGGGGACGGAGAAGGGGGCTGCCGAGAGGAAGCTCAAAGGGCGGGTGGGGTCCTCTGCATTACTTTACTTTGGGTGAAACTTCAAGTTACAAAACATCCATCATATTTTACTCATGTCCAGCCTCCTGAAATGGAGTTTAAAGGCATGCAAGCTAATCTCTAACAGCCTGGTCCCTACCGCCCCCAAAACCACCCCAGCCAGGGACCCATGAGTCAAAAACAAGTCAAAGTACCTTGATCTCATCTAGGGATAAGTCACCTAATTAAACACAACTTGCTCAAATTCAAACACAGTATCTGGGAAGGTTCTATTTAATAAGTTATGCACCTTGATGATTTTTTAAAAATCTACATTGGGGTGGGGGTGGCAGAAACAACTCAAAGGTATGGCATGTTTGCACCGCATGGCCCCCCACCAGCGCTCTGGACCCGAGCAGCGCTGCATCACAGGGGTGAGGAAGGGCCAGGAGTGGACCCAGAACCCTGAGAATACTGGGGGAGTATCATCTCTATAAATGTCTTTATCTTCCGGGATGATGCAATTAGGCTCTTGTCTGGTTTTGAGCAGGGCTTCTAAGTTCAAGGTGTGTGTGTGTGTGTGTGTGTGTGTGTGTGTGTGTGTGTGGTGTACACGCAGCAAGCGTCATTCTGGGCTCTCTCCCAGCGATGCTCAGCGGTTTACTCTACTCCTGGTTGTTCTCAGAGTGGTGCTCAGGGGACCAGATGTGGTGTCCTGTGCCATGTGCAAGGCAAGCGCCTTAACCCCTGTAATATCTCTGCAGCCCCAAATTCAAGTCCTGATTTCGACAAGACGATGGATTTCTCTGCGTGTCAACATCCCATCTCTGATTCAGTTCAGTGGGGGCCAGCTAAGCACACCTCTGGACTTCAGTTAGTCAAAGACATGAACTGTTACAACACCTGGCACACAGACCACGATACTATTTTGCGACCAAACATATCATGTAGAGAATATCATTATCTGTGAAACTACACCCTCAGAGGCAAATGAGGCAAAATGCTTTCATTACAGCAGCGCAAGGATCGGGAGTCAAACCCAGGCAGCGTGGGCATATTCCGGTCTCCGTTCACGGTTAGCTTTAGCTTCTCCAAGAACACGGAGCCCTGCCTGCTAACTCCCAGTGAATGGATCTTTGTGCAGTTTCCTCAGGGACCCGCTCCCTCCCCGACTCTTTTCCTTTAAAGCAAATTCAATCCAGGAAGTCTGTGGGCTTTGTGGCAAGTCCCAACCCGGGTAACCAGACCTTGGCCCACTGCCCACTAGGCAGACAATAGCGCCAATCCTGTGTTAAAGGAGGCTCATGGCCACCACCTACGCCAGTCCCTCCACATTTCTCCTCACTGGAGAGCGCCCTCTGCAAGCTGGGACTTTGCTCTCTTCATTTGCATTTTTGCAAAGACTTTCAGGCATTGAGAGAGATCTGTCCAGGAGCCTTGGGTGCTCCTGTGATGGCATGGGTTTCTCTAGCCCTGATAACTCTCTCCCCTTAAGTCAGAAACTGACACTAAACAGTCTGAGGCTACACACCACAGTGGTCTGCTTTGGGTGGAATCAACCTGGCAAGAAATAATTCAAAAGTCAGCTGGTGGGTACCCCATACTAGCTGAATTGAAAGGTCATGAACTTGGCATGAACTTACTAAGATACAAAACCTAAAAAGAAAAGAAACTTAACTCATAGGAAGAACAGAAGAGGGTTGCCAGAAGCTGGAAGTTTGCAAAACTGGGGTGGTGAGGGGAGGGGATGCTGCTGATCAAAGAAACGAACCTATGGCTGTGAGATGGGTGAGTTCTGGGGACTCCCGGCTCAGCAGGGCAATGACAGTGACCATTACTGCATGATGCACTTGAAAGCTGTCGCGAGCACATCTGAAACATTAGCCCCACCTAGGCAGGATGTGGCAGTGATTGTGTGACGACTTAGAGGGGTTTACTATATTTTGATCATTTCACATGATACATAGATCAAACCACCATATTGTAAACCTAAAAGTTGCAAATGGCATATGCCAATATTTCAATAAAGAGAAGAAAAATTAACCACCCAGACCTGAGGCTTCTCCCTGGCTCCCTATTCCACTATGACCTACACATTTTTAATATTTGGCTTTCTAAAATGAAAGGTAAGAAATCAACTTTACCTATCACAGCTTAGGAAATGCCACGATTCTTCCTCTTTGACGACATTTCTGGAACAGGGTCTATGGCTCAATGAACTTTGTATTCCTACGGACATACACAGAAACTAGCCAAGAAAACACCACCGGACAAATACCCATAAGTAAATTCCATTGTTGAGCATCTCAAGATGTGTAAAAATTACAAATTAGAAGTTATAAAATGTACAGAAAAAAACTGTAAAATCTACAAAGTCAAATAGTAATATATAAAACCTATGATTTTATGCAAATTAGCACATCTCAGTATGTTCTTTGTTAGTTTCTATTAAAACACAGCTAATCATACTAATTATTATCTTTACTATTATATAATGGCAACAGTATTTTCCCACTTATGAAGCAGGGAAAATACAGCTACCTTTGTTATTTTCACAATGATGGAATGAGTTACTCTATGCATAGAACTTGAAATAGTGCCTAGCAGAAGTAGAGAGCAACCATGTAAGAGATGTTTGCTGGTATTCTTACTATTGTTGTAAGGCACTGTCCTGGTTAGCCACGATGAGACTAAGTTAAGCATAAGCTCATTTTGTTAACCTTCCCAGGAAAGTATTCAAAGAAACATATAATCCATCCCCAGGACAGCAAACTTTGCCCTCAGAGCCTTAAATGCCTTCTAAAAGCCATTTATGGATTTTTTATCCCAAAAGAACTGCTTATGAATTGCTTATTTCCTAGAATGTGACTGTACCTTGAGGCAGCAATCTATATTTATCAGACCCTAACTGTTGCCCAGAAGGAAATAAATTAGCAGTTTCACTAAAAGGTTCCTTTAAAAGAAAATCAGAGAGCAGTTTTTACCTTTTCTTTGGGCTGGAGGATGCTGTGATGTTCCTGATTCCCCAAGGTTTGAGCCTCTTTCACCAGATGTAGGCCTGAGTTTATGAGAGCATCAGATGAGTGCTGTTTGGGTTAAAAATAATCTCTGAGAAGCAAAAAGCAGAAGTATTTACAAAACTGCTCTAGCTGCACTTGCCCACAGTGCCTTCTTTCCTGTTCCTGAAAACAATTATCTTCAGTCCAGCCTTCCCCAACCTATCTATGACACGCTTCTTGCTGGTACCTATAGTGCTGGATCACAAAGCGGTTCTAATGTCAGTTACACTTATGGGACATTTCCTATACTCTCCTCAAGGGTGACAATGCCATGAACATCATAAAGGTCCTAAATGCCGGTCCAGGAGAGGAAGTAGCTTAGTTATACTTGACCCACTGTTTGAGACTAGGTTAACCATAGAACCCCAATTCTAACAAGAATCTACTTGGATTTGTGTTTAATCGCTAGAACCATCGAAAGCAAACCACGGCTTCCCGTTTAGGAAGGAGTATTGGGCTCATTCACATTTACTTCAAAGCAGATGAGTGAATGCCGCCCACTTCAACACATGTTCTCATGTCTTGGGTCAAAAGATAAAAGAATTTATCCTCAGGATCTTTCAAGACCCCAGAAAAGCATGCATAAATTCTAGGACTGGCTCACAGGAAGTACGATTTCAGATTTAGAGGTCAACAGAAAGGAAGATGTCAAAGCTATTCTGTCCATAGGAGGAATTTAACTCGCATCCCATTTGGGGGTCTGTTTTCTTGTTTTTGTTTCTGTTTTCTAACCAAGTAAAAAGAATGTGGATGCATTGCAATCTAATTAGAACATGTCCAAAGTCATCTGGAAGAAATCCACTAGTGTTAATTGAATGGGGTCATAAACTGTAAAGGATGATTTGGACAGAGGTGGGAGAGCGGGACCCCAATCTTGACATTCTTATCTAATTTCTCTAACCAAAAAAACCCCCCAGAATCCTAAATATCCACCTGGGTTGGATGGGGGAAGAGGGGCTGTTAAGGGAGGTGGCTTTGGAGCCACATCCAGCAGTTCTTAGGGCTTGCTCTTGACTCTGCACTCAGGAATGACTCCTGCCAGTGCTCAGGGGACAATACAGAATGCCAGGAAAGTGTGCTTGTTTTCCCCCGCACCTAAAACCTCACCTAAAATTAGGAATTGGGGGGGAGACACTTGTGCCTCCCCACTCAGACCACTATGATGCATGCACCTGACCATAACTTTCCAGCCCTCGCTCCTGATAGGCTGATACAAAGACATAGTGGCAGGAAAAGAAACTTGACTTTCTGAAATAATAACAGCAACAGAGGGTAAGGCATTTCCTAGACTCTGAGGCTCTATTTCTCTTCAGTGTCTTGTGCTGAGAATCTCCTAAGAGAGAGACTCTGAAAAGCCACTAGGGACCACCTAATAGCCGGAGTGCGTAAAAAGTCTTATCCCCTGAGGTGGAACCGCAGAAACGCATAATGCCCAACATTTGCTCACGTGCATCCAATAGGACGCTCTGCCATGATGGAACTTATCCAAGCACTACACACTCTAGCTGCTTCTAGCCAGCACTAATGACTCAGCACCCGAAATGTGGCGGAGTGCCACCGAGGGACTGGCTTCTTCATTTTTATTTGATTTGATTTTAGGTCACACTGGTGCCTGAACTCTTTGATTTTATCTTATTAACTGCATTCATTTCTGTCAGTACACAGGCTTCACAGCATTATAGGTCACCAACTGTATACAAAGTGTGTTCACCAGCCAGAATTTGGTTTCCATCCTTTACCATGCTGACCCACTTTACCTAATCACATAGGCCTCTCCACAGTAGTTACCCCCTTCTGCTTGTCACTATTTTGTTCTTATAGTCTAAAAATTTTTATTTTATCTTCCATGAATAAAATCATACAGAATCTGTCTACATGTATGTTTAAAACAACAGTTACCAAAAATGAACATGAAGGTTTATAACTAATAATTTTTAAATAAAGCATGAAGGGTGTAATGTGCAGCATGGTAGTATTAATGAGAGGGAGAGTGAGAGAGAGAGAGAGAGAGAGAGAGAGAGAGAGAGAGAGAATGCACAACTGAAAACCAATTTGACCAAAGTTGACAGGAGCAAAGAAATGAGGCTTGGGGCCATCCCATGATGAGCACGTACCAACAGGGCAATGCACAGGCTAAGTAGCTATCCTTATCAGCCTGGCTCTGTCCACATCAAAGAATTAACAGTCTCACTAGACTCCAACTACCCAGGTCATGCTTGATGCACAGGTTTGACCGGACACAAAAAAGACATGGATAACCTAAAGTATGTCCTGCGAAGTGACCAGACTCAGCTTTGTTCTGGAATGCAGATGAGATACAAAATAGCTACTGTAATAAGAGGTCTAAGCCAGCAGACATGAAGATTTAAGGTAGTTAGCTTCAGTCTTTGAATAACAGCTCATACAAAGTGACTTAAAGCTGTCTTGAGTTGCTAATATAGATAAACACTATTGAAATTTATATGAAATAATAAAACCCCCAGAACAAGCAAAGCAATCCTCAGGGATAAGAAGATGGGAGGCTTCTCCTTTCCCAATTTAAAATTATACAATAAAGCTGCAGTAATCAAAACAGTGTGATACCTGAATAAGGGTAGACTCCTGACCAATGGAAAAGAACTGAAAGTCCACAGATAGTACTTCAGGTGTACAGACAGTAAATCTTCAATAAAAGAGGAAAAATATATACATAAAAGAACTCCGATCCTTTTCTAATACCATGCATAGAAGCCAAATCAAAATGGATTAGAGACTTGGGTCGGAACAATAGTCCAGCGGGTAGGCCATTTGCCTTGCATATGGCCAACCCAGGTCCGATCCCGGCATCCCATATGGTCCCCACGCAGTGCCAGAAGTAATTCCTGAGCACAGAGCCAGGAGTAACCCCTGAGCATCATTGGGTGTGACCCCAAAACAAATAAATAAATAAATAAATAAATAAATAAATAAATCATTGTATCACTGTCTTCCCATTCATCATCAATTTGCTCAAGCGGGCACCAGTAACATCTCCACATGTTCTGTCTCATGCTAGTAGAGCCCAAGGGCATCTCCTTGCTCCAGGAACACAAAGAGCCTCAAACCATTACATCAGGTCATGGGAATGAGGTCTATAATTGTTACCGGTATTTGGCATATCAAATACGACACGGTTAGCTCGCCAGGCTCTAAATAAATAAATAAATAAATGAATGAATAAGTGAATGAATGAATGAACGAACGAATGAATTAAGACTTCAGTCTCAGACCTGAATCCACAAATTATAGTGAGAAAACATAGATCGTATGTCACTTCATGACACTGAGTCCAGAGGATTCAAACCCACTGGCTAAGGAAAAGGAAACAGAAATAACAAATGGAACTATATCAAACTAAGAACCTTCTACACAATAAAGGAAACAATAGCAAAAATGAAAGAACACCCCACAGACTGGGAGAGGATGTTTGCCTATCACCCACTGATAAAGAGCTGGTATCCAAGATACATACAGCACTAGTAGAACTCAACAACAAAGAACCCCCACCCCCCCACATCAAAACATGTGGTGGGGGAGAGGGCAGAAACTGCTCAAAGAAGATATGCAGATAACCTAAAGGTGTATAAAAAATGCATATCATTTATCGTAGGGGAAACGTAAATCAAAACAACAATGAGAGATCAGCTTACACCAGCTTACACCAGTGATACGGTGTAACCAGGGAGGAAAGGAATCCCTTATTTACTTCTGGCCGAATGATGACTGGTCCAGCCTTTGTAGGAAACAATATGGGCACTTCTCAGAAAACTACTGAGGTTCCATATGACCCAGCAATTTCACTTCTGGGCACCTACCTAAGATTCCAAAAACTCAATTTAGAAAATACATCTGCACTTCTTTGTTCAATGTAGTGCTATTCAAAATGGACACAATCTGGAATTAACCCAAGTATCCAGGATCAGACGACTGGATAAAGAAACTGTTGAATATGCACACAACAGAATTCTAAGCAGCTGTAAGTCAAACACGAAACTGTGAAATCTTCTTCCATCTAGATGGAGCTGGGTAAAGTCAGGAGACGGACAGACACAGAATCCTCTCTCACATATGCGAGGCATGAAACAGAACAGAGGAACAGCAAATGCCCAAAGACAACAGAAACTGAGAACATGTCTTCAGTAAGAAGCTCGCCATGGGGTGGAGAGGGTGGGTGAGGGACACTGGGAAAATGGTGGAGGGAAAGGACACCTGGGAGGAGGGTGAGGTGCTAGAATAATTCACACACGAAACTCTACTCATAACAGTTTGCACACCATGGTGCCCAAAATAAAAGGTTTAAAATAAACGACATACTTAAAAAAGGGTAACTATTACAGGCAGATATTGTATTTCATATATGAAATAATCTTCTAATACTTGAAGTGATCGGGTAATGATCCCACATGCTGGATGTGCCTAGACAACCCCATATCTTAATATCCAGCCCCAAGAAACTGCAATTCTCTGATGCTGATAATGGCTGAGATTAATCCAAGTAGTAGACAGAGCTCACCCTTCTCCCATTTCTAGGTTACAAATGGTGAACTCAAATATCCTTGTGAACATGACAACGAATCAATGGTTAGCAATAATGTTTTAAATATTAACATTAACACAAAAATTAATACTACTATCAGAACTGGAAAGAGAGTACCACAGCTAAGTCTCTTGCTTTTGCACACAGCCAACTCGTACTCAATCCTTGGCATCCCATATGGTCATGAAGAGCCAGGGGTAAGCCCTGAGAACAGTCAGATATGGCCCCCAAACAAATAAATTATAAATATAAAAATGTTTTAAAGTATTAATATTAATATGCACTTCCGAATTCAAGTAGAAAACCTCAAAGTGATTGAAGAGAAATTTATTATTACTAATGTTTGGCAATGTGCTTGAAGTAATCAATTAACCTAAAAAAGAACACACTTCCACATGAGCACTGAGTTTGTGCTCCTGCGAATCTCAACCTGAAATTTCAGAGCTCACTTCCCTTTCCTTTCAGTACCCAGGAGCCCTGCTCCAAAGGCATGAACACACAACCCCAGCAGCGTGCTCCTCAGCCTAGTTAGCAGGAGCCGAGAGGCTGGGCTCTGCTTCTGTCCTATATTTGTGGAGCAAATATAGGATGAAGGACATAGGTAAAAATGAGAACTGGAGTGCCAAAGCAAAGAGGCTAAAAGTCACTAGGTAAGAACAATCTATGAAAGAATTCATTGAGGTCTTGGGCCTCTAATTCAAAAAAAGTCTTCGTGAAGAAAATGAAGACTGGGGGCCAGAAAAAGGCGTGAAAGGTTGCAACAACTCAAGGCTCTGAGCTCAGTTTTCAGCACCACACAATCCCTGAGCACTGCCAGGGACGGTTCTCTAGTGGCTCTCAGGGCCACTAGACCTGAGCAGTGTCACGTTGCTGTTCCAAACACTGAACAATCTGGCTCACTTGGCTGAGTATTGTTGGAAGTGGTTCCTGCCCATTACCCCCAACTCCCAAGTCTGCCTAAAAGCCACCTCAGTGAAGCCTCCTCGATGAAAAGAGAAGTCACAGATAAAAGGAGCAATTTAGACTGGCCAAGGAGATACAACAGGGTTAAGGCACTGGCCTTGCATTCATCCAACAATGTTTTCATCTCCAGTATTGCTTATGATTCTCTGAGCAGCTCTAGGAGTGACCCTGATCACAGAGCCATGAGTGGCCCCTGGAGTGTTGCTGAAATGGGCCATAAGCCAAAGACAGATACTTATAAGTCAGGTCTGATAAAGGTCATATGGTCCAAAATATATTCATAACTAGATAATAGTAATGACAGGTGTCGGAGAATGCTGTGTTCCCCCAACTAAATCCGGGAGCAGGGTCAGGGATCCCCTTCTGCCCCAGGGGATCAGCGGCCGGCAGACAGAGAGAAAGACTTCGTGAATTCAGCGAAGTTTCATAAGGCTTTGCTCACACTTGTTCTGGTATACAATTCAACAATAGGAAAACCCCAGACTTTAGGTCCCTAGCTGGGCCCTGGCCACGTGTAGTTTAGAATCCTAGGCCAAGGTGGTTGCTACCACGTGCTAAAGCCCAACAGGGAAGAGAACGGAGAGGAGGGGAGCAGAGGCAGAGAGTGAAGAGGAAAAGAGGAGAAAAGGCAAGGAAGAGAGCAGGCTACAGCTTTGATAACTCTTCAGCCCTGATCAGCCCACATCAATGGTCAATCCCCCTGAGGTATGCTTCTGCCAGATCCCACCTAGGCCAATGAAATGTTAATATTGCCCCAGCCAAGGTCTGTCCTTAAAGTTTCCCTGCAGGCCCTATGCAGAGTGGGGAAGGGCATGAATCTGTACCAATGGATATTCTACAGCCAGGTATATATTTCTCCAAACCTTCATATGATTCTTGTCTTTACTTCATAGTTGTTTTGTATATTAGAGAGCCATGCTTCCTTGCTTGGAGGCAAGCAGCCTATCTCTCTGGCCTAAGTATAACTATATTATACTTAGAGATCCAACGTAGCCAGATAAAATTACTGATAAGATCTCTAGTCCAACAATGATTGTGGTAGCATGAGAGAAAATATTTATACCAGCTATCATAGAATACATGGTAAGATATTCTGCTACATAAAGTCACAGATTCAAACTGCTTTCCTGCTCCTATCTACAAAGTGGCCTGCCAGAGATAAAAGCCAGGCAAGATGCAGAGGCTCTAGACAACAGTGTACTGCAACAGACAGGGACCAGAGAGATAACTCAAGAGGCTAGAGCACATGCTTTGCATGCAGGAGGCCCAGAAGGCCAATCTCTGGCACTGCAGTGGGCCCCCTACCACTGTCAGGAGTAACTGCTGAGCCAAGTTGGGTGCAACCCAATAAAAAATATAAAATAATAATAACAGCATCAAGGAACCCAAGTCAAACATAGGAGAAAAACTGAATGTACATTTCACAAAGATGTATGTGAAAGCACACACACACACACACACACACACACAAAAGATGCTCAGTGTCAGGAATCACCAGGAAGATGCAGTTTAAGAACACAATGAGGGGCCAGAGCGATGGGCTAGAGCGATAGGCCAGAGCACAGAGGACAGGGCATTTGCCTTGCAAGCAGCCGACCCCGGCATCCCATATGGTCCCCTGAGTACCGCCAGGAGTAGTTCCTGAGTGCAGAGCCAGGAGTAACCCCTGAGAATTGCTGGGTGTGACCCAAACCCCCAAAAAAAAAAAACCAAAACACAATGAGATCCACTATGTACCTTTGAACCACATTGTGACCCAAAGGACAGTATATCGTGCAAATGTTGGGGAGGGCTCTGTGCAAATGGAACCCCTTTTAACTCAGTTACGGGAAGGCAAGCAGGTGCTCAGGGGTTACTCCTGGCTCTGCCCTCAGGAATTACTCCTGGCAGTGCTCAGAGGGGTCAGGAAAATAAACATTTTTGTTACATTTTTGCCAAGGCATCGAAAATCAGATGGGCTGGACATGTAATGCGATTTGGAGACAACCGCTGGACTAGAGCCGTTACCGACTGGATCCCACGGGATGTCAAAAGATCACGTGGCCGCCCACCTACAAGATGGTCAGACTTCCTTGTTAAGACCGTGAAGGAACGGTTTGAGGCTCTTCATATTCCTGAATCAACCAGATGCCATTGGGCTACATTGGCACGTGATAGGGTCCAATGGAAATGTTACTGGCGCCCGCTCGAGCAAATCGATGAATAACGGGAGTTCAAGTGATCAAGTGATCAAGTGATCAAGTGCTCAGAGGATCATATGGGATGCCGGGATTGAACCCAGGCCGGCACAAGCCGGCCGTGTGCAAGGCAAACACCCTACCCGCTGGGCTATCGCTCTGGCCCCTGGAAGACACTTTCTTAAAAGGCTAACCATAGGATTGCATCTGCTATATTTCCCCACAATTCCACGCCTAGGTATTTAGCGAAGAGAAATGGAAATATTTGTCTACATGACTCACACACAAATGATTATGTCAGTGTTAATCATGAAAGACAGAGCTGAAACAATACAAACACCAATTCACTAGCAAATGAATAAACAAGATGTAGTGAAATATTTCCACATAGTGAAATATTTTTCAGCAATTAAAAGGAGTTACTGGGGCTGAGGAAATAGCTCAATTGGTAGAGCACATGCCCACCACATTCAAAGGACTGAGTTCAATGCTTGGTACTGCCTGTCCCCCCAAGCATGACCAGACCCTCTCAACTTGCCCTGGGTATGACCCTAACAAAAAAAGAATGAAAACCCCAGAGAGATAATACGTTAGGGGTACAGCCTAGTTGGATCCCCCATGCCACACGGTCCCATGTTGGATCCCAGTCCTAGGCATTGCAGGCTTAACGTTGGACTGTCCTGCGGGGAACAAAGGTTAGTTGAATTGCACCCATTTCAGTGCACCCGGACGCATCAAGGCACACCCAATCCTCTGTGCTTAACTTGAACCTCTCCTTGTGTCCTTCTTCCCCTACCTGTTAGTCACATTATCTCCTAATCAGTCTCAGCAACTTACAAAGTTCAACCTTCTAATGGCTTTGGATTTTGCATTGTAAGTGAAATATTGCTTTTCTCTTTCCTTTATGTCCTTTGTGTATTTCTATGTTAGAGCGATGTCCTTTTTTGCATAAACACAGGAAGACAGTGAATGCTATGCTTTTTGTAATTTAGGAGTTAAGTGACTCTGAAATATTTACTCCTCAGCATCCATCATATTTACCTGACATTTAAGTTGCCCTCAGATTGACCTTCGTTCTTTACACCCCCAAAAGGAGAGTCTCACTACAGGACTTGGGTAGACCCAAGGCAAGCTATGAGCGAGCTACCCTGACCTCAATATGGGACAGGCTAAGCACCACAAAAAAGTGTAATAAGAGTATAGTCATGGGGCCTGAGCGATAGCCCAGAGGGTAGGGCATCTGCCTTGCACGCAGCCGGCCTGTGCCGGGCTGGGTTCAATACCCGGCATCCCATATGGTCCCCCGAGCACTGCCAGGAGTAATTCCTGAGTGCAGAGTCAGGAGTAACCCCCTGAGTGTCAGCCGGGTGTAACCCAAAAAAAAAAAGTTAAGAGTATAGTCATGGAACAAACTCTGACATAACCCATAAAGAAGTGACTGAGTAAGGACCATGTTGGGGTTAGGAACAACTAACTTACCATGAGAACCGTATCTGGGATACATGGTGAGATGTTCCCAGGAAAAACCACCCTTTGCCATTAGTCCAGAGGGACCATGTTAAGCTTATCCAAGGTGTAGATAAAAGTCTTTATCATTTATAGTGTTTATACAAAATTATTAGAAATATTATTGAGAAACAAATTTAATATGATTGTTTACGAGTTACCAGGAATCCAGTCCTTGGGCGATCTCCTAGAAGGAATCTGAAGAGCTGTAGCCCTTAGATGGAATTCTGCCGCCCTTAGGTGGATCCTCTAGAAAACTGTCTCAGGAGCGAAGGGCTCTACATTGCTCATTGTTTACCGCCTTTCTGTAACTCCCTACCACCAACCCTTCAGGATATCTCTATAACTAGTCAATTTGACTTCAATTAAATGGCCACTGAAATACCAACAAGCCTGTGGCCCCATTGCTTTGTCCATTGGTCTGGGGTGGGAGACAGTCCCAAATGCACCAGGGAACCCTGCCAAACACAACAGTTCCAATGTGGTTTAGTTATTGTTGGATACAACCCTAGAGGCTCCCAACCATGCTCAAGAATGGCCCTGGAGGCCCTCAAGCATTATTAAGATGGTCTGAGTAATCCACAGGATGGCAGGGCCCGAGCAGCCTGGATCCTTGGGCCCAGGCACTGAACCCAGTTCCTTCACTGAGAATCACAGGAAGGGGCCCCAGAGCATCATTTGGGATGCTCCTCCTCTCCCTCCCCAAAAGGAAATGAACAACCAATACACCTTATAACTTTAATGACTCTTAAAAGCATTATATTGAATGAAAGAAAGGTTGGATACAAAAGACTGTATGTAGAGTAATTCAATTTACATGGGATTTACAGAAAAGGCAAATTGAGACAAGAAAAATCAGTGATTGCCTAGGATGGGCATGGGTCAGAAGCGGATTGCTAATGGACACAAGGAAAGGTGTTATAATAATGGAAATGTGGATTCTGGTAATGACTGCATTTGCAAGAAATTCACTACATATCACTGAATTTTTAATAGATGAAATTTATGATATTCAAATACCTCAATAAGCCTCTTTTAAAGACAAAAACACTAGCATGCCAGGAAGCCCGTGAAATAGTGAGCCTGCTCAGGGGGCAACTCTTTGGGTTTTGTGTTTATTACATGCATGGGTATCATTCCTTTAAGGTCCCAGAATGGAGAGGAAGGGCAAATTTTCTTTCTATTCTGTCAAAAGAAATTTCTTCAAGAATTTCATGAGAGAGGGAAAGGAAGAACAAACATGTCTGGCCTAGAAGCAGCCTGGGGAGGGGTAGGAAGGAAAACTGGGGAATGTCCACTGGTGAAGGGACAGGTGTTGGAAGATGGTGCGACTGAAACTCAATCATGAACAACTCTGTGACTGTATCCTATGGTAATTCAATTAAAAGGTGGGGGTGGGAGATTTGTAAAGCTCAAACTGCCCAGATCATTTACAATGCAATATTGGAGGGAATTCACCTGGAGGTGTAGGGTGGGAGTCGGTCTGGAACTGAAAGCCCGCACCACTGCTCAGGAATGGATCCAACTCAACCAGAATCTCTCACAAAGCAAAAGTTACAGGAACAAGCAGAGAGATGAACAATCGCGTGTTAGACACAGTGTTTGGCTGCATTCACTGCTCAGGGTCACCGCCATGCCCTGTAGGCGGAAGCCTTGCCCTGCCCATGCGGGAGCACTCCAGTCCTGGGTTGCTAGAACCCATCCTGGGTTCAGGAGCTCTGCGCCTCCCTCCGGTATCCGGCCACACTTTGCTCCCCATGTGCCCTTTTGGCAAGTTAGCTTTTGAAATCAAAATGCCCCCCCGTCATTTTACCAGCATGAACTAAAGTGCTCCTAACTCCCTGGTCAAACCCAGATATTTTCCAAGGCAACAACTTAAAATAATATTTTAAAAACAAATACAATTTTTGCTGCCCTTGGGCCACCAGCCATAGCATGAAGAGCCTCACAAGCGGCTGGGGAGGCTGGAACTTCGGCTCACCCCGGGCCCAGCTGACTATGCCCCCGGGAGGGCAGATGGGTTTTGGGAGTGGGCCCATCACCTCTGGGGGTCCCGGAAGCAGCCAGATGAGACTTCGCCCATCACACTAGCCACCATTTTCGCTGTCCAGACACTGGCAAACTGCCTCACGACCAGATTAACAGAGCAAAACCAGTTCGAGCCCACGTAGGCGGCTCCCAGAAGCGGGAATCACTGGGAATTCGTCAGATGGAGTCAGGGGTCAGCCATTCCCCCACTCCAGTTTGTCGAGCCTGGTGGCCCAGCCCAGGAGCTGCCCTGGGGCCACCAGCCATAGTATGAAGAGCCTCACTAGCGGCTTGGGAAGCTGGAACTCGGCTCCCCAGGGCCCAGCTGACTATGCCCCCCCCCAGAGGGCAGATGGGTTTTGGGAGTGGGCCCATCACCTCTGGGGGTCCAGGAAGCAGCCGGATGAGACTCGCCCATCACACTAGCCACCATTTTCGCTGTCTGGATGCTGGGAAACTGCCTCACGACCAGATTAACAGAGCAAAACCAGTTCGGAGCCCAGGTCACGTGCGCGCTGGTCCATTAAAATAGTGGAAACAGTAATGTCTTTTAATGCACTGCATTTCATGATGTGCAGGAAAGTTTGGCGGGAGGGAGAGATAAAGAGTAGAGAAATGACATACAGAACCCGCCAAGTAGTTGAAGTGTGGGAGGGGGAGGAAGGTGGGGACATTGGTGATGGGACATGGGTTTGGGTGGAGGGATGGGTGTTGGAACACTGTAGAACCAAAACTCTACATGAGCATCTTTCAATTGTATGTCTAAAATGGTGTAATGATATTTGGGGGGGACATAAAAAATAAAATTAAATTAAAAAAATAAAACCTTAAAAAAAAACAAATACAATTTTTTCATTGCTTTGTTTCTAGGAGACCTGAACTAAGAAGATGATGTTAGCATTTCCGCCTGGCAATCGGGAAACAGCACTGGGAAAATAAAGCCATCTGGCAGAGTTGCTAGTTCAGGGCAGTCGCCACCCCAGAGAATCACCAACACTCAGAGCTGTAGCACTGGTCACTGCACTGCCTGGCGAATGGTCGGGGACCAGCCAGGGGCAAATACCCCTTGTCATCTGTTTCTTTATGGGTTTGGAGGGGATATTTTGGTCTGCAGTCTGAAGGCAAAGGAAGGAAAGTGCCAGGAGGGAGGCTCTTCTCTGCTCTCCCTTCCTTTCTTCTGGCCACAGCAGTTGTGGTGAACAGTAACTTAGAAATTTTCTGTGGAAACAGGCAGACCACAGCCCATTACTAATGTCAGGAAAAACAGTGGGGGTCACTTCTGGCGTGAGCACCCCATGAGCCCACCAACACTATGTGTCTAAAGAACCTGGACATCTGGAATGTTCTTCTGCCTGCATCCCTCAGAGAATGTCGGGACGAGGCTCAGGGGCATAGCAGGTCTGGGGGGGTGGGGGGCGCCTTCTCAGAAAATAGACATCTGCCTCTGTCTCTGTGCTCGCTGGCCAACTGCAAAGTCCTCTCAAACTCAAAAACTTCCAGCAGTTGGTCATGGGATTTACCTAATGTGAGGACTCAGTTCTATTCATCATCTGGTTTTGGTGGGGGGGAGGGGGGTTTCACCTGAGCACCTCACTCTTTTCAGGAAAACAGCGGAGAATGCAACATCTCAGGAGGTCTCCTAGGACCAGGGGTGGTACCCCTGGAAACCACCCATAAAGAGGCACGTTCCTGTCATCCTGGGGTGTCTTCAGCACAGCCTCTGACTGGAGAATGCCACCCCAAGTCAAGGAGTCATGAGTGCTGGACTGCCCCCCAGGCGCCTGGAGAGGTACGATGGCACCAAGCTAATGCCCGGCTTCCTCTGTACAACGGGCAAAGTTCGTGTTCTAGAGGGCAGTCTGCCCTCTCGGTGACTGCACAGGCCCTGAGCCAGGAAGAAAGACCTCACAAGGGGACTATCAGGAACAAGGATTCTGTGTCAGTGACAAGATTCAGATCCACCTTCACCCATTCTAAGAGCACTAGGTAAGACCCTACCCTTGGTTTCCTCCTCCCTCCTCCCCGGAGGGCTTCAAGGAACTACTAAACCTGGAAGACTATTGCAAGCAAGGATGACATGTATCAGAGCAGAAAGTTTCTGAGTGTCCGATATAAGGAATTAGGCATCACCCTAAAACAGAAGGAAATAAGTGAAAACACTGGAATAATATGGAGAGGAAATCTGAGGCATCTAAAAGCAGAACACACAACTTTTAAAAATTGTCAATATGCAGATCTGGGAGATGGTCCCAAAGTGTGGAGTGCCTGCCTTGCGTGAGGCCCTGAGTCGGTGCCCAGCACCTCACCTACACCACCAGGTAGAGTCCTGGTCACTTCTGAGTACCACTGGCCCGAGCAGCACTGCTTTGCCAGGTTCAAAGCCCCGGGTCCAGATAAGATTGACTACTGCTTGAGTGCAGTGGTACTGGTTGAGGGCAGGGTAGTGGTTGAGGGCAGGGTAGTGGTTGAGGGCAGGGTAGTGGTTGAGGGCAGAGTAGTGGTTGAGGGCAGGGTAGCGGCTGAGGGCAGGGTAGTGGCTGAGGGTAGTGGTACTGCTTGAGGGCAGGGTACTAGTTGAGTGCAGTGGTACTGATTGAGGGCAGGGTACTGGTTGAGGGCAGGGTACTGGTTGAGGACAGGGTAGTGGTTGAGGGGCAGGGTACTGGTTGAGGGCAGGGTAGTGGCTGAGGGCAGGGTAGTGGCTGAGGGTAGTGGTACTGCTTGAGGGGCAGGGTACTAGTTGAGTGCAGTGGTACTGGTTGAGGGCAGGGTTGAGGGCAGGGTGCGTGCTAGTTGAGGGTGATGCAGATGAGGCAGAAGCAGCGGCGGCTGGTCTCTGTGTTCAATCATGTTCCAAGGTTAAATATTGAATAATAAAGATGCTCAGACTCAAAATTAGAAAGAAGAGTTTATTGGAAAGTAGAGAAGAAAGGAAAGGAACTCCCATTGTGGGGAGGAACTTAGTTTAGGACTAGGTTAAAAGTAAGGGGATTTTGTGTAAGCCCTTTAAAAGCCTCTGTGAATTTATCAACTAACCAATGGTATAGAGGATGCTAAGACGTTACAGGTAAAAGCTCTTCCTGTAGACACTTTTTAATACAAATTTCAATTTAATAATTGAAAACATTACAGAAACTTGTAAAATATTAAGGGGCAAACTATAGCATTTGTGGATTCAAAGCCACACTGGAGGGCCGGAGCAATAGCACAGCGGGTAGGGCATTAATGCAGCCGACCGGGGTTTGAACCCTGACGTCCCATATGGTACCCCCAGCACTGCCATGTGTAATTCCTGAACGAAGAGCCAGGAGTAACCCCTGAGAGTTACCGGTATGAACCAAAAAAGAAAACAAACAAACAAATAAATAAATAGATGAACGAACGAATGAATGAATGAATGAATGAATGAATGAATGAAGCCAAAACCACACTGGAAAATATACAAGGCAAGTATATACTAGCAAATTTGCTTTGTTTTAGGGCCATACTGGGCAATGCTCAAGGTTATTCCTGGCTCTGCAGTCAGGAATTACTCCTGACAGTGCTTAGGAGAACAGGATGCCAGAATCAAACCTAGGTCAGCAAGACAAGTGCTCTACCCTGCCTGCTGTCCTGTAACTCATGGGCCCTCGAGTCACTTTAAGGATGAAGCTCCACTATCCGTTCTTGTCCACAGCATTACATACTGGGCACCAAGACAAAACAAATGCCACGTGGTACCACAGCTGCCTGATGCCTACATAGATAAGCTTTTTGCCTCTTGGTTCCTTTAGAAGTCTGCATCCAAGGTAAAAGAATTATCTGTTGGACTTGACATCACTCCCATCCTTTAATAGTCTCCTACTCTCTTCTCAAAGAAGTTCGTCTTCCCTTCCAGTGAGATATTCCTATGAAGTCAAATGGATTTTCTACTCTGAAAACCTTACTAAAACCCAGCTCCAGCATAAGTCTGTCAGCCACAAATTCAATATACTGTTTCATTAATGTGCAATTCATCCCAATGAGATTCACAGGCAAGGCCTCAGTAAGGAACTCCTGTTCTATTTTAACAGCACTGAGGATTATGTCTTTCACTCTCTGCTCTGAAGGTTTGTGTATAAGATGTTTGAACATCAGGCAAGCAAAGTCACAATGTAAACCCTCAACCCTGCTAATAAGTTCATGAAAAATGTGAGGCCAGGCATCAGTCCTCTTTCTTTGAGCCAGAATATCAATGCAAAAGAGCCAGAAAAGAAGATCCCTTCCCCTGCCGCAACGGCCACAGCACATTCTCCATAGGTGGCCTCTTTGTCCCCAATCCAACGCAAAGGCCCAATCTGCCTTCTTCTTGACACAAGCATTGTTTCAATGGCATTGAAGAGATATTCGCTTTCTTTGGCATCTTTAATATAAGTATCAATGAGGAGACTGTACATTTCAGAATGTATGTTTTCCATGGCAATTTGGAAGCCATAGAAACAGGGGGCTTCTGTAATCTGAACTTCTTGGCTAAACCTCTCCACCAGGTTCTCATTGACGATGCCATCACTTTGCAGCAAAGAACACCAAGATGTGAGATATGAAGTAACTCTCGTCAGATTTGAGGGCGTCCCAGTGCTGGAAGTCCTTGGAAAGATCCACCAGGGGCGTTGAGGATCACGGGAGCAGGGTGAGGAGGGTTACAGCCATCAGGCAGGAGTCAGCTGCCCACCACCCCCTCTAACCAACACATGCCTCTGCCCGTTGCCAACAGCAACCCCTAGTGGGCGAGCAGCATAGGCGAACACAGCAGGAGAAATGCGCTCATTCAAACACACAGGCTCCACATGGCCTGCTGCGATGGCACCTGCGATACTCCCAGACACCTGGAGTGCCGGGGTGCTACCTATAGGCCGTCCAGAAGGACGCCTGTAGACACTTTTAGACGGAAATCGGGATCTTTACAATTCTAAGATATGGGTGTTACAGAAGATTACCAGTGGGCCTTCCTCCCATTTGTCTCTCCTCCCATCTGTCTCTCCTCCCATCTGTCTCTCCTCCCATTTGTCTCTCCTCCCCATTTCTCTCTCCTCCCCATTTCTCTCTCCTCCCCATTTGTCTCTCACTCCCCATTTTGTCTCTCCTCCCCATTTCTCTCTCCTCCTCATTTGTCTCAGGCTTTGTGGGCTTCCTGTGAGCCTAAGATTCAAGGGAGAATTTTATGGGCCTGTAAAATTCCTGGAATGTTAAGAAAGGACCTTGGGGATGAAGTATGTGTTAGGGAGGATGGAGGAGAGTTGAAGCATCAGGCAAGAAGAAACTGGCTTCCTCTCCCATGGGCAAGGGAAACTGAGGTTCCTCTTTCAAGGGCTGTGGTAGTGGTTGAGGGCAGTGGCACTCAAGCTCCCAAGAGCTGATGGGCAGTCATCCTCTACCCCCCAAAATTACCAAAGATACACCAGGAGGCGTATTAATAGAGGCTGATGGGAAAATGAAAGCAAAACAACACCATATTATAAAAACAACACACACCCATATGCCTCTAATAGGGTCATGTACTCTGACATTCACGGGCACACGTTCTCCAGAAACAGTGAAAGGAAGGAAATGACACATGAGCAGCCATCCTCTGGGCATGCAACATGGACGAGTACTTCCAGTTTCCAAATTTTAGGCAGCAAAACGATACAGCTTTAGAAAGCAAAATAGATGTAGGTGTTAGAGGTTGTTTATAAAGATAAAACCTGACACGACGTCAGGTCTCAACAGCTGAATGGATCCTGCAAATCAGATCTGACAACACAGAGGTGACCCCGATAGCAGAGCCCGAGTTTCCTGTGCCTGGAGAGGAGACCAGGGGACCAGGAGCAGGAGAACCAAACGATGGCCAGTGTGGCAGATGAGGCTGAAAGCAGTGGGTCCGAGGGAATCAAGCTCTGTAAAGCAGGAATGAATTTCAAAAAAAGAAAAGAAAACAGGGCGTTCAGAAGTTCCTGGCTTCAATAGAGAAATTTTAACAGTCTGACCGGGCCGGTCAGACAGAGGCAGACAGTCCAGGAAGAACTCTACGGGGTGTCTCAGAAGACTGGGCTAACCCAGCGCCTTCTCTGCGAATCTGCCTGGCTTGTTTTCAGTCTCCACGTCTTCCAGCTTGGAACCTCAGCTGACCTCTCCAGAGATTCTTTACAGCTCAGATAAAGGGGCAAACTGACACAGACAGAAAAACTGAACCGGTGGCCCAGACCACAGAGCACTGCAGCCGGGCCTTCCTGGCTCCTGTGCCAACGGCAACCCTCTGTCAGGCCCCACCCCTCTGACAGGCTCCACCCCTCTGACAGGCCCCACCCTGTTGATAAGCCCCACCCCTTTGACAGGACCCACCACTCTGACAGGACCCGCCCCTGTGACAGGCCCCACCACCTCCCAACAGGCCTGTCCTGGTAGGTACAGCACCCAGTAGACACGTTTTTAGTCTATTTTTATTTGTTTGTTTGTTTGTTTGTTTGTTTTTAATTGAATTTCTATGAAATACACAGTTACAGAGTTCTCCATGATTGGGTGTCAGTGGTAACATGTTCCAACATCCCTTCACCAGTGCACATTTCCCAAAACTAATGTCCCCATTTTCCCTCCTGCACCTCCACCTCTGTGCAGGTACTTTCCCTTCTCTCTCTTTCTCTCTCTTCTTTCTCTTTCCTCTCTCTCTCTCTCTTTCCTTTTTGGGCATTATGGTCTACAACACTGATACTGAAAGGTTATCATGTAGGTGCCTTTTACCTACTCTCAGCGCTCAGCTCTTAAGTACCCACTCTCTTTCCCCACCAGCAGCTGCTCTTCTTTCTTGGTGATTTTGTTTACTGGTTTGGGGGTCACAAAATGGAGGGGGAAACACCAGGAAATGTTCCTGCTTATCCTAGGGCCTCAGGTTCTCACAGTCCCCCCTCCGTGTGCTCCACCATCCCCTGTTTGAAAGCACCAGAGGATATTTTGTTTTGTCTTTTACTAACTATTTACTAATGTCGTAGTCACACAGCAATGCGACAATGGCATATGGGAGAGTGATGATGTGTGTCATTGTAATGACTCAGTTGATTCTTCACAGCGAGATTTCTTCTAAGACCCATTCCTACAGGGAACAAGATGAAACAGCAATGATGTTCTGTTATAGTCCCATCATCTGACGTTCATCACAGGTCAATGGGATAAGGATGAGTTGTAAGATGTAAAAAGGACAAATTCTGAGTGTGCGTCACAGTTAACTTACAGAGACCTTTAGGTTTCCCCCTCTTTCCTCCTAAAACAGCTCTATTTAAGTGCTTGGTGCTACCTCAAGAAATAAACTATCACTAAACCATCAGTCATGAGTGAGAGGCAAAGAGAAACTCTCCCAAAGAAACTTGAAGAAAAACACTGACGTTCTCATCACTTAAACATGCACCTTTTACTTCATAGTCCACTTTCTTGAATTTTTGGGTAAGCTTTTGTGTGTTCTGTTTTATTTTTTTAGAAGTATTGACAGGTTGCAAAAGAAAATTGCATTCACATCTTTCATTCAACATATTTATGTGTCTACTTACATCATAGGTCCCTCCTCCTTGAAATTGATGCTGGCCCGGTAACTTGCTTGGCCAACAGAATGTGGAAAACTGACCACATGCCAGTTCTGAGCTTAGCCTCAAGAGGCTTGTTTCCTTCTGCCAAACCTCTAGGAATCCAGTGCTGCGGCCATGAGAAGCACGTGGTCTAAAGACAAGGTTCCTGAACTAGACCCCAGCCAAGACAGCACTGACCCATAAAGAAACATCCTCAGCCAAGAATAAAGAAGCAGTCATCTGAGCCTAGCATAAACTGCTGGCTGGGAGAACCACGACTGAAACCCAATCATGAAGAACTCTGTAACCGTGTATCTCATAGAAATTCAATTAAAAACAAACAAAAAAACCCAAACAAACCATGAACTATAAGTCATGGTTTGGGGTGGTTTGTTTTATAGCAAAAAATCTAGCCGATACAACCTAAATGTGTACATTTTCATATTTTTTTTCAGATCTTGGAAAATATTGGAAAAGATCAGCAAATACAAATAAGGAAAAATTATCTATAATCTAGCAAGAGAAGAAAACCTAACCATCTGGTGTATTTCATCCCAATCTTCAGAGTGTGTGTAAATAAAAATGGCATTGGTTCAGTTATAAGTCTGCATCTCACTCCTGGCCCCAACTCTATCAAATGATTTCATTATGAAGTTGTCTCTGAAAACATAAAACTTAATTGCTTCATAACATCTCTTAGCATGGATATTCAATAATATAAACCAGAGCTATATGTTTTTATAGTTTATATACTGAATAAAGTTGTTTCATTGTCATAATTAATCCTATTCATTTGAGAACAGAAAGCTTTGCCCACTTCTCTGCTTATTTCTTTTTTCATGGTTTGGGTGTTTATTTAATTGAATCACCTTGAACTACAAAGCTATTGTGATTGAGTTTCTATGCTTATTTCCTTATAATGAAACTCTGAGAATTGAAATTCATGATTCAAATGACAAAGACTAAGACAAACAGTATGGACTACCTGTACTCACTTAGTCAAAGCCATTACACAAACACACACAACACACACATATACACACACATACTCCCTCCATAACTGGCAAAGACCCATATTGTTCAGTGGTTCACCTTATGTGCCACCATGTGCTAGAGAGGAGTCAGGGGAATACCCCCAGCAAAGAGAGGAGCAGCCTGATTTCCTCTAAGCAGGAAACAAAACCCAGCCTACCACCTGCTGAAGCATGGGCCCTTTGATGCTATTCTGGCCAGTGTGACATGAAAAGTCTTTGGGGAAGCTTTTTGGAAAATGACTCCCATATAAGAAGATGCTGTCCCAACCCCTTTTATAGATGTCAGTGAGTGAGGATGTGGTTGGAACGGACACAGCAGTCCGGTGGCTATGAAGATCCAAGATCTCAGGGACAAAGCAAGACATTGAAGAAGGCAGAATAGGGAGAAGAATGAGTTCACATCCCCTGTGAGGTTTCTGAGCCATTAATTTCCTGGAAATATTCCACTTCTCTACAGAAAAACAGTAAGTCTAAGCTTCTCATTGCTTATCCCATTCTTGGCCAGATTTTAAAAGTTTAGTAACAAAAAGGACAGTCTTCCTCACATGTAATCAACTGATCTCAGAAAGATGGCAGCTATGCTGTATTGGTTTACTATTTCTAGAAGTTTCTCATGGACTCTTCTGGGTCTTCTATGTATAATATCATGTCATCTGCAAAAGAGATACTTTGACTTCTTTTTCAATTTTGACCCCTTTGATTTCCTTTTCTTGCCTGACTGCTATTGCTAAAAGTTCTAATATAACGTTGAAGAAGAGAGGAGACGGTAGACATCCTTGCCTTGTACCTAATCTCAGTGGGAATGCTTTCAGTTTTTCGCCATTAAGAAGAATATTTTATTTGATATCAATCTAGATGTGTAACAATATGTCAGTAGATGTGAAGTGGTAAAACTACACAATGGAATACTACACAGCTGTGAGGAATGATGGCGCATGCAATTTGCTGCAAAATGAAGAGAACTGGAAGATATGTTAAATGAAGCATGGAAGAAGGACAGACAAGGGTTATATCACTTAGATGTGGCCCTTAAAGTAACTGGGTTAGGAAATGCAGTGGTTTAAATGGGAGATACCTAGATCACCCTTGGCCCCAGAGTATAGGGAACAGAAGGAAGGAAATCAAGGGAAGAGCAAGGGGGAAGAGATAAGCAGCAGGGACAAGAGTCAAAGGGGTTTGGGTACACCAGCAATGCTAAGGAATGATAGAGATAAATATCCAAACCAGAGCCAACAACATTGAAATCACGAGACTCAAACTTTAATAACCAAATGTTAAAGATGCTTGTCAAGATGGCAGACTGAGGGGCCAGAGAGATAGTCCAGCGAGCAGGGCTTTTGCCTTGCATGTGGCTGACCTGGTTCGATCCCCAGCATCTCATACAGTCCTTCGAGCACTGCTGGGATGTGGGGTCACTTATCACTTGTCTTCCCGTTGTTCATCAATTTGCTCGAGTAGGCACCAGTAATGTCTCCATTCATTTGGATTGTGGTCCATTATTGTTACTGTTTTTGGTATATCGAATACACCACTGGTAGCTTGCCAGGCTCAGCCATGGCTCTGGGTTCATCCCAGGGGGCCCACACTTTTTCTGTCAGACCATCAACCATCCAGGGCCCACGGGGCAGAGCCCTGGGTGTAGACAAGCCTGTCTTCTGCCTGCCACCTGCTAATGCAGCCAGGCTCTGCAGCCACACCTGCAACACCTCACGGGGCAGTAGGGATGTGGGTATAGGAGAGGGAATCTGGGAACCTAGTGGAGGAAAGTGGATTCTGGAGGTAGGATTAGTAATGGGCTATTTATGTCAAATACCCATCCATGAATAACTAATGAATAACTATGTAACTCATGGTGCTTTAGTAAAATAAAATTTGGGGGGGTAAAAAGAAAGACTACAGCTACAGATCCCTTCTTTAGCATTCTATGGGTTTACTTAAAATCTCTAGCAGGGCTGGAGAGATAGTATAGCAGGTAAGGCACTTGTCTTTCACACAGCAAACTTGGTTCAATCCCTGGCACCCCAAGTCCACCAGGAGTTATCCCTGAGTACAGAACCAGGAGGAATGTCTGAGCACAGCTGGGTGCATCCCCAGAACAAAACAAAATCTCTAAAACTGTTTTAAGAAAAATAGACTGGGCCCCCTATGGTGAACCCAGAGCCAGGCAGAGCCTGACAAACTACCCGTGGTGTATTCGATATGCCAAAAGAGTAGCAGTAATGGACCTCATTCCCATCGAATGGAGACTTTACTGGGGCATGCTTGAGTGAATGATGGACAACTGAAGACAAGTGATACAAGTGAAGTAGCCATAGACTATTCAGTATTCTAATATCCAGAAGTCTAGAGCAATTTTCATTCATTCAAATCTTTTCTTTTGAACCTCAGAGTGAATTATACATATATAATTGTTATGAGAAATTTTCCATGGGGTTTGTGAGTTTTTTGCTATGAATATAAAATTGTAGTTAAGATAACACAGCTACTGGTATATAATAAAGCCTCATTATTAATGTATATACCCAAGAAATGTACTGAGCTCTCATTAGTTCAAAAGAGTATTACTGGGCATTTGCTTGTTTCTATTTGCAGGCAAGTGTTTACTTTTTTAAAGTAGTTTGGTATGAAGTAGAGAGAGAGAGTATAGTGGGTAGATGGCTTACCTTACACACAGCTGACCCAGGTTCAGTCTGGGCACCACCAGAGTGATCCCTGAGTACAGAGCAGAGGTTAGACTGGAACACCACCAGGTATAGCCCAAAAGCCAAAAAGTAAAATAGAATAAATATGACTTGATAGGAGATAAGAGAGCTCAAAGGGCTGATCATACGCGTTGAACGTAGGAAGCCAGGTTTGATCCCTGGAACCAAAATTTTCTCTTTCCTTTGAACACTGCTAGGGATGGTATCAAGGGACAGAGGATAAAGCCGGCAGTATACTCCAGCACCAATGGGTGTGGCCCACCCCTACAATACCCAAAATTAAAACTTGGTAGGAAGAGCGTCTTTCCAAAGTCAGATCTGAATGCTAAGCAGTATTCAAGGACACCGGAAGCCTGTAAAACAGCAACTGTCCATTGAAGATGTACATTAAAAATGGGAAAAACATTTCTAGAAACATCTACTGTCTCCTTACTCAGAGAAGTTGGTATTATTTATTCATACAGAAAGCTAGGAAGCACCTTAGCCCACTGAAAAATATTCCACTCATTTATGATCTGTCTTGCAATGTGTTCCTTGTCAAACACAAAACATGAGATAAACCTTTGCAAGTCACATCTCTATGCCAAGATTTCTGTTATTTCTTAAATTGCCCTCTGGGCTAGTATCAGAGTTAGCAGAAGGATAGGGCATAAAAGAATCCCTTTCATTTTTGTCCTAAATCCCTTATAATATTTTAATAATTTAAATTTTAAATATAATTTATTGAAAGTCACTGAACTTGTGGGTACCTCAATGTCATAAACTATGCTACTTGCAGCAAACGTTTTTTGTCTTATACCTTAAATTTATATTTTATGCTTTTTTGTGCTGGCAAGCACTGTCAGAATAATTATGAATATCATCCTTTTTAAATTTTAATGGAGAGGCTGATGAAATAGCTCAAAGTGCTTCATGTGGGAGAACCAGGTCCCTCCTCCAGGACCCCAGGTAATAGCTGAGAACTCTGGATGGCTAAAGGAACAAGAACTTCTAAGAGCTTGTAAGGAAATTCCAAGTGGAGGGGAGGGAAGAGAGAGCACAGAGCTCGAAACTGACCCCACAGACGCAGAGGCCCACTGTCGAACTTGGGGAGGAGTGGCATCATGAACTCATGCGTGGGGCGAAGCAAGAGTACAGTGAGAAGGGCATTCGCCTTGCATGTGGCCGACCAGGGTTTAATCCCAGCATGCCCTATGATTCCCCTGAGCCCGCCAGGAGTAATTCCTGAGTGCAGAGCCAGGAGTAACCCCTGAGAATCGCTTTTGTGACACAAAAAGCAAAAAAAATCAACTCATGTTCCATATATGCCTGCCTTTGCCTCAGGAATATAGAAGAACTGAGGCCTGCACTGAACAAGTCAACACCCCCTCAGAAACAGCCTTCTTCCTGCCATGCGCCAGCGGGCAAATGTCAATGCAAGCCTTTGCCACCTGACTGTGGCTGGTCCTAACCCCTCAGGACACTGACAGAACCCAGGGCTGGAGTCTCATGGCACAGGGTTTGCCACCACATTCACCTCATCCTCGTGGATAGCCTTCTCGAGGACCACTTGGATTTGAATAGCTGCTCACAAGTTTCAGCCAGAAACCTCCCAACATAGGATTCTAAAAGGACTATTATCTGTCAAATTACCTTTGTGTAAAGGGAATCAATTGCTGGCCTTTGTCAGGGTGGTGTGGGCTGCCTGTGGTTAAACAAAGGGTCAGACCTATTTTAAGCAATCGCTTGTCTGAATTGGCTTCTCTGAATAATGGAGTATTACCGTTACTCGGTCCCCACCCCCACCCATCTGAGCTCCTCTTTTAAAAATTCAATCTAACTTTTTAATAAGTTGTGCGTGGTCATGGCATTCAATTTCCTAAGTGAAAAGACTAATAGAAAGTGGAACAGAAAGTTTCTTTATCATTCCCATTTCTAAAAGATTCAGTTACCCTCTACAGTGACCAGTATTCTCCCCAGAGGAGAGAAGCGCCTTGTGCACCTGTGAACACAAAGACATGCATGACTCTTTCTAAACTCATTAACGGTTTTATGCCAAAAGTGCTCTTTTGCATCTGACTTTTTTCCTCCTCAATGGTATATCTACAGGTGTCATTCCACACAGAGACATGCATTTTTTTAAGAGACAATCCAGGGGCCAGAGCGATAGCACAGCAGGTAGGGCGTTTGCCTTGCACGCGGCTGACCCGGTTCAATCTCTGGCATTCCATATGTTTCCCCCAAGCACCGCCTGGAGTAATTCCTGAGCAAAGAGTCAGGAGTGACCCCTGAGCATAGCTGGGAGTGACCCAAAAAAGCAAAAAAAAAAAAAAAGAAGAAGAAGAAGAATTATAAAAGACGATCCAGATTCGGACATATAGATGTTCTAATACTTAACCAGTGAATATCTGGGTTGTTTCTAGGATGTTGCTACTTCAAGCAATGCATAAGTAACTTTATTCATACAGGCAATCACACAGATTCAGGCCAGCAAGGGGGATTATTCTGTCTGGATAACTGTACAATTTTAGGATAAAGTCAAACAACCATATCCAGTGACACTAGATCAGATGATCAGAACATTACGGTCCACAGGCCAAATTCAGTGCATGAGCTAAAGACAACTTTACATTTAATAATAATTAATTTAGGGGAAGATGAGTTTGGGCCACACCCAGTAATGTTCAGGGTGTATTGCTGGCTCTGTGCTATACCTGCTATGGTAACACCTGGCAGTGCTGAGGCCTCATAAGTGATGTTGGGAATCAAACTATGATTGACAGGATGCGAGACAAGAACTTTAACCACTGTACTAGCTCTCTCACCTAACTTTTTTTATTTCAAGATTTGTTTTATTATAAAGAAAAAGGGGAGAGGAAAATGTGACAGAAAGACTTGTGTATACCATAAAACTTAAAATGAAAAGAGAAAGAGAGAGAGGAGAGAGAGAGAGAGAGAAGAGATAAAGAACTGGCCATAGAGGCAGGCTAGGGGAGAGGGGAGGGAATTGGGGACATTTGTTGGAGGACAGGTTTAGCCAACCTGGGAGCTTTGTTGTTTTGCCCACTCCCAGCTTAATCTTATTTAAGCCAAGGTTCATTCTAATGAGACCTCTCTTCTATGTAAACACTGCTAGAGGGTGTGGCAGTTACAGAAGTCACCTTGACTGAATAACTTCTGACTTATACATCTACTAAGACTTCTATGTTTTCTAGATTGGGCACAGCTCCTCTTTATACCCACTGCACCCTGCATGGGACAGTTAGAATTTACCAGGAGACTACCACCCTGGCTACGCTGAGACTATAGGAAGACTATAGGAAAGATCATACTAGTTTGCTCTAAGCAGGCGAGTGTGACCCTTTCAGTACACGAGAACAAGATACTCGGAATCACCCTGGTGCAGATAATAATAAGAAGAACCTTGTGGGTACCATCTAGATTACATGAAGCTCATGAAGTTAAGACGTATTACTTTATACCAGCCCCTCTCTCCAGTGTTTTACATAAGAGATAATCTTGGTAGAAAGGATTAGACCTTGGCCTAACCTTTGTTTATACCTGCAATAGGGTGTGGCACTACACTCTGATTAGAGTTCTTTGTTGACATGACCCTCCCGGTTGGATTACTTTGGTGTATATAAGGGGGCTGACTTGAGGCCCCTTCACTTTTACCCTTTTGGGCCTTTTAGCTTTCAGCTTTTGGCTCCTGTGGCTTTTGGCTCCTCAGCCTTGCGGCTTTTGGCTTTTGGCTTTTTGCTCTTTGGCCTTTTGCTCCTTCTGGGTAGGACTCAGCTCGGGTGAGATCCTCTCTCTTTGGTGGGAGACTTAGGCTCTTTTGTACGGTCTAAGTTCAGACCAGAGTTAGAGTTTGTTCATTATATTGGAGTGCTGTGGAAGAGCTTTTGTACTATTAAAAGCCTTTTTGGAACTGCACCGGACTCGTGAGTTTCCATCTGTTCTCCCGGCGTCCTCAGAGGTAGAAGAGAACCTCTGTCCTGACACTGTCAGGGACCCCAGCGGCGTTCCCAGACAGACATTGGTGGTGGGAAATGGGCACTGGTGGAGGGATGGTTGCTGGAACACTGCATGACCGAAACCCGGACATGAACATCTTTGTAATTGTATATCTCATGGTGGCATGAAATATTTTTTTTAAAATGTGACCATACCCTTTTCAGAGAAAACACACAGACTCTCCTCCAAACTGGCTTCCACCCCCACTCAGCCACACACAGTCACAGTTTCTATTTTACTTCTGATCTTTTTAGTCCATTTAAGATTTAAAGAAATGCTTCCGATTCTGTTCCAGTTGAAGAAAAATCTGAAGCAGCTATAAATACTAGTGCAGTGGCACTATGGTTTTTCTGGATAAACCACAGCATATTTCAGGATGTAAACATCAACCGACACTGAATTTCTCACCTCATGGTGACATGTGGCAAGAAAAGATTGGGCTGTCAACTGTCTTAGCTTTAAAGGCTATCTGGTGTGAACGTTATAGATGTGGCATGCCACTGAAATGTCAGAAATAATTTAAGATTTAAAATATAGCCCAAGGGACAAAGAGATGCTACAGCCGGTCAGGCTTTTTGCCTTGCAAATCGCTGACCTAGTTCAATCCCCAGTGCCACCCCGCTTCCCCATATGATCTCCTGAGCCTGCCAGCAATGATCCCTGATTGCAAAGGCAGAAATAAGCCCCCAACACTTTGCCTTTCTTCGGATATAGCCCAAAATGTGAAAAAGAAAACCAAACAGATAAAAACATTCACCCAGTTCAAATTTTGCCTAGTCATTAATATAAACAATCCACTGCCACCTACTTTTACCCTCATTTCATAAAAGGAATTTGAACTTCAGGATGAAGAACAAACCCAACATGCGTAAAGGAGATTCCACAACTGAGTATACTTTGCCCCACGAAATTCCAACCATGATCATTTTCTTTCTGCCAATTTTGCTGCAGATTGAGGAGAACCAAGTCAAACCCATGTTGAAGAACCAGAATCACTGTTTTCTAATCTTGACCCACCCATACCCCAGCATGTTCCCCAGTCAGCACTGGGGGTGCAGAATTCACAGCTGATTCAGCACTAGAATCCCAGACTTCTGCCTGTGAGTCTCAACTTTTCACCTCAAACCACAATTGTCACATGTCCAGAGTCACAAAGTCCAGCCCACTCAGTGCTTTCCCATCCATGGCCCTTCCCTTGGGTCTGGTGAGTGCATCTCTAATTCATAGCGTGTCCTCATCTGATTGAGAAAGGGGTGCAACAAACAACGCAGAAACACTTCCTCTCTCCTAAGTAGCTGGAGAATTCTAAATTCTCAGAGGCCCAAAGCAACAATCACCCACCCATTCTAAAGGTGTGTTTCTTCCCTCGATCCTTGGAAGTAGCTTCTGCCTCACTGTCCTCCTTCATTAGCCAGGGACTGGTCTTTCTGTGGTGTCCACAGTAGAGAGGGATCTGGGATTCTGGAAATACATGCATGACTTTATGAAATTAGCCAGAAGGAAAAAGACAGATAGAATGACTGCATTTACATGCATGATATAAATATATATATTTATACATACATATATATGTATATAGATTGAAACCAATATCCAAGGTCAGGCAAAACATGGATCAGGAGGTCTTGTCAAAGGTGGAATCTACCACAAACATTTGGGAGACAGAGGTTAGGTAAGAAGGAGAAGGGAAGAGTGTGCTAATAATTGTCAAAAGTGATAATACCAGCCTAGAACTGAGCATTGAATACAGGCAAAAAGATACACATGATAACCTCTAAATGTATGTATTGTAATCCACAGGGTGTAAGAGAAGGAAGAGATAAAGAGAGAGAGAGAGAGAGAGAAAAGAGATCAAGAACCTGCCATAGAGGCAGGCTAGAGGAGGGGGAGGGAATTGGGGACATTGGTGGTGGGAAATGGGCACTGGTCGAGGGATGGGTGCTGGAACACTGTAAGACCGAAACCCAAACAAGAAATTCTTATGTATATGTATATGTATATGTATATGTATATGTATATGTATATGTATATGTATATGTATATGTATATATAAAGACATGCATGACTTAAGAATGCATGACTTAAGAATGCACCATTCTTAAGAATGGTGACTCAATTTTAAAAAAATTAATCGGTGACAACGGTTAATTTCCTGTGTCAACCTGACTGGGTTAGAGACCATCAGGAAGCTGATAAAATAGTATTTCTGGGTTAACTGTGAGGGTGGTTCTGGGAGATATTAGCTATTAAATGGATGAACTGAGTAAAGCCAAAGGTCCTTTTCACTATGTATGGGCATCAGTCCATCTAAAACAAAAAGGCAGGAGTGTGAGAAGACATCGGTTTCTCCATTCCACACATCATACTGGCTCTCCTGGGTCTGATGGCAACAGACTCAGATCAGGACTTAAGACAGCACCTTGGGCCATAGTTTAGATGACCATATAATCTTTTTCCTGCTTCTTCATTTTGCAAAGAGCAGAACATGGGATTTTGCCAACTCCATAATCATGTGAGCCCATCGGTCCATCCACATCCATCCTGTTTGTTTCTCTTGAAAATCCTGATAAATCAGCTCTCCCTAAATTTTAGAGCCAAGAAAACTTCAAGAGCCTTGGAAATGAACCTAAGAAACACTATGTGCACATCAGACCAAGTCCATACCTTCCTCCACCATCCCTGGTTCTCATTTATTCAAATGTGAGAACTTTCCAGGCTCTGTTTGCTTGCCCACCAGTCCCCACAGAGGGTCAATTTCACCTGCCCAGGGTATTCCTCAGGCACAGCTTTAGCAGTGACTGACACTTAAAGGCCCCATCCCTGGCTTATGCCTGCCGGGCACTGTTGCTTCCAGATAGCTCTGCAACTAAAGCCAAATGGCACTCAGGATGCAAAGTTTCCTGTAGTCTTCCCAGCATCATCAAAAGAATACATCTGAGGGCAGTCAACACTGATAATAGCTTTAATAAATACAGTACTGGCGCAATCCATTCTCTTTTCAATTAAGATTTCAGCTTTCACACAGCAGGACTTTAATAGAAATCCTAAGTCTGGGAGTAGGTCATTGAGAATGTATAATATCTTCTTTAATGACTCACTATTTCCAACTTCCCCCTTTTTATCTTCTCTGTCTTCCATCATTCCAACATGCAACTGAAAATAAATCTTTCCCTTGCAATACCATGGTCCCTCCGTCCCTTCCATTAATTACTGCCAGTTTCTTATTCCCTCAGAAAGTTTTTTTTGTTTATTTTAAATAGGACTAGTAATCCAAGAGAGAAATTAAGCTGTAGATGGAATTTCTTTTTTGTTTTTGTAATCGACTGTGGTTGAAACACACCAACTCTCTGCAGGATAGCAGGAAATGAGATCCACATCCCAAGGAGACTCGACACAGGGAAAGAGGATGTGTTCATCTGCCAACACTCAACGCTCCTCACAATGACTTCCTCCAGGTTAGGGCAGCCGGGTCTGGCCAACGTCACGTCTCTATAAACCAGCTCAGTCATGCAAATATGATTCTGTTATTTATCCCCTAGAACAACAGGATGCTGGATGACTCAGCTTTGCTATTTGGAGACAGACAGGCTGGCCCTAGAGGTTACATGCCTCCTTGGCCAGGGGTGTGGTGGACAAAGAGGCTCTATTCGATTTTACCAAGAAGCTGGCTGCTGGCATGAACATGATGTTTCCCAGATTTCTCCTATTGCAGAACTGAGGAGGAGATGGCACAGTTCAAACGGGTGTTCGGGGTGGTGGTGGTCTTCAGGGTGGTCTCTGCAGTGGTGGCGCCAGAGGACACTTCAGAGATGACCAGAGCAGCAATGAAGGAGGTCGACGTCTCCACAGAGTAGTGGACAGCGCAGGACAGATACAGAAGGGCAAAGGCCGCAACTCCCTGTCTGAGCTGGTCTGTGATATGCCCATGGTTAAGGCCTTACCTCAGCAGTTCGTCCACCCTCTATTCACACATTCAAAGGACAGTTATTATGTGCTTGCCGGAGACCAGGGAGAGTCCCGCACTGGAGAGATGAAGGACAGGGCAGCATGTCATCATGCAACTATCATCCAGGGTTTACGGGGAGTTAACACACACAATTATAACCGTTGCCCATTGAAAAATGAAGAAAGAAAATCATTGAGGAAAGCAAGGCAGAACATTCTTAATTGATATTCAGGACAATTCTGAGCAATCACATACACCATGAACACTCTCACAAGCTACAAAGCAGCAGCCTGACTGGCATATAGTCCACTTTAAAACGAAGAAACCAAAGTAGCAATTCTATTCATTGAGAAACAGTTATACGCTCGTCACTGTGCAAAGCGCTGGCTGGCAAGCACCGAGACCACACTCCTGAAGTTAAGGAGCACAAAGTCTTGGTGAGAAGAAGGGAAACCTAGTTTACTAATAGTACTGCCCTAGGACAGAACTTTTACTGAAGGACAAAAACAGAAGCTGGTAGGAAGTAGGCTGGCAGAGCAGCAGCTCCAGAGACCCGGAGCGAAGTCTGGAGGGGCAGAGTAAGGCAGGAGATGAGACACTGGGGGGAACTCTCCGCACGTGGGCAGGGGCTGGGGATACATGGCAGCATGCACAGTCCCAGGGGAAGCTTATCTGCAGGGTGAGCCCAAGAGAAACATGAGAGGGAAAGCGAAGCCCCATCATGAAGGCTGACAGCGCACATGGACTCGCAGCTGAGAGTCTCTGCTGCTGTGTGTGGCTTACATCAGTGAGAAGACTGGGGAGCTGCAATAACACGCTCTTCACACATTCTGAAAGGTCTGGGCACTGCAAGGGAGAATCGCAAGAAGGAGCAGAGTCAGTGGGATCCTCCTGGTCACTTATTTCCAGTTTTACTCTCAAATGGAGTTTAATAAAAAATGAAGGAAAAGCCAACCAAAAAAGGTCATATGTCATATGTCACAACTTGATCTCAATCTCTTTATTAAAAATCAAAACCTAGGCCCAGAGCAATAATACTGGTAGGGCATTTGCTTTGCACACGACTGATCAGGGTTCAATCTCCATCAGGCCCCCGAGCACCACTAGGATTAATTCCTGAATGCGGAGCCAAGAATAACGCCTGAGACTGGCCAGATGTGGCCCCAAATAAAAACACAAACAAAAAACACACTAGAATTATATTATAAGAAGAATAGAAGGGCTTGCACCTTTTGACATCCTAGTTCTAGTAAGGGATTCCCAAGAAAACAATCTCAATTAGAAAAATTAAGTTTGTTTGCAGCTGCTTTCATGGTACTTAGCAAATAGCCAACAAATGAAACTAGTCCCTCTTAGGTCTAAAATCTAAGAGGTAATTTGCACAAATGCCAACCATCAACATGACTAAGAATTGAAACAGTGAGTTAGCACAGCAGTTAGGGTTCATGCCTAAATATACTGGACCCAGGTTCATTTCCCAGCACTATGCAGCTGTCCAGCATGGCTCGACACAGCCTTGGAGGCCTCCAGCACCACTAGGATGGCCAAGGTACCACTAGCACCACAGAATCCAAATAGCAGCACATCCTTGGGCCTTTTGCACTGAATCAGTGGCCCAGGTGTTTGACAATCACTGCTCAGCATCCCAGAACTCCTGAGCATAGCTTGGGAGGTCAAAAATGAAAAAGTAAAAATAACATATTAAAATAATTATAGTGACACTATAGTGATCCATTATGCTGGTCCAGAGACTCACAGACATGGGGCAGAGCTGCTACAGGCTCTCCCTGTGCCCAGAATGAGGTCTATAATTGTTACTGGTATTTGGCATATCAAATACGACACGGATAGCTTGCCAGGCTCTGCTGTGCGGGTAGCATACTCATCTCTAAATCCAGCATTTATTGATGAACTGCGCAGCCGCAAACGGCCGCGTGAGCCGGGCTGTGATAGGCTGGTCTGCTGGGTGGAGTTCTGATGAGGGGAAGTCCGGATTTGGAAAATGGAGGCCCTCATGGAGTGGGGGAGGGGGCGCGTCTGGCTTGTTGTGAGGCTCTGCTGGGGTGGCGGGCCAGGGCTAGAACCTGCCTTCCCTGCCGGGTGCCTCGTGTGCGGCTGGGCACAGGGAGAGCCAGTAGCAGCTCTGCCCCATGTCTTGAGTCTCTCGATATGCCAAATACCAGTAACAATTATAGACCTCATTCCCATGACCTGATGTAATGGTTTGAGGCTCTTTATGTTCCTGAAGCAAGCAGATGCCCTTGGGCTCTACTAGCATGAGACAGGACATATGGGGATGTTACTGGTACCTGCTCAAGCAAATCAATGATGAACAGGAAGACAGTGATACAGTGATAGTGATCCATGGTAATAAGCATAGATAGGAAAAAGCAGAATCTAAAACATTATATAAACACTATTATAATCCTATCACCTAAACTAAAACTTAAATCTATACATACATGCATACATGAATACATATACAAACACAAAAAAGGTTATGCACCCAAGCGCCTATTGTGTCTGGCCCACAGTCAGGCCTGGGGCCTGCCCTCTAAACTCTAAAATCTCAACTCGGGGCCACAGAGATAGTATACTGGATAGGGAATTTGCCTTGCATGCACTCGACCCAGATTCTATCCCTGGCATCATAAATGATCCCCTGAGTACTTCCAGGAGTGATTCCTGAGTGCAGAGCCAGAAGTAACCCCTCAGCATTGCCAGGTATGGCCCAAAAACAAAAGAATTATTTTTTTGGCATATCAAATACGACACGAGTAGCTTGCCAGGCTCCGCTGTGTGGGTGATATACTCTTGGTAGTAGACTCTCAGTTTGTGCATTTACTGATAAATCACACAGCCACAAAGCGGCCACGCGCAATGTGGAGAAATCGGCTTATCTCTTGGGGAGCTCTAACGAGCTGTGGAGTCTGGATGTTGAAAATGGCGGCCCTCATGGTGTGGGGTTCCTCTGGCTCCTTGTGAGGCTCTATTGGGATGGCAGGCCAGGGCTAGACCTCACCTTCCCCTGGATGCCTCATGATCAGCTAAACACAGGGAGATCGGTAGCAGCTCTGCCCCGTGTATTCTGCCAAAAGACATTAGAGTGGGATATTGTGCAATCTTGATCACATCATTTTATTGTTGTTCTAATTGTTCTGTTTCATTCTTCGTTACTGTCAATCTTATTGTACCTAAGTTATAGATTAAATTTTACCACCAGTATATCCACTATAGGGATATAAATATAGGACATATCTAGTATATATTATAGATCTATAGTATAGATCTCAGACATTTATTGGGCTCTTGGAAGATACCCCACACACACAAGGGGGAAAGCTATACTAAATATATAGTAAATATGTGCAAATGGGAATACTTTGTAGTGGCTTCCAAGCACTGGGAAGTTGCATAGCACTAAAAGACGTGGAACCAGGGACATGGTTCAGTGGGTTTGTAGATGTTTTGCATATGGGAGACCCACACTTGATCTCTGCTGCCGCATGGTCCCCAAGCACCACCCGGAAGCAACCTGCTGGGAAGCAAAGAGCAAGGAGTAGTCTCTGAGCATTGCCAGGATATGGCCCCCAAACAAACAAAAACAACTGTTAAGTTCTTATTAAAAAAAAAGAAAAAGAATTAAAAAGAAAAGTGTCTATTATAGTTTTTAAAAAAATCTGTGCCAATAATTGTCGAAAGTCTATTACAATCTACAACATGTAAGAGAGGGAAGAGAGAAAGAGAGAGAGAGAAAGAAAAAGATAAAAGAGATGGAGAACCTGCCATAGAGGCAGGCTAGGTGAGGGGGGAGGGTATCAGGGACATTGGTGGTGGGAAATGGGCACTGGCGGAGGGATGGGTGCTGGAACACTGTATGGCGAAAACCCAAACATGAACATTTTTGAAATTCTCCGAAAATAAATAAATAAAAAATACATCTGCAAGAGAGCATTTGTCTATTTCCACATCACCAGGTTCTGCTGCTGGAAATGATCTGGCTGCCAAAGTGGACGCCACTCATTGAGTGGACACCCACTCATTGGAAATCCACAATGATTCACCGACACACTAGAGCCAAGGCAGAAAATGTGAGAAATTCAGAATCAATTATTTTTAGCACTGCTGAGATTCTTGTTTGTGATCTATACGTGCCAACACTACACTTGTGTAATCGTGCCAGAAACAACTTGAAAAACATTTTCAATGATGAGTTTGGAGTAGCCAAACTGGAAAGGATATTGTCAATCTGTCATACATTGTTGGCTGCCGAATCTCAGGCTCTTTCTTTCACAAACACATTCATTGCATAGAAGACAGTGCAAACAACACAGCAAATCTCAGGGCAGCAGAGGCAAACTGAAGAGAATGGATTTGGGTTGAGCATGGGACTGGCTCTGTTTCAGCTGAAACAGACATTCCTAAGAAGAAAAAGTAAAAGAGAATTCTCTCTCTGTCTCTGTCTCTTTGTCTCTGTCTCTGTCTCTCTCTGTCTCTGACTCTCTCTCTTTCTCTCTCTCTCTCTTTCTCTCTCTCTCTTTCTCTCTCTCTCTCCTCATTACTGAAGGAAACAAATGGGAAAAGGGGAAAGTCCAAGCTAGGATTAAGGGGAAGTATGTGGTCTATGGACATTATCAGCTGAAGCTGGTGAGTCAAAGTTTCCCAAACATGTCAGAATTACCAAGGGAACCAGTTTAAGATACGAATTTCAGGTGCATTCCCATCCTGGGATCACCCACTCATATTTCATCTTGAGATATGCAATTCCTTTCTTTTTACTTTAGGGGTATCCTCATTGCTCTCCCTCTAGAGAAACCCGGTTCTCTATGAGTACGTTACTCTCGCTCTCCTTTCTCACAGTCTTTAAATAAGCTCTCCGACCTCATTGACTGTTGCCTTCTGAAATTCTTCTCTCTGAGGGCAGATGGTAGACCTGGGAAGCCGGGGTGGAGAGCAGGACTGACTGTTCTTTCCCTGCAAAGAACCATCCCTCCCTCCACCCTGAGACCCAGCTCCCGGAGAACCAGTAAGGGCTGAAGTTCTGCACCACGATGCAAGCGACCAGGCTGTGAGGTGCTCCCAGAGATTTTCCCATCCCAGACCTCCCAGCACCCCCAGGCACCTCCCAAAGAGACCCAGGTGAGAGAAGCAGGGGAGCAGTGTGGCTCCCTCCATCACAGCAACTACCTCCCTCGCTCCACGGGACTCAGACTCACATCACACAAGGTGGATGCTTTACAGTCATGAGTCTGCTGCCATCGGTGTTTCTCAACAGTTCCGTCCTCCCCTGTGCTCCCCACCCCAACACATAAATAAAAATCAGTAGATTTTAAGGTATCTTTGTAGAAGTTGATTCAGTAAGTCCAGGGTTCTGGTCTGGCAATTTTACTTTCCAAAATCTGCTGCCACCCCTTGGGTGCCTGCCACCCATTCCACACGGGGATCTGACAGCCAGCCAGGCTCTAGAACCACGAACCATAAAAAAGCCAATGACAGATACTGTTTCGGGTAGAAAGCACTTTAGAATTTACTGAAGGAGCCTGAGCTTAAATAACCTTGTCCGCACTTTATAAGTGAGGAAGAAGGCTCTGAGAGCTCAGAGTCACGGTCTCCGTGCAGTCAGACTGAGTTTGGGTATATATAACTATGCAGTGCATGGGTCTGGATGATGGAGATGAGTCTAATTCTGGACCATTTTTAAGCACCGAATGTATGAGCTCTGGTGAACTCTAACCAGACTCTGGGTCTCCCCACATCTTACAGGGTCCCCATGCAATTGGCCAACCCTTAACTGTAACATAGAGACAGGGCTTGCACCTGGACAGAGCTTAGAACACCGAACTATGATCTCAACCACCAGACTCTGCACAGAGTTCAGAGTCCCCTGCATTCCACATAACCATCTTTCACTACTGAAACACCAGAAAACTGCACTCAAATAGAACTTTAGTACATTTGCCAAATATGCAGCTGGTAACAGTCTAAACGAATTTAATGTATAACTTTCAATAAGAATTATCTGAACCTAAAGAATAAAAAGCATATTACACCATGAAATTCACTTCTATGAATAAATCAATGTTGATACCTAATTTCTACAACATCCCTGCTGGAATGCCAGCTGCTTGATTTCAATGCATAATTATAAGTTTCTAGTTAATGTGACTTACTAAATACTAATACTCAGGAACAAGATTCCTTGAAATTAGAAAAGGACACCAGGGTGGGGAAGGGAGGTATAAGATTCTTTATGTGTTTGTGTGTGTGCGTGAGTGTGTGTCTGCAGATACATAAGTCTGTATGCATGTGTATGTGTGTGTGCATGTGTGTAGATGTAGGGAGGGCAGAAATTGAGGGACTGAACTACTCTTGCTTTCTCTGTGTCTCTTTGCAAGGGTTTCTGTGGGAGAAAAGGATGGCACACAGTGGGAAATAAGTGGCTGAAAGACCTATCTAATACCATGGGAAAATGGTCCACAAGCCAAATCCAGTGATTTGTTTTGTAATGCTGACAATGTTTAAAGAAAAAAGACAAGAGAAAGATTTAACACAGCAGAAACACCATCTGCACTTTTATTTTCATAGCAGTGCTAGTCACAAAAGCTAGAACCTAGAAACAACCAGAGCACCTGAGAAGAGACGACTACATAAAGAAACTTTGGTACATCTACACAATGGAATACTATGCAGCTGTTAGGGAAAACAAAGTTATGAAATTTGCCTATAAATGGATGGACATGGAGAGGATCATGCTGAGTGAAATTAGCCAGAGGGAAAAGGACAGACATAGAATGACTACATTTATTTGCAAGATATTAAAAAATAGTATGATACCAATATCCAAGATCAGGCAAAACACGGATCAGGAGGTCTTGTCAGTAGTGAAATCTACCACAAGTGTTTGGGAGTTAGAAGTTAGGTAAGACAGAGAAGGGAACAAACTGCTAACAATTATTGAAAATGATAAAACCAACCTAGAACTGAGCATTGAATGTAGACAAAGGGACAAACATGATAACCTCTAAATGTATGTATGGCAAGCCATAATGTGTAAGAGAAGGAAGAGAGAGAGAGAAAGAGAGAGAGAGGAGAGAAGAGTGGCAAAGTGACTTCCATACAGACAGGCTGGTGGAGGGGGAAGGAATCAGGGGACATTGGTGGTGGGAAATGGGCACTGGTGGAGGGATGGGTGCTGGAACACTGTATGACTGAAACCTAAATATGAACATCTTTGTAAACGCATATCTCACGGTGGTATAATAAAAATTTTAAATAAAAGAGACAAGTTTATAGTCTTCCATTATTGAAAGAATATGAATAATATTTTATGTCATGTGAAATTTACATGAGACTCAAATTTACATCTAAGTTTTACTGGAATACAATCACACATTCCTTTTATGCACTGTCCACATTACAGCGGCGGAGTTAAACGGTGTGACAAGAGACCACATAACCCACCAAGCCTGAAATATCTACTATCAAGCTATCAGAGAAAAAGCCTGTCAAGCTCAGTTTTTAAGAAGAACCAGGCAGTTTCCCTAAAACCGACTCTGACCTTACTTTCACTTGCTAAATAGGAGATAAAATTCTGACTTCAGAATAGGCACAAATATGTTTTCTTTGCCACTGACCTAAAAAAGCACACACGATCCATTTCTCTCAACCTGAGTGTCCCAATATTGACTTGAGTCTATTACGGTCTCCACAGTCAGAAGGTGGGAAGAAAAGGGCTTCTTCACAGCCTAATCCATTATTTATGTGATAGATGCATTTAAAAAAACCAGCAGTGCACACTATCCAGCACAGACCTCTGCAGAGGCTGTTTGAGCCTACCCTGGGCAAGGTAGGGAGGTTACAGGCTGCCAGTAAGTATTTCCAGAACTACTGCCATTTTCCTAGCATTAATATTCAAACTTTGAGAAACACAGCATGGAAAACACACTTAAGTAGAATGGCGAAATTTGCTGTTCTTCCCTCTGAGAAGGCAGGAGGATGAACCATAAGAGTCAGTTCCGGGGTCCATTATCTAATTCCTGCCATTTCTGAAGCAGCATGAATTATAAATCATTGGTTACTGTTGAACTATTCAGTTGATTCAATTATAATAATACTTCAACCCCTAATTCGGATTGAAAATAACTTAGGGGAGGGCCGGAGCGATAGCCCAGCGGGTAGGGCGTTTGCCTTGCACGCGGCTGGCCTGGGCCGGCCCGGGGTTCGATCCCCGGCATCCCATATGGTCCCCGAGCACCGCCAGGAGTAATTCCTGAGTGCAGGGCCAGGAGTAACCCCTGAGCATTGCCGGGTGTGACCCAAAAAAGAAAAAAATAAAAGCATTTAAAAAAAAAAAAGAAAATAACTTAGGGAGCCTTATCCCCTTTGAACAACTGCCTGTTAGATTACTGCTTACAACATCTTGCTCAGGAAGGGGAATGAGAAAAGTTCACCATTAGAAAATGAATGCTTTATCCAAGGTCAGGCAAAACATGAATCAGGAGGTCTTGTCAACAGGTGGAATCTACCACAAACGTGTGGGAGTCAGAGGTTAGGTAAGACAGAGAAGGTAACAATGTGCTAGTTGATAAAACCAGCCTAGAACTGAGCATTGAATATAGGCAAAAAGATGCACACGACAACCTCTAAATGTATGTATTGCAATCCACAATGTGTAAGAGAAGGAAGAAAGAGAGAGAGAGAGAGAGAGAGAGAGAGAGAGAGAGAGATAGAAAAAATCTGTCATAGAGGCAGGCTAGAGGAGGGGGAGGTATGGGGACATTGGTGGTGGGAAATGGGCACTGGTGGAGGGATGGGTGCTGGAACACTGTATGACTGAAACCCAAATATGAACATCTTTATAATTGTATATCTCATGGCGTGGTGATATAATAAAATATTAACAAAGAAAATGAATGCTTGTAAATATTCCTGAAAGTAAACAATAATAAACCTAATGGTTTACAATAAAAGTAAGTAGAGTGATTTTTTTTTAAATCACAGCAAGTGCATATTTTAACTTGTGGGTTTACCAAACATACTGACTTACTGTTAGTACAACTTCATAATAACCTTACAACAAAATACTTAGAAACAAAAGAGGCAAATGGTACCCAATAATTATATAAGAGGCAGATGCCAATAAAAAAAAAGAAATCAAAGGGTTTCAAGTTAAAAAAGAATTCAAGGGGCCGGAGTGATAGTCCAGCGGGTAGGGCGTTTGCCTTGCCGTGGCTGGCCCATGCCGCCCGGAGTTCGATCCCTGGCATCCCATAGGGTCCCCGAGCACCGCCAGGAGTAATTCCTGAGTGCAGAGCCAGGAGAAACCCCTGTGACCCAAAAAAGCAAAAAAAAAAAAAAAAGAATTCAAACTGTCACTATTTTCAGGTGACATAATACACACACACACACACACACACACACACACACACACACACACAAACCCTTAAAGATGTCACCAAACAATGTCATTAGAAATAAGTCTGTAAGTAAAGTGGCTGGCTAAAAGAATCATATACAAAAGCCCATTGTATTTCTATATGTAAGCAATGAACTGGATGAGAAATAAACCTATAAAGCAATCCCATTTATAAATGCATCGAAAGGAATTAAGTCTCTAGGAATGAACTTCAAAAAAGGTAAAAGACTTAAATATCCAAAATGACAAAATATTTATTTTTAGAAATACCCCACCCTAGAGAGAAGCCTATTTCACAGACACAGATGGAGCTGCTACCAGCTCTCCCCGTTTCAGCTGCCACAGTACATAAGTAAATGCAAAAACTTTGAGCACTCACACAGCAGAGCCTGGCAAGCTACCCGTGTCGTGATTTGATATGCCAAAAACCAGTAACAATTATAGACCTCATTCCCATAACCTGAAGGAATGGTTTGAGGCTCTTTGTGATCCTGGAGCGAGCAGAGGTCTTTGGGTTGTACTAGCATGCGAACAGGGACACCATGTACATACATTAACTTAAATGTAGGAAACTCTTAGATGTTAGACATGAACTATAAAACACATCAAAGAACATTTAAGCAAAACACTTAATGCTTCTGGCTTCTGTGATTCTACTCCAATGGCAAGGGAAACAGATACACAGACAAACAAGTAGGATTGCATCACACAAACCGTAGAAGAAACTATTACTTAAACAAAGTCTACTAAATGAGATAAAATTCTTATGAACCAGACATCTGACAAACAATATCTGAGATATATAAAGAACTCACAGAACCCCCAAAAAATGAGAACTTAAAAAAAAAACATTTATCCAAAGAAAACATACTGATGCACATGAAAAACTTAAGATGCTCCTCATCACTTATTACAAAAAAAAAAAAAAAAGATAACTATGAGATATCACCTCATTTCACTGAGAATGGCATATATCCAAAAGGTCTGGCAACAACCAGCGCTAGTGGGAATATGGTATAAAAAGGAAACCCTCATTCACTGCTGGTGGGACTGTAGACTTGTTTGTCCTCTATGGAAATTCTCCACTTTAGAAACATCTCTAAAGATTAAAAACAGGGCTTAGTAAGATCCAGCAATTCCACTTCTGGGCATCTACCAGGATGGGAGAAGGGTGACTTCTACCAAAGCAGAGGGAGAAGAACTTTGTCTATGGTTGTGGTATGGTAATACTGTGTCCTAATAAAACACATAAGCATTTACACTCTTGCAAGCCAACGTTCCATAATACACAAATAAATAAATAAATAGATAGATAGATAGATAGATAATAAATATATATTGATAGATAAATAAATAAATATGTAAATAAGTAGATGAATGAATGGATGAATGAATGAATATTAAGACAATAAAGTTTTTAATATAGTTTAGACTTTAGCCAGGAACAAGAACCCACAGGAAAATACATTTAAAAGTATTGGACTAGAGGTAGCCGCAGGGACCCTAGGGGAATGTGGGGGGGTACTTTGGTGATGGTGTAACTCAGCATACATCAACATGAACCATTAACTTGAACAATATTATAACCATATTGCCTAGACTATAATAAAAATGTTAATTAAATGTTTTAAATTAAGATACAACTATCAGAGAGGGGACAGAGTGATAGTATAGACAGGGGTAGAGTGTTTGCCTTGCACACGGCCAGCCTGGGTTTGATCTCTGGAATCCCATATAGTCCCTGGAGCACTGCCAGAAGTAATTTCTGAGTGCAGAGTCAGGAACATCCCCTTAGCAGTGCTGGGTGTGACCCCAAAAGACAAACCATAATAATATAAAATAAGCCTATCTTCTTCAATTCCCCTGACACTCCAATTCACATCCCTGTCCCTCAGAGCTAAGCATGCTTTCTCCTAGACTGTATCTTATTAGTGTAACCACCACTGCATGATAACTATTTGTTTAAAAGTTTGTTCATCTCTGAACTGAGAGTTTCTGGCACTCAGGGGATGTATGCTTTGGCAGTCCTAGTTCCTAAGTCAGCTCAAGGGCTCAAGAGTATTAGATGAATAAAAGAATGGATAAATAGTGTTTACTGCAAATGGGCAAAATAAAAAAGGATCCAAGAAATACGTATGATGTGCAAAATGTTTAGTACAATGTCTTACACATAGCAAACATTTGAAATATATTTTGGTTCTCTCTTTTTATTTATAATTATGAACAAATATACTGAGGACTATGCTACAAAGCCTGTTTCAAAGCAACCCAAGTTGACAAAATAACAACATTAAAATGCAGAATAGAACAGCATTCTTCAGCTTTTTACACCTGCAGTCTAGGAAAACAGGAGAAATATTTCATCAATTGGCTGATAGATAGATAAGATAGGAACAAAAGACAACGTAGAGAGCATTTTATTTAGCAAATCCATTGTTATAAAATTACGATTTTTTGGCTAGCGTAACACTTTCCTCTCCTTAGACACCACATGCCTAGGGGGAATTTCCACAGGATGGAACTGGTCCAGAGACATGGTCTGAAGAACAAGGGCATATATTCCTCCTATACCTGCAGGGTATAGAAGACCTGCCTAATTCAGATATCCCTTGTTCCGATTCCAATATAGGCTGGATTTCAGAAGACCTTGCAAAATCCATCCCAATTTGTGGTCCAATCAATTAGCAGCAATCCCACTGATCACCAGTTTGCCATTAATTAGCAATACTATAGAATCTCAGGAAGGTACAACTACATAAAACTCATCCCTCTCTATGTGTCTAGAACTTGTGCATCAACCACCAAGGGTCCACTGTACCCCACCGTGAGAGACCCTCCATCTATTCTTACTAACCTGCTTTGCCCCATCCCTCTGTGTAACCACCAATGCTTCACCAAACCTATGAGTTAGTTTTGTTGTGGGCTTTGGGGGCAGTTTATTTAAATAGATATTCATTTCCTACAGAGTCATAAAACTGTCTTATATTTCTAACTTATTTCATTTAGTACAATTACTTCAAGTTTCATTCATTCATCCCTAAAGGCAAATTTCCTTTTGTTTTGCTTTGTTTCTAATGGTGGCGCAGTATTGAAGGGATTCTAGTATCTGACAGCGCTTCTTCCCACTCTCACCGAGCCTTAGCTCTTCAGGCTCATGGCCATACGAAAGAAGCATTGTTGGGCTTGCTGAGGATTCAAGAGTCTGGAATGAATAAGGTCAAAAAGACAACAGAGAGCAAGGGAGAGGGCAAGCAAGAGGTGTTGTTCTTGGCTGTTCTTTCTTCCTTTCCCCAAAGATAACTGCAGCCTGTCAGGGAAATTCAAGTTACTTATCTGAACCCAAATCAGATCCTTCATCCATTCCACAGGTATTTCTGAAGAGCCTCTTCTATGCCAGGCAACTGGGTGATTAAAGTACACATATTCAAGGACAGCCAGACCCCATGAAACATCCCTTTACCAGAATAAATAATACTTTAAATCTGCACAAAGAGCCCACCCTGAGGACAAGACAAGGGCTCACAGAGCTGGGCCAACTCATTTGCAGGCAGGAGCTCTGGGTTCAATTCCCAACACTCCAGGGGTTCCCTACATACTTCCAGGAGTGAACCCTGAGTTGCAAACCAGAAATATTCTCTGAGCACAGTCAGGTGTAGCACCCAAGCCCCAAAGTTAATCAAAGAACCCCCAGATTCAGCATCTATGGAAATGTGTCAAAGAGAGCATCACACAGTGGTGCTGAGAGAGCAGGTGATCAGTATGCGTGGAGGTGACGTCTGGCTGTCTTTACTGAAGAACAGTGAATCTCTACTTGACTTATTCTGCTAAATTTAATTCCCAATAAATTAAAGGATTAAATACTAAAGACAAAACATGAAATCCCATTTGAAAATATCGGTAAATATCTTCAAATTGCAGATATAGAAAGATTACTTCTAAAACAAAAGTCACAAACCACAAAGGAATGGAAAACTGCTAATACACTAAAATCCATTAAAATATTTCATTTTAAAAAGACTTAAACTGAAGAAGAAAAAAAACCTTTACAGCTCCGTAAGAAAAGTTGATCCAAAGGAGAAATAAAAGATCTGAACATATAACTCAAACTCAAATGCCAATGAAAACATAAAAATATGTTCAATCACACTTGCAATCAGGGAACTACGAATTCAAACCCTACTGAGGAAACATTTCACCCAGTTAGATTGGAAAGAAAAATAAATCTGACAGCATTGTTCAGTGAAACTACAAGATCCTCATAAACTGCTAATGAATCTCTTTGGAGAAGTGTCTGGAAGTATCTGGTAGAATTGCCAGTATTCTCACCCTACGGTCCACCACTGCATCACTATTACCTAGAACTCTCATACAATTAGATACACAAAAAATCATATCAGCACTATTAAAAACCAGCTAAATATATGATAAAAAGAGAAAGAAAAAAATTGCATAGTACTGCATAGCCTTGATATATTTAACTGTTTAAAATGTATGATTAGCTATTTGATTCATTATCAGGTGAATCAATCCCACATATATAATGCTGAGCAAAAATGCAAATTACAAGGGTCAGAAAGATAATAAATTAGGTGAGGCACTTGTATGCAGATGACCTGGGATCAACCCTTGGCTCCCTGTATTGACCCCCAAGCACCACCAGAAGTGATCCCTGAGCACAGAGCCAGAACGAAGACCTGAGCATCACCATGTGCGGCATAAAAACAAAACAAAACAAAACAAAATTTATTAAAGCAAGCCAATGTTTCTCAACTTCTCAGCCTTTCTCTGACTATAACTCCTTCCAACTTTATTTTCTTCCTGTGGCCCTTCTGTCTTACCTGTTGCCCCACAGTCTTGTGCTTTGACCCCCAGCTTTTTGCAATATTTGCTCCCTTGGAATATGTTGTGGGCCTAGAGGGTCACGTGACCCTCTGCTGAGAGATGCTGTCCTTAGCTGTAGACCACAATAATCATCTTCGATGGGTATCTCACCCCAAATGGCTCACAGGTGCCTCAAACTCCAAGTGCACAAACTGAAAACTGTCCTCCCAAATCCTGTGTCTGGTTTTCCCAGGGAACTTTGTCTCTCGGTTCATGGCCAAGCCATACACTCAGCTCCACCAAGCCAGAAACCTGGGACCCATTATCTCCTTTTTTCTTTATCCTCCACACACTATGAACTAATTATGTCTATTGATGCTGAGCTAGAAAGGCAGTACATCAGGTAAGGTTGCTTGCAAGCTGCCATCATGGGTTTAATCCACAGCACTGAAAATGATCACACACACACACACACACACACACACCCCGTCTGGTGAAGCTACCATTAAACACTTCTGGAACAAAAGCCATCTCTCCCTGCTCTGACCATCTCCCAGGTGCTGCTTGCCTTCTCTTCTCGCTTCCTACTCCGTCTTCCTAGCTCTGGTCCACACTTGACATGTTGGTCAATGGAATCTTCTGAAACAAGTATTGGCTCTTTAAAACTTGCCGCCTCTCTCTAGCATGCCATTGTGCTTAGGACATTCTATTGGGACCTGCAGCGCCTTTCATGCTCTGGCCTTTCTCTTCCTGCCTCATTCATTCCCCCTCTTGGATTACTCCTCTGCACTGGCTAGCTGCTGTCTCACTTCCTCAAATTTGTCCTTTCCTTGTCTCCTCTGCTGCAGAGGAGGTTCCCCTCCCCGCCCCACCCTCATCCTCTGGGTGGCCCAGCTCACCCTTCAGGTCTCAGGGACTAGAATAGTACAACCTGGCTCAGCACAACCCCCTAGCAGTTCAGTCTTCCTCTATACCATGTCTCCCCGTGATTATAGAGGAGGAGGATATTATAGGTGATGTTCCCAACATCAGGAAAGTTTCTTCTCAGACACAGGACTCAGGCTGGGCGAGGAAGGAGAGCAGGGCCTGCCCACACCCTGTGTGTTCTGCACACAAACACGCGGCAGCGCCTCATCTCCTAAGTCTGACGCATGCGCCCACAGCACACTGGGTCTACAGACAAGCAAAGATGATAAAGCAGCCACCTCGGCCGCCGCCCTCCAATTTGAAGACACATGTTTCCAGGAGTGACCTGTCACCCACAGGGTTTGCTTCCCTTCTCCCAACCACTCTGACAGGCTCGGAGGGCACCATTCACCATGACGGAGCCAGAGGCTGCCAGACTCCCAAGGAGCCAGCTTCATCGCGAAGCCGGAGGGGAAGTCCTGGGTACTTTCAACAGAGTCACGCCTGAGATCTTGTTAGGTTGACGATGACGAAAGTGGAAAGGCTTTTTGGCAAGCGTATGCATGCTTCTGTTTTTGCACGGGGCCAGGGGTGTTTCAGGCACTGGCACAGCTGGTTAGGCTCGGCAGCTGCCAAGGCTGGAGACCGCCTGAGTTCACCAGTGGTTCACCCAGCACAGAAGCTCTCCAGAGTAAATCCCCAACATGCCATCGTGGGGTGTTTGGGCTTTTTTTTTCAGCACAGCTATTAAAAAGTACAGATTCTAGTGCTAGGGCCGTCTGGTTTCAAATCTGTGCTACAGCAGCCAGAGCAATAGTACAGAAGATAGGATGCTTGCCTTGCAACGGGCCAACCCAGATTAGATCCCTAGCACCCTCTATGGTCCCCTAAACCTACCTGGAGCAATTCCTGAGAGCCGAGACAGGAGTAAGTCCTTAGCACAGCTGGGCATGTTCCAAGAAAACAAACAATAAAATTGAGTTAAAAAATAAATTGAATTTGTGCTGCATCAGGAATTCGGCTGGGGTATAATCAGTGTCTCACTTTCTCACATGCAAATGGGAGTAAAATAGCATTGATTCCCAGGCTGGGTGTGGAGGAAAATGAATGAATGACATGTACAGCAATGTTAGGGGATCTGGGGCAAAGGAATAGGGAGGGGCTCATGGGAGTGCAAGGATGAAAAAATGGAGCTGAGACTGTGGAATGGAATTAATGTAAACTGCTGTGTAGCAAAGACTGAGCGCTTGGAGAGATGTACCTTCGGACCTCAGGAGACACCCCTACAGCGAGTAAGTCCAGACACACACCAATAACTGAGCTGAGTCTGAACCCCCACAGTCTCCCAGAGATCGATCTTCAACAGCTGGGAAATAGTGTCCCAGCTCTCCACATAGGGTCCTTGGGAGGACAGAATTCCTGGGCTGTACAAGGGAGCAAAAGAGATAAAAAAAGCAGAAAGAATAAACAAAATAATACCGGACCTAGGAATTATCTCAATTTAGCAAAGTGACCGGTTTCCGGGTATCATTCCCCTACCCAGGTATAATAGAGCCTATTCTCTCTGCAGATACTGAGAATTTAATAAGCCAAGATAAAACCAAAGTCACAGTGAAACTTCCCCAGAGGGACAGCCCTCTCTCCCCATCAGATGCAAATAGGAAATGGAAATAAGGGCCATGAGGTGGTTGGATGGATGGTGGAGCAGTGGCAGGCAGCTTCAGAGACACAGAAATCACAACTCTAGGATGGCTGAACGGTCTAAGGCGCTGCGTTCAGAAATCACAACCTCTGCCCAGTGGCAAAACCACGGGGCCGGACTACAGTCCGCCAGACACAGCCTCCAAATCCAGGTCAGCCTGGAACATTAAAACAACTGGACACCGCAGAGCATCACTTTCTCCATCTGTCAGATGGAAACAAGATTATCAGTTCTCCTAGATTGTACCTCCATGATCAAAAGGCTTTGATTGGGGGTTCCGAGACATTGCTGGCGGGGTTTAAACTGAGGGCAATTTCGTGCTCTCTCTTTCCACTTCACGAACCGGAAGGGGCACTTATAATGTGTCAGACAGGTACCAGGCTCGTCTTTACAAATATTATCCCCACTCCATTTTTGTGGTAGATGCTTTGAAGAAATAGTGACAATGACTCTCCCCACTGGATCTTTGTCCTTGGAGGGTCTCTTGGAGGGTCTCATCACATGAGACAAATGAACTTGGCCATGAGACTTGCTGTGGTGTGTGGGGCAACACCAAATACAATACTGGCCAAGACTGAAAAGTCCCTGTACTTGGGGTTTGCTATCTTTCACTGCTTTTTTTTGGGGGGGGCGTTGGGGAAGCTTGAGGGCACAACGTCAAAAAAACTAGGCTAAAGCCTGAAACTCAAGAGATCTTGAATGATGCCCAAAGATGTGTCCTTAGGCCCATTCACCCAGTAATTTGACGGTTTTGCAAGGCCAACCCAGATCACAAGGTATAAGCTCACCCTACGGGACACAGGCACAAGAAAACCCAGTTGACTTCAATGGAGCTGGCGCAGAGTAGAAGCATGGATCATGCAGAAAGACTTACAAATCATATATGTATAGGATGAGTTGGTGCAGCATGGCTGCAAAAGACTATAAACAACCAATTTAGTCTACCCATAGAAATGCATCTCCTAGGCAGACAAGAGAAACACTAGGCAGTGTAGGGGTGAGGCTGGGTGCTAGAGTGCATCCCTGCATGCCTGAGCTTGGGCTCTAGCACCAAAAAGAAAGATGTAGATCAGATAAGACGGGGGAAAGCAAAGTGCTCTTGTATACTATTCCCAGCTCCATTTGTGCATAAAATAGATGGTTTTGGGCTTTGACATTCATTTGTGTGTGAAAAAGGGGACAAATTATGCATCTGTATGCACAGGTACATACAAAGATTATTTCTGAATGGTCAGACAAAATGAGCTTAATTAACACTTCTAGGGGAAGGGGAACCAGCTGGTTGGCAT
>JAJIBD010023780.1:0-17542 GCA_021461705.1 Cryptotis parvus | reverse complement strand
TATCTCCATATGTCCTATCTCATGCTAGTAGAGCCCAAGGACATCTGCTTGCTCCAGGAACATAAAGAGCCTCAATCCATTCTGGAATAGGGTCTATAATTGTTACTGGTATTTGGCATATCAAATACAACACGGGTAGCTTGCCAGGCTCTGCCGTGCAGGTAGCATACTCTTGCAGTCATCTCTAAGTCCAGCATTTAATGATGAACTGCGCGGCCACTTGCGGGCTGCGTGAGCCGGACTGTGATAGGCTGGTCTGCTGGGTGGAGTTCTGAAGAGAGAGAAGTCCTGATGTGGAAAATGAAGGCCCTCATGGAGTGGGGGGTCATCTGGCTTGTTGCAAGACTCTGCTGGGCTGACGGGCCAGGGCTAGAACCCGCCATCTCTCCTGGGCTCCTTTGTGGCGGTTGGGCACAGGGAGAGCAAGTAGCAGCTCTGCCCCATGTCTGTCTCTGGATCCAGCATACCTGGGCCGGATTAAAAAAAGACTGCAGCAGGGTGGATTTCGATGAGCCGGACTGTGATAGGCTGGTCTGCTGGGTGGAGTTCTGAAGAGAGAGAGAGTCCAGATGTGGAAAATGGAGGCCCTCATGGAGTGGGGGTCATCTGGCTTGTTGCAAGGCTCTGCTGGGCTGGCGGGCCAGGGGATAGAACCCGCCATCTCTCCTGGGCTCCTTGTGAGCGATTGGGCACAGGGAGAGCAAGTAGCAGCTCTGCCCCATGTCTGTCTCTGGATCAGCATACCTACGCCGGATTAAAAATGACTGCAGCAGGGTGGATTTCGATGAGCCCAACTGTGATAGGCTGGTCTGCTGGGTGGAGTTCTGACAAGAGAGAAGTCCGGATGTGGAAAATGGAGGCCCTCATGGAGTGGGGGGGTCATCTGGCTTGTTGCAAGATGTAGACATCTGGCTTGTTATTCAATGTAGATAAATATCAAAAACCTTCATATCTTTTTCTTCTTTGCATCTAACTCTAAACATGCAGATTCTACAAAAAGAATCATACACAGAAACAGGAAAGTGATGTGCTAACTTAAAAGGATTAACATCATTGGGAATAGTGGGTGGGCACAGACTATCTACTTTCTATTCCTGCTTTTTTTAAAAATTCTCTTTTCTTCATTATACATTCATTCATAATAAAAATTCACTGTTTCGTAGGGTTAGGAAGTAAAAGATAATAGTCATATGTGGTTGTGCTTGTAGTATGGTTGGCGAGAGAGAAAAGCATCTTTGAAACAATGGAAGAGGTACATCACTGGATGTTTTACATGCTACATTTACTATATAAAATAATGTCCCCCAAAGCAGCATGTTATTTCTGAAATCTTTAAACATAACTATTTGTAAATAATATCCTTCCAAAAGTAACCAGTTAAGATGAGATAATACTGCATTAAACTCTATATACAAAATGGATTGATGTTATTATAAAAATAGATATAAGCAGAGAAGGAAATATGATATAGAGAAATATAAGTAAATGTGAGTATTTAGAAAATATATTATAGATAAGAGTAAAATTTTGGGTGGGAGGTTGGTTAAGGCTCCCAAGCAGTGTTTTTCGGGATTGCGGCCATTATCAGTTACACTTGATCAAGGAGGCAAACAAGGTGTGACACTTACATACTCAGCAATGCCAGGGCAACAGTGCTACAGTGGTAAAAGCTGGGGCAGGCAGATCATGCAGGACTGGAGATCAAACTCAGGACCAGAAGCATGTAAGTCTTTTGTGCCCCGATTCTGTAGTATCCTCCAAGCCCATGGGGTAGAGTTTCTTAAATATACAAAACTCTTAAAAATAAACAATCTTAAAAATAATAGTCAAAAAAACTTGAAGAGAGATAATTCCAGAAAATGAGATTCAAAATTTCATTTATAAACCAAATCTCTCCTCTTCTGTACCTTCATTTTCCTTACCTTTTTCTTCGCTAAGTTTAGTTTTATAATCAGTATCAACAGGTTTAGTTTTCCATGTAGCTTTCCCCGTCCCCCTGAATCATTTTACATTTTATTGCAAATGTCAATAATTATATATTTTTAAAGAATAGCTAAACAGTTTCATTTGGGTCTATTTTCCACATATTCTTTATGCAATCATGTAGAAATGGTGATTTCTGTTGCTTCCATAGGTTAGTTATTATAAAGAATGATTCCAATAAACGCTATGGTGGATATAGTATTTTATGCTGATGTTTTCATATTGTCAGATAGATATTCAGCACTGGGTTACAGGACCAGATGGTACTTCTAACATACTTTTTAATTTAATTCTCAAAAGCAATTTGCTATTTATTTTTTAGTAATTTTTATTGAAATACTAGTATTTATAATACTATTTCTACTTTTTATGTATGCATCATTTCAGCACCAGTATCCCAAGAACACCTCCCACTCTTGTCCCCTCTGCATGTAAGCATAGGTCTATAGACAAAGCATCCAGTTCTTCACTTGACCACTTGACATTCTATTATTCATTGATTTTTCTCATGCGAGCACCAGTAACATTTGACCCTATCACATGCCAGTGTAGCCCAATAGCATCTTCTTGCTTCAGGAATACGAAGAGCCTCAAATCATTTGTTCAGGGTCTTGACAAAGAAGTCTGACCATCTTGTAGGTGGGCAACCTCTTGATCTTTTGACATACCATGGGATCCAGTCAGTAATAGCTCTCATCCAGCGATTATCTCCAAATCACATTACATGTCCAGGCCATCTAATTTTTCGATGCCTTGTCAAACAAGACAGGGTCCCTGACTCTGGATCGTTGACAGAGCTCAGAACTCTGGTTTCCTTCTCTCACTTGAGTGAGGCATGATATTCCAAGCATAGCTCTTTCGAGTCCTCTTTGGGATCTCCAAATAGCATTCTCATCCTGCTTTCGTAGGGCCCAGTTCTACTACTTTATCCAGTTCTACTACTTTATGTATTAAAATACATTCATATATTAGATATATTCTTATATTCATATATTCATATATATTTATGTATTAAAATACATTCATATATGTAGCTGTTGGGAAAGATGAAGTCATGAAATTTGCCTACAAATGGATGGATATGAAGATTATCATACTGAGTAAAATTAGTCAAAAGGGAAAAGACAGACATAGAATGATGCATTCATCTGTGGGATATAAAAATATTATGAGACTAATATCCATGGTAGGCAAAACAGGGTCCATGAGGAACTGTCAAGGGTTGAAATCTACCACAAGTGGGGGGTGGGGCAGAGTTTAGGCAAGATAGTGAAGGTATCAATCTCTCAATAATAGTCAGAAATGATAATTCCAAACTAAACTGGAATGTTCAAAATATATAAAGATATATGCACGATAACCCTACAATAAATTTATTGAAAATTGTAATGTGCAAAAGAAGAAAGAGAGAGAGTAAAAGGAGAGAGAGAAGCAAAAGTGCCTGCCATAGATGCAGTTGGGGTGGGGTGAGAGAGAGGGAAACAGGGGACATTGGTGATGGAAAATGGGCTCTGGTGAAGGAATGGGTGCTGCAACATTGAATGACTGAAATGCAATCATAAACGGCTTCGTAATTATCTAACCCATGGTGATATAATAAAAAAAAAGCTTTCAGGGGCGGAGCAATAGCCCAGCGGGTAGGGCATTTGCCTTGTGCGTTGTCTGCCGCGCCCGGCCAGGGTTCAATCCCGGCATCCCATATGGTCCCACGAGCAGCTCCAGGAGTAATTCCTGAGTGCAGAGCCAGAAGAAACCCCTCAGCATTGCCAGATGTGACCCAAAAAGAAAAAAAAACATTCGTAGGAGTAAGCAATTTTTAAAAAAAACTTTTAAAAGATATGTGCATTTTTCAAAATATGAGTTCTGTTACGAACTTCAATTCACTGTATCACTGTATCACTGTCTTCCCGTTCATCATCGATTTGCTCGAGCGGGCCCCAGTAACATCTCCATATGTCCTGTCTCATGCTAGTAGACTCTAGGGCATCTCTTTGCTCAAGGAACATAAAAGAGCCTCAAACCATTCTGGAATGAGGTCTATAATTGTTACTGGTATTTGGCATATTAAATACAACACGGGTAGCTTGCCAGGCTCTGCCGTGCAGGTAGCATACTCTTGTAGTCATCTCTAAGTTCAACAAACTTCAATTATGAAAAAAAAAAAGAGCAAACTCGTTACCAGCAAACTCTTTTCCAGATAGTAAAATATCTCAAATAAGCACTAATCTTTTTTAAAAAGATTTATTTATAGCATAACTTTTGAGTTCCTGAAAAGAAATCTCTGATTTTCTAAGGAAAAATCTGTCTTTTTTCTTCTTTTCTTTTTTCAGATAAAAACTGGTCACTTAGGGAAATTAATTAAACGTTAACTATACATTTTAGCACAGTATTTAAAATATCCCTTGTACCTTTATGAATAATATGAAACAAATATTACCAATAATGAAGTTCAGAAATGTCTTAGATTTGGTTAATAATAATACAGAATGTTTTATTAAGTCAATCAAATGAGCAAATGGAGAATTTATATATAAATATTTATATATTCTAAATTTGGTTTAAATTTTATCACAGTATTATAACAATAGTTTCAAAACTCAGAGTTAAGTAGTTTATGTTTGAAAGTTTTTATATATCATTCCAAACATGCTCACTAAAACACTCATTTGCAATTTCTGTGCTTAAATAAACTTACTTGACTCAATTTTTCTTTTTTTTTTTTTAAAGTAAAACAGATTTTATTTGGAGGATTTTTTGGAAGGGGAAGGAGGAGAGAAAGTGAGAGAGAGTACACATCTCAAGAGCGGAAATGAAGCCAACAGATGTGCTGAGGAATCATGTGTACCTGGCAACATGGACTCAAGCAACACATGGACTCTGTCAGCATATGTGCTGACTCAATTTTTCTTTCTTTCTTTTTTTTATATTTTGCTTTTCGGGTCACACCCTGGTGCAGGACTCCTCTAAGAGTCTCTGCATCTGCCCTGGATTGCCTCCTGCACGTCACTTCGTAGATAGGGGGTTGTCTAAATGTGGCAGTTTATCTGACCATGTATTCTGTACTGGCTGGTATAAATATTCTCTCATTCTACCACAATCATCGTGGGACTAGCTAGATCTTACCAGCATATTTGCCTGGCCACATTGGATCTCTAAGTAATTAGACCAGAGAGAAATGCTATTTGCCTCCAAGCAAGCAAGCCTGGCTCCCTTATAACTCAAAGACAACTAAAATACAAAACAACCGTGAAGTAGACGAGACTCTTGTGAAGGCTTGGAGAAATATTTAACTGGCATTAGTATTAGTCTTTGGTACAGAGACATGCCATCTCAGAAACCCCCTTCTCTACCCTATAAAGGCATTTCCAGGCAGATCTTGGCTCTTGACATCAGCATATAAATGGGCATAGGTGAGGTGCTGGGAGAAATTACCGGAGGGCATTTGACCCTCCCTGCTTCCCATAATAGTGGGGAGGTCTGAGGTTGCAGGGGTATAAAACTAGGGCTGCTTCCTCTCTTGCTCTCTCTTTTTTTGGGCTCTCTTTTTTTGGCTCTCTTTGTGGGCTCACACTCTTCTTGGGAGTCTGGTCTTTTGTCTACTCTTTACAGAGCCTTAACACGTGGTGGCCACCATCTTGGCCTACACGTGGCTGGGGGTTCTAGCCGGGAATCCTAAGCACCGGGTTTTTCCAATTGTTGATTTGTATAACTGAACCTGTGATTAGTAAAAGCCTTTTTAAAACTGCATCGGATTCCTGAATCTTCATCCATTCCCGGCAGCTTGGAGGTAGAAGGGAACTTCGTTTCCCGGCACTGTTGAGGACCCCAGCAGCTTCCCCAACAACACCCGGTGATGGTCAGGGGGTTACTTCTGGCTCTTCACTCAGGAATTACTCCTGATGATGCTTGGGGACCATATGGGGATGCCAGAGATGGAACCGGGTAGGCTGTGTGCTGGGCAAACACTCTACCTGCTATGCTATTGTTCTGGCCCCCAAGACTCAATTGTTTTTAAATGACATATTTGTAGCATTATTTATCAATTAGTTGACTTACAGGCACTCTAATCATTTCAGGTACTCTGATAAAGTATACCCGCCCCCTCACTCCATGGGCGCCACCATTTTCCACATTTGGACTTCCCTCTCATCAGAACTCCACCCAGCAGACCAGCCCATCACAGCCCGGATCATCGACACCCACCCTGCAGCAGCTTTTTCCTCAATCCGGCCCAGGTATGCTGATTCAGAGACTCTCAAACATGGGGCAGAGCTGTTCCTTGCTCTCCCCTGTGCACAGCCGTTCATGAGGCAGTCGGCAGGCATGGTGGGTTCTAGCCCTGGCCCACCACCTCAGCAGAGCCTCACAACAAGCCAGACCACCTCCCTCACTCCATGGGTGCCGCCATTTTCTACATTTGGACTTCCCTCTCATCAGAACTCCACCCAGCAGACCAGCCCATTACAGCCTGCTTTGCGCGCCGCTAGCGCCGCAGCGGCTCATCAATAAATGCTTTATTTGGAGGTATTTAATAGAGTTTGCCTCCCGCTCGGCAAGCCTGGCAAGCTTCTCGTGTTGTATTTGATATGCCAAATTCCAGTAACAATTATATTGGGTCATTCCCATGACCTAATATAATGGTTTGAGGCTCTTTATGTTCCCGTAGCAGGCCGATGCCCCTGGCTCTACTGGCATGAGACAGGACATATGGAGATATTACTGGTGTCCGCTCTAGCAAATAGATGATCAACGGGAAGATCGTGATCGTGAGATCGTGATAAAGTATTGTACATTGTTTTGGTAGGTTAAACAATTCACCTACCTCTAACACTGTCCTGCAGTGTTATTGTAATCTGTCAAGTTTTGTTGCTTGAATTATCATAAATGACTGGATAGCCTTTGTGCTTTCTCTGTAATCTAGTAACCATAGCGTTATTTATTGATTAATTAATTTAAATATCTGTTTGTGGCAGAGCCTCGCAAGAAGCCAGAGGAACCCCACACACCATGAGGGGCGCCATTATGGGCCCCCTTGAGGTATTGCAGGTGTGGCTGCATTGACAGGTGGCAGACAGGGAGACAGGCTTGGCTACACCCAGGGCTCTTCTCTGCCCCGTGGGCCCTGGTTGGTTGATGGTCTGACAGAGAAAAAAGACTGGGACCCCTTGGTATGAACCCTGAGACACCTCAGAGCCTGGCAAGCTACCAGTGGTGTATTTGATGTCAAAAACAGTAACAATAATGGACCTCATTCCCGGTGAATGGAGACATTACTAGTGCCCGCTTGAGCAAATCGATGATCAACGGGAAAACAAGTGATACAAGGGATTTGTTTGTGGCCTTACCTGGTAGGATGTGCTTGGGCCATTGTGTAGTACCAGGGAAGATAATATGGATATCTCACATACAGAATTCATGCTCAGCTGTTGAAATATCTCCTCAGCCACACCAAAACACTTTTCTTTAAAAAATAAAAATTATATCACCCGAATACTCTACTTAGTATGTTTCAGCCTATCAGAATAAAATCAAATTTATGTAATGGGAAATTAACATACCCTGGACCCAGCCTAGACTGCAGCCATATTTTTTCTTCTTATTTTCTTTGTTTATTATGCTCCATATATGTTACTTTTTCTTTTATCATTATAATTTTGGTTTAATTATTTGAATAAGCTTGACATATTTTTGTAGAGTATTTTTACACAAATGACATCTGCTTATTCTTTTTAATCCAATTATTAAGGCAAAGAGGTCTTTGACTATGGACTCTAATTTGATTCTCTAACCTAGTTAATCTGTTTATACCCTGATTATTAATTTTTTATAAACCACACTTATTTGGATATTCTATATGTGCATATTTCCATATTTAATTTTTGAAAACTGAATATAGATTACATGAAGGAATAGATATTTACTTCCTTTTAGAATTGTGGACTTGACAAGAGACAGGGATTTAATATTTGTTAAATAACTGACTGAATAATGAGTTCACACTACTTATGAAATATAAACAAACTTTGAATACCTAAGTAATTTACCCAGTTTCTCGAAATTTGTTAGTGGTAGAAGCAGGTCAGTTACTTATTAGAGAGGACAGAGCAAAAATACAAACAACACCAAAAAAATAGGCCGAATAAAACAAGACTTCTATAAAGCACATCTATCAACCATTTATTTAATCATTTACAATAGTCATCTAAGATAGGTGTTGATATCTAAGGTTTTCTCCTCTAAGTACAGAATTAATGGCCCAACCTTCTTCAATTTTTACTGACCCTACTTTACTATTGCTGCATTCAGTTGGAGGGATTGAAAAGAGACCATAGGATACTTTTATGAATCAAGTATGAAAATCCTATGCATTGTTTTAATTGTGATCTTGTTTGAAAATAAAGTTATTTTGGATACAATTAGTTAAATTACATGAGATCATATGGGAGTATAATCAACTCCTCATTCCTGATCCATTATGACTGAAATCTTTATAAGAAACTAGATATGTGAAAAAAGCAAAGACTAAAGGAGGAATGTATGAGGGCAAGCACTAAGGTATATGGCATGCTAATGTGCTAATAAAAATTTTAATAGTTACATAGTGACTTAGACCAGTGACTCAGCTAATGTGAAATCTTTTGATCAAAACCTAATATTTATAGAATGTTTTCTACAACAGTGATATTTACTTTTGCAACTTGGTTGACCCCATGATGTCATCTTGAAATGTACATTCCTTATCACAGTAAACACTTGGATAGAGCAAAATTAATTGACTGTACTTTATGGAAAATTATCTGGTATATATTTATGATACAGCACACTTTATATCTACTGATAAAATGGACTTTTGAATTTTGTTCAAAAATTCAAAGATGAAAAGTAGCATAACTAGAGAAAATTAAAATACAAATTCATCTTAGATATTAATTTGATCTACTTATCTCAAAGTCTTTAAATAAAAATATACATATGTTTTCACTCTAAGATGACATATAACTTAGATGCTTAGGACTCTCCAGTTCACCTTTATAATTTTTAGCTTTCATTGCTAAATTTGTACTAACACTACACAACTAACATATGCAAATTACAGTTTAATGACAAATACAGATCTAAACAAATACAATGTTCTCCTTTTACAAAAGTGTTTTTATTTTTGCATTTTGCACAACCTATAGGTTGTGCTATATTTATATGAATTATAAATGTGTGCATAAGGAGAAAAACTAAGCACCATTAGTTTTGTAATTAACCTTAAAGAAACAATACCAGCAAACCCAAGCCTTGTTCTTCAAATCATTATTGTCATTTTTTATCCCTGACTCCTACTGATATCTCATTATAATATCCATTTTCTTGATCAACACATAATAGTTTTCCTGAGCTCTCTTTTGTAGAGGGTTTAATATAGTCCTTTATGCTAAACCCAATCTATATTTTATTTTTTCAACTAAAAAGATGTGTACATATGGGGCTGCAAGAGAACAGTAATTAGGACACAAGTTAGAATGCATTTAAACAGATTCAAATCCTGGCGCCATATGGCCTCCTTTAACAAAGCGATCTTGGAGACCTCAGAGCACTACTAGGTTGAACCTAATGGTGTCTGGCATAGCCATACCTTGGGCCATAGAATCAAACAATTGGTCTGATTAGGTATAAAAGGGAGCAGGCCCATATCTTCATGGGAACTTCTTGAGACAACTCTTTTTATGTTCATCGAACTAATGTTGCTTTTATTCCTGTACTTTTTTAGGGATTAAAAGTCACTTTAAAATTTGTGTTACCATATTATGTCCACCACTAACATTCCTAATACCCCCACCACCACAGTTCCTCTCCCTTCTTTTGTTCATTCTTTCCCTTTGGCAATCATTCAAGGATTGTTTTCATTTATTTTGTATAGTCTCTTGCATTGATTTTCTTTTTTTTATTCATTTATATTTTAATATTTTATTATCCCATTGTGAGATATACAATGAGATATACAATATATCACAGTGAGAGATATACAATAATGTTCATGTTTGGGTTTCAGACATAGAGTGTTCCAGCACCCATCCCTGCACCAGTGCCCATTTCCCACCACCCATGTCACCGATTCTCTCCCTCTCCCCTAGCCTGCGTCTATGGCAGGATCTTTATCTCTTTTCTTTCTTTCTTCTATCTCTCTCACTCATTCTCTCTTCCTTCTCTTACATATTGTGGATTGGAATACATACACTTAGAGGTTATCACGTGTATCTTTTTGCCTGTACTTAATCCTCAGTTCTAGTGGTATTAGCACTTTCGAAAATTATTAGCACACTGTTCCCATCTCTGTCTTACCTAACCTCTAACTCCCATACGTTTGTGGTAATTTCCACCATTTTGACAAGACCTCCTGATCCATTCCATGTTTTGCCTGACCTTGGATATTGGTGTCATAATATGTGTGTGTGTGTATATATATATATATATGCATGTATGTATATATCCGTACATATATATATACATATGTATATATATATATTTACTGTCATGCAAATAAATGCAGTCATTCTATATCTGTCTTTTTTCCTTCTGGCTAATTTCACTCAACATGATCCTCTCCATGTCCATCCATTTATAGGCAAATTTCATAACTTCATTTTTCCTAACAGCTGCATAGTATTCCATTGTGTAGATGTACCAAAGTTTCTTTATCCAGTCATCAGTTCTGGGGCACTCTGGTTGTTTCCAGATTCTGGCTATTGTGAATAGGGCTGCTATGAAAATAAAAATGCAGATGGTGTTTCTGCTGTGTGTTTTTGGCTTCCCAGGGTATATTCCCAGGAGTGGTATGGCTGGGTCAAATGGGGGCTCAATTTCTAGTCTTTGGAGGAATGTCCATATTGTTTTCCAAAAAGGCTGTACCAGTCGACATTCCCACCAACAATGGATGAGAGTCCCTTTTTCCCGCATCCACGCCAGCATTTGTTGTTCTTGCTCTTTTGGATATGTGCCAGTCTCTGGGGTGTGAGATGATATCTCATTGTTGTTTTGATTTGCATCTCTCTGATGATTAGTGATGATGAGCATTTTTTTCATATGCCTTTTGGCCATTCGAATTTCTTCCTTGTCGAAGTTTCTGTTCATTTCTTCTCCCCATTTTTTGATGGGGTTGGCTGTTTTCTTCTTGTAAAGTTCTACCAGTGCCTGATATATCCTGGATATTAACCCTTATCAGATGGGTATTGGGTGAATATTCTTTCCCATTCTGTGGACTCTCTTTGTATCTTGGTCACTGTTTCTTTTTGAGGTGCAGAAGCTTTTTAGTTTCATGTAGTCCCATATGTTTATCTTTGCTTCTAGTTGCTTTGTTAGTGGTGTTTCATCTTTGAAGATGCCTTTAGCTTCAATGTCGTGGAGGTTTTTTCCTATATTTTCTTCAATGTACTTTATGGATTCAGGTCTGATATTGAGATCTTTAATCCATTTTGATCTGATTTTTGTGCATGGTGTTAGACAGAGGTTCAAATTCATTTTTTTATCATGTAGCTGCCCAGTTTTCCCAGCACCACTTGTTGAAGAGGCTTTCCTTGCTCCATTTCGTACTTTTTGCTCCTTTATCAAAGATTAAATGATCATGTATTTGAGGATGGGTGTCAGGATACTCAACTCTATTCCATAGGTCCACAGGTCTGTTTTTATTCCAATACCATGCTGTTTTAATTACTACCGCTTTGTAGTACAGTTTGAAGTTGGGAAAGGTGATGCCTCCCATCTTCTTTTTCCCAAGGATTGCTTTAGCTATCCTTGGGGGTTTATTATTCCATACAAATTTCAGGAGTGTTTGGTCAATTTCTTTGAAGAATGTCATGGGTATCCTTATAGGGATGGCATTGAATCTGTATAAAGCTCTAGGGAGTATTACCATTTTGACAATGTTGATTCTCCCAATCCATGAGCAGGGGAATGTGTTTCCATTTCCTCATGTCCTCTTTTTATTTCTTGAAGCAGTGTTTTGTAGTTTTCTTTGTACAGGTCCTTTACACTCTTAGTTAAGCTGATTCCTAGGTATTTGATTTTCTGTGGCACAATTGTGAATGGGATCATTTTCTTAATATCCCTTTCTTCTCTTTCGTTATTTGTATATAGGAAAGCCACTGATTTTTGGGGATTGATTTTTTGTACCCTGCCACTCTACTATAGGTATCTATTGTTTCTAGGAGTTTTTTGGTAGAGAGTTTAGGGTTCTCTGGGTATAATATCATGTCATCTGCAAATAGTGATAGCTTGATTTCTTCCTTGCCTATCTGGATGCCCTTAATGTCCTTTTCTTCTCTGATTGCTATGGCAAGTACTTCTTAGTCCTATATTGAATAGAAGTGGTGAGAGTGCGCAACCTTGTCTTGTCCCCAGATCTTAGGGGTAAGGCTTTCAGTTTTTTCCCCATTGAGGATGATCCTCGCTGTGGGCTTTTTGGTAGATGGCTTTGACTATGTTGAGGGAAGGTTCCTTCAATTCCCATTTTATGGAGAGGTTTTTATCAATAACATGTGCAAATGCTTTCTCTGTGTCAATCTCCTTGATGAACACAGATGCTAAGATCTTCAACAAAAGTACTAGCAAATGGAATCCAAATACTCATCAAATAGATTATACATCATGACCAAGTAGGATTCACCCCAGGAATGCAAGGATGGTACAATATTCGCAAGTCAATCAGCATAATATATCATATCAATAAGAGAAAAAAAAATAAAACCATATGATCATGCTCTCAAATTTTAAGTGTTCCTGCTATTAAGCTTTGGGTAATACCCCCTGCCTCTGATATTCGGCATCTATTTTATGCATTGTGCCATGCATTAATTTTTCTGGTCAATTCAAAGAATGTCAGCCCAGATGGGTGTGGGTGGGTTGTGTAACAGGGGCGGTGATGTGGTATTGAAAAAGGGCCAGCCCGTGAACCCACTCATGGCAGCTTCTGAGACCCTAAAACTTGCACAGTAGTTTGTCTCCTGTTCATTTCTGCCTCCTCTGAAACCAGCCTTACTGTCTGAGGCTGCAGGACCTGTTTGGCAAGATTCACAAAGGCCTGATACAAGAGCTAATGTCTCTTCTGCCTATATTGCATGGCCAACAAATGATGTTATAAACACCCTATGGCTATTGACAGAAAAGAAAGTGTCCATCTCTACTTTAAGTTATACCAGATGATATCCCTAATAAAGTGCATTAGTATTTTTTAAACATCCCTCCAATAATGACTGTTTCTGACCTTTTTGATGCAGACCATTGTCACTGTTGGGAGGTGATATTCACCGCACTGATTTGATTTTTATTTACTTGACAGTATGTGATGATGAACAGTTTATCATATACATCTATATGTCTTCTTTTAGGAAGTTTCTACTAATTACATTTCACAATTTTAATATATATATTATTCAATTTAATGAGTGTTTATAGAGTGAAAGAAAGGAAATATTGTCCAGCTATGAAATATTGCAAGTGAGTTTTGTCTGTTGATTTTGTAACCAAGACCATAGCTTTTTACTCTGTTGATTATTTCTCCCATCCAAGTACTAACCGAGGCCCGACCCTGCTTTAGCTTCGAGATCAGAGCGAGATCGGGCGGCGTTCAGGGGTGGTATGGCCGTAGACTGTTTATTATTTCTAATGTGTTTCTCCTATTGAATCATTAGACTATGATTTTTATTATTATTTGGGATTAATATAATATTATTATTTTATTTATTTGATATAATTCATATATATTTATTATTATTTTATTGTCATTAAAACCTGGCAGAGCAGAAACCAGCTTTCCCCATTGAACCCCCTGCATTCCATGGACCACGAGAGCAACTCTCCGACCCGAGTCCACCATCCCAATGGAGCCTTGGAGGAGCCAGAGGAACCCCCACACCTTGCTGGCAGCCATCTTCACAATCCACACTCTGCAGCAGGTAAGATCTCCACCCAGCAGACTAATCCAGTCTCCAGCCCCCAGATTAATCCAGTCTCCAGCCTGGCTTGTCAGAAACCCAGCCTACAAGGACCCACCACGCAGAGACCCGCCCTTCAGAGGAGAGTATTTCAAGCGCAGGAATGCTTGAGCCTAAGACACAGGTACAACCGGCAGAGCAGAAACCAGCTTTCCTCGTTGCGTGGCCACTGTGCGGCCGCGCAATTTACCTCCAAATTACCGTAAATATTCAACCCACCCCTCTGAGAGAGTCCCACAAATTAATGAGAATATAGCGCCTGCATGGCAGAGCCTGGCAAGCTGTCCGATGCGTGTTCAATATGCCAAATCCAGTAACAGAAATGTTTATTTTCCTGACCCCAAAAGAGCCCTTAATACGGCAGCAGTAAGAAAGGCAAACAAGCAGTGCCAGACAAAATTTCATGGCCATCCTAGGCTGCCAAAACGAAGAAGGACTAAAATGACTGTCTGTACTTTCAATGCGTACACGCTGGCATCGGAAGCATATATTGAGGATCTGATGCTGCAAGCAAAAAGATCAAGTACGACATCATTGGTCTGACTGAGACGAGGAGGCGTCAGTTGCATCATGCTGTATTTGACACCGAGGAAGAATTGTTCCTTGGAACATGCGAAAAAGAGGCGGTGGTGTTGGTGTCCTTGTCAACACGAACATGGCCGTAAACATTGATTCATTTGAATGCCTTACAAACCGAATAGGACGATTACACTTGAAGAGATGTGGCCCACTGCCAGCAATTTCTATCTTCATTGTCTACGCACCAACATCCACATACAAAGAAGATGAAATTGAGAAATTCTACATGGAATTGGAGGAGTTCTATAAAAAAAAGATCACACCTTCTACAAGATCATAGTCGGTGATTTTAATGCCAAGATAGGACCAAGAAGATTGGCTGAAGAACTCCACATCGGGACCCATGGCCTAGAATGGAACGAACAGGGTGAGAGACTATCTGGAGTTCATCATGTCCACCAAGACCATTCATGGGAACTCACAGTTCCAGAAAGCTGAAGCGAAACGTTGGACATGGGAATCTCCTGGCGGACAGTTCCACAATGAAATTGACCACATCATCTTCAATCGACGGTTTTGTCTGACCGATGTAGCTGTCGTCCCCAAATTCCAAAACAGGATCAGACCACCGTCTCCCTTCGTGCAAAATTCTACTTCCCGCAACGGGGAGAAAAGGCTGCAAAGTTTAAGAAGAGAACTCCCAGAACGACCACCAACTGGGAACTCTTTGGCACCATTGCAGCAACATGGGAAGATACCATCATTGACGACATCGATGAAGAATACAACCGACTGGTTCAGCACCTCCATGATTGTGCGAAGAATGCTGAGAGAGAGAGAGAAAGCACAAAAGGACGCCTGTCTTCAGAAACTCTCGAGCTCATTCGCCAACGTGGCAAGGCGCGAGCCTCAGGAGACCAAATGCTAACATCCAAGCTTGCTAAACAGTGCAGAGAAGCGATAAAAGAAGACCTCAAAGACAGAAGAGCAGAAATACTGGAAGATGCAGCAGAAGCTGGGAAAAGCATTCGCGACTGCCCGCCTGTCCTTCGCCAACTATAAGACCAAGATGACTGCCCTCCGACGCCTGATGGATCTATCACATCTTCCAGAAAGGCAATGGAGAAGATTATCCATGACTTCTACTCAAATCTCTTTTGATAGCCACATCCACCTGCCCACATACCAAATTCCACAGGATGGATATGTCATTCCCAACGTTCTCCCTTCTGAAATCCGACATGCCATCTCGTCGGTAAAGAAGGGAACAGCACCAGGCCCAGACAAAGTCAGACCCGAACACCTGAAGAATCTGCCGTCGGTACTCATCAATACACTAGCTCGGCTCTTCACACGCTACCTGTCCGAATGCAAGGTGCCCTCCCAATGGAAAACCAGCAGGACAGTTCTACTGTTCAAGAAGGGAGACATTCACGACATCGGCAACTATCGCCCCATCTGCCTGTTGTCTGTCATCTACAAGCTGTTTACACGAAGTCATCCTGAACAGGATTAGCAGAACACTAGATGAAGGACAACCATGCGGAGCAAGCAGGCTTCCGGAAAGGATTCAGCACAATCGACCATATCCACACAGTAACCAAGCTCATTGAGGTTTGTAGGGGAGTACAAGATGCCGCTCTGTCTCACGTTCATTGATTTACAGAAAGCCTTTGATTCTGTGGAGACTGGAAGCAGTCATCGAAGCCCTAGCCAAACAGGGGTGTTCAAACCCAATACATCAAGATCCTTTGTGAGCTGTATTACGGATTCACCACCAGGATCTCACCATTCTACAAAGAAGTGATCATTAATGTGAAAAGAGGGGTTCGACAGGGTGATACCATTTCACCAAAACTCTTCAGCGCCACCCTCGAGAACATCATGCAACAATTAGAATGGGAAGGAATGGGAGTGAAGATAGATGGTCGGCAACTACACCACCTCCGCTTCGCTGATGACATCGTTCTAATAACACCAAACATTAGCCAAGCGGCACAAATGCTGGCTGACTTTGACCGAGAATGTGGAAAGATAGGTCTACAGCTGAATCTAAAAGAAAACTATGTTCATGAAGAATGAACTAGTTCCTGAGGCCCCATTCACTCTCAATGGAACAAACATCTCTGAATGCAGCAGTTATGTGTACCTAGGTCGAGAAATCAACATGATGAACGACCTAAAACCTGAGCTGCGCAGGAGGAAGAGAGAGGGCATGGAATGCCTTCAAAGGCATCGAAGAAATAGCTAAAAAGGACAAAGAACCTCCGGCTCCGGGCACATCTCTTTGACTCCACCGTTCTCCCTGCATTAACATACGCCTCAGAGACCTGGGCCCTACGAAAGCAGGATGAGAATGCTATTCGGGTCTCCCAGAGAGGAATTGAAAGAGCTATGCTTGGAATATCACGCCTCACTCAAGTGAGAGAAGGAATCCGGAGTTCTGACCTCCGTCGCTATTCCAGAATCAGGGGATGCTGTCTCGTTTTGCCAAGGCATCGAAAATCAGATGGGCTGGACATGTAATGCGATTTGGAGACAAACCGCTGGACTAGAGCCATTACCGACTGGATCCCACGGGATGTCAAAAGATCACGTGGCCGCCCACCTACAAGATGGTCAGACTTCCTTGTAAAGACCCTGAAGGAACGGTTTGAGGCTCTTCATATTCCTGAATCAACCAGATGCCATTGGGCTACATTGGCACGTGATAGGGCCCAATGGAAATGTTACTGCGCCCGCTTGAGCAAATCGATGAATAACGGGATTCAAGTGATCAAGTGATTATTATTTGGGATTATTATTTGGGAGAGCACACACATGCTGTGGTCAAGTGATTTTATCTACTCTCAGAGATCAGTAATCTTGGCAATTCTTGAAGGATCATATGCAGTGCCAAGGATCAAATATGGTAGGGTTGGTTTCATGCAAAAAAGGCCTTATTCACTGCATATTTATTTATTATTCACTGTATATCCACCTTATTCTCTGTACGCTCTCCTGTTCCACTTATTTGTAAACAGTGATAGTTTAACATTTTTGTTCAGTGGTTTATTACCTTT
>JAJIBD010023779.1:0-48972 GCA_021461705.1 Cryptotis parvus | reverse complement strand
ACCCCTCTGAGAGAGTCCCACAAATTAATGAGAATATAGCGCCCGCATGGCAGAGCCTGGCAAGCTGTGCGATGGGTGTTCGATATGCCAAATCCAGTAACAGAAATGTTTATTTTCCTGACCCGATAGAGCCCTTAATATGGCAGCAGTAAGAAAGGCGAACAAGCAGTGCCAGACAAAATTTCATGACCATCCTAGGCTGCCAAAACGAAGAAGGACTAAAATGAATGTCTGTACTTTCAATGCACGTACACTGGCATCGGAAGCATATATTGAGGATCTGATGCTGCAAGCAAAAAAGGTCAAGTACGACATCATTGGTCTGACTGAGACAAGGGAGGCGTCAGTTGCATCATGCTGTATTTGACACCGAGAAGAATTGTTCCTTGGAACATGCGAAAAAAAGAGGCATCGGTGGCATTGGTGTCCTTGTCAACACGAACATGGCCGTAAACATTGATTCATTTGAATGCCTTACAAACCGAATAGGACGATTACACTTGAAGAGATGTGGCCCACTGCCAGCAATTTCTATCTTCATTGTCTACGCACCAACATCCACATACAAAGAAGATGAAATTGAGAAATTCTACATGGAATTGGAGGAGTTCTATAAAAAAGATCACACCTTCTACAAGATCATAGTCAGTGAATTTAATGCCAAGATAGGACCAAGAAGATGGGCTGAAGAACTCCACATGGGGACCCATGGCCTAGGAATGGAACGAACAGGGTGAGAGACTATCTTAGTTCATCATGACCACCAAGACCATTCATGGGAACTCACAGTTCCAGAAAGTTGAAGCGAAACGTTGGACATGGGAATCTCCTGGCGGACAGTTCCACAATGAAGTTGACCACATCATCTTCAATCGACGGTTTTGTCTGACCGATGTAGCTGTCGTCCCCAAATTCCAAACAGGATCAGACCCCCGTCTCCTTCGGTGCAAAATTCTACTTCCCGCAACGGGGAGACAAGGACTGCAAAGTTTAAGAAGAGAACTCCCAGAACGACCACCAACTGGGAACTCTTTGGCACCATTGCAGCAACATGGGAAGATACCATCATTGACGACATCGATGAAGAGTACAACCGACTGGTTCAGCACCTCCATGATTGTGCGAAGATGCTGAGAGAGAAAAGACAAAAAGGATGCCTGTCCTCAGAAACTCTCGAGCTCATTTGCCAACGTGGCAAGGCGCGAGCCTCAGGAGACCAAATGCTAACATCCAAGCTTGCTAAACAGTGCAGAGAAGCGATAAAAGAAGACCTCAAAGACAGAAGAGCAGAAATACTGGAAGATGCAGCAGAAGCCGGGAAAAAGCATTCACACTGCCCGCCTTTCCTTTGCCAACTATAAGACCAAGATGACTGCCCTTCTATGCCCTGATGGATCTATCACATCTTCCAGAAAGGCAATGGAGAAGATTATCCAGGACTTCTACACAAATCTCTTTGATAGCCACATCCACCTGCCCACATACCAAATTCCACAGGATGGATATGTCATTCCCAATGTTCTCCCTTCTGAAATCCGACATGCCATCTCGTCGGTAAAGAAGGGAACAGCACGAGGCCCAGACAAAGTCAGACCCAAACACCTGAAAAATCTGCCTTCGGAACTCATCAATACACTAGCTCGGCTCTTCACACGCTACCTGTCCGAATGCAAGGTGCCCTCCCAATGGAAAACCAGCAGGACAGTTCTACTATTCAAGAAGGGAGACATTCACGACATTGGCAACTATCGCCCCATCTGCCTGTTGTCTGTCATCTACAAGCTGTTTACAAGAGTCATCCTGAACAGGATTGGCAGAACACTAGATGAAGGACAACCATGCGAGCAAGCAGGCTTCCGGAAAGGATTCAGCACAATCGACCATATCCACACGGTAACCAAGCTCATTGAGGTTTTTAGGGAGTACAAGGTGCCGCTCTGTCTCACGTTCATTGATTTTCAGAAAGCCTTTGATTCTGTGGAGACTGAAGAAGTCATCGGAGCCCTAGCCAAACAGGGGTGTTCAAACCCAATACATCAAGATCCTTCGTGAGCTGTATTACGGATTCACCACCAGGATCTCACCATTCTACAAAGAAGTGATCATTGAATGTGAAAAGAGGGGTTCGACAGGGTGATACCATTTCACCAAAACTCTTCAGTGCCACCCTCGAGAACATCATGCAACAATTAGAATGGGAAGGAATGGGAGTGAAGATAGATGGTCGGCAACTACACCACCTCCACTTCGCTGATGACATCGTTCTAATAACACCAAACATTAGCCAAGCGGCACAAATGCTGGCTGACTTTGACCGAGAATGTGGAAAGGGTAGGTCTACAGCTGAATCTAAAGAAAACTATGTTCATGAAGAATGAACTAGTTCCAGAGGCCCCATTCACTCTCAATGGAAGAAACATCTCTGAATGCAGCAGTTATGTGTACCTATGTCGAGAAATCAACATGATGAACGACCTAAAACCTGAGCTGCACAGGAGGAAGAGAGAGCGGCATGGAATGCCTTCAAAGGCATCGAAGAAATAGCTAAAAGGACAAAGAACCTCCGGCTCCGGGCACATCTCTTTGACTCCACCGTTCTCCCTGCATTAACATACGCCTCAGAGACCTGGGCCCTACGAAAGCAGGATGAGAATGCTATTCGGGTCTCCCAGAGAGGAATCGAAAGAGCTATGCTTGGAATATCACGCCTCACTCAAGTGAGAGAAGAATCCGGAGTTCTGACCTCTGTCGCTATTCCAGAATCAGGGATGCTGTCTCGTTTGCCAAGGCATCCAAAATCAGATGGGCTGGACATGTAATGCGATTTGGAGACAACCGCTGGACTAGAGCCATTACCGACTGGATCCCATGGGATGTCAAAAGATCACCTGGCCGCCCACCTACAAGATGGTCAGACTTCCTTGTAAAGACCCTGAAGGAACGGTTTGAGGCTCTTCATATTCCTGAATCAACCAGATGCCATTGGGCTACATTGGCACGTGATAGGGTCCAATGGAAATGTTACTGGCGCCCGCCGAGCAAATCGATGAATAACAGGATTCAAGTGATCAAGTGATCAGGCTTACCACCGGAATTAACACTAACAAAAATACGTTTTTTTTTTTTTTGCTTTTAGGGTCACACCTGGCAATTACTTCTGAGTCTTTGCTCAGGAATTACTGCTGTGCTTGGGACCCAGAAGAGAGAGAGAGAGAGAGAGAGAGAGAGAGAGAGAGAGAGAGAGGAGAGAGTAGTATAGTGGGGAGGTGCCCAGGAGGGAAGGCATGTTTTAGCCCTGGCCTGCCATCCAAACAGAGCCTCACTAGAAGCCAGAGGAACCCACATGCCTTGAGGGCTGCCATTTTCAACATCTGGACTCCACAGATCTTCAGAGCTCCACCCAGCAGAAGAGAGATGATTACAGCCCTGCTTCTCAGAGTCCCACCCTAAAGCAGTCTATTTCAAGCCCAGATATGCCTGATCCAGAGACTCAGATACACAAGGCAAAGCTGCTACTGACTCCCCCTGTGCCCAACTGATCATGAGGCACCCAGGAGGGAAGGCAGGTTCTATGCCTGGCCCTCCATCCCGGCAGAGCCTCACAAGAAGCCAGAGGAACCCCCACACCTTGAGGGCTGTCATTTTTAACATTCAGACTCTGCTGTTTGTCAGAGCTCCACCCAGCAGAAAATCCCATATTTCCCCGTTCATCAATAAATGAAGGAGATGAGAGGCTACTGCAAGAGTATCCCACCAACACAGCAGAGCCTGGCAAGCTGCCCGTGTTGTATTTGATATGCCAAAAACCAGTAACAATTATAGACCTCATTCCCATGACCTGAAAGAATGGTTTGAGATTCTTCATGTGCCTGGAGCGAACAGATGCCCTTGGGCTACACTAGCATGTGGAAAGGACATATGGAGATGTTACTGGTGCCTGCTTGAGCAAATGTATGAACAATGGGAAGACAAGTGATACAAGTGATGTAATGTAAATATTTTTATAATAGCATGCATAAATTAACCACAGGAGACATCATATATAAAATGGGATACCATTAAATTTCATTTAGCTAAAAAATTTACTTAGTACATCTATATTTGTTGATACAAAATGTTCAATCTTATTTTAAAAGCAAAAATGAAGTTTCAAACATTATAAACTATATGATTCCATCCCAGTATAATTTTAAAAAAGTTTATCAATTGAATACTATAAAATATATTTATAAATAGGCACAATAAAATATGACTTATGACAAGATATTATTCATGATTTTTTATAGGACTAAAGATGATTTTTATCTTCTGTCTACTTTAAATTGTCTATTTTTTAAAAAAATAGAACATGCTTTCATAATCAGAGAACAATATTCAGTCTGGACCTATTAATTCTTTAAGCTGGAAATATTTGCTGCTGTTTACATTTTACACAGGAATTTATCTGGATCCTGAAATACTTGCCAACTCATTTGAAATTATATATTTTGTAAATGTTAGAGTATATTTTTAACAGAAAGGCATTACACTAATTTAATTTCTATTTTCATCTTAATTTCCTTTTCTGACACACTTCTAACAACAATATCTATTCTTTGTCCTTTTATATTTTCACAACATCTTTGATTTCCATTGTTCTCTACTTTCTTATGGAAGAAAAGGGCCACTACCATTGTTTTTCTACTTTTAAAAAACAGGGACTTAATTTCAAGGATCTATCATCTTGCTGTTATCATCTTCTTTAGAATCCCATCATTAAAATCATTAATTTTCTTGGTGAAAAATAATCTAGCCTTTGCCCTGTCAATCAAGGTGCTTTAGAGGGATCCTCTAATTGCATTGTTTTTCCAATATTAGCGTCAATGCATTGGGTCACGCAGTTTGTTAGTCCTCAGGCTATGTAGTCTAACTCCATTCCCTCCCTTATTCAGTTAGGTTTACAACATTTTACACCAGCAATCAAGTCCTTTTATTTTGTTAGAGGTACAGCTAAAAGCCTATGGGGGAAAAACCCACAAGCTAGTTTAGCTTTAATTTGCTCTTTATTAGCAGCGATGAGAAAGGGGATCTCATTCTTCCCTCACCAGACTTTTGTGCAAATTTTTTGGTACAGATAATTTGTACCAAAGTAAAAAAATAGCTCAATATGGTGCAATGAATGCAAAATTTGACCTCTGAAACACTGGTTCCATAAAAAAGAATTTTAAAATCTCTGGAAATTAGTTGCTGCCATTTGAGATACTTAACAGTCTCCTTGATGCTTTGAATCAAGACTGTGAGCAGTCCCATTGCAAAAGAATCTACTATAGGTTAGATGACCCAAGTTTTCCAAATGTATATGACCAAGGAAGCTTTGCCTCATTAAAAAAAATCTTCTTGTAGAAAAAGAAATTCATTGAACACTTGGTGACATTTTTTGATGCAGAGCAGAGAGATCTGAGTTTAATCTCATAATTGCTTGTCTCTGCATTAGTTCCCTGGTCCAATTTTTATTTTTCATGTATGACAGAAAGGGATAGGGGGAAAGAAACAAGTTCTACAGTTTCTCTTATCACAAATCAGCTCATAATTTCACCTGCTGTACATATTAGAAATACTATGTGCCTTTACTGAAGAGGTAACATTACCACTTAAGATCCATAGAAATGTATGTTTACCGGCATTATTAAATATTTCCAATGAAAATATCTCCTTTCTTCTCACCCTTTTCCCTCTGCTCTCCTGTCTTCTCCTCTATCTCTTCTTTCTTCCTCCTGGCCTTTCCTTCTTGTTCTTTCATTCTCCCTCCATATGGCATTCAAAATTCCCTGATTTTCCATCAATAAAAAAGTTCTAGTTTCTAAATCTATTGTAACCATATTACCCAAACTATAATTTAAAAATATAAAGTGTGTTCATCTAAATTAAAACTTGAGGGGCGGAGTAATAGCACAGTGGAGAGGGCATTTGCCTTGCACCTGGTCCACCCGGTTTGATACCTGGCATCCCATATGATTCCCCGAGCACCACCAGGAGTAATTCCTGAGTACAGAGCCAGGAGTAACCCCTGAGCATTGCCAGGTATGACCCAAAACTGCAAAATATAAGTAAATGAATGAATAAATAAAACCTGAAAGATGTATATGAGTTGACTATGTGCAGTATATATATAGTGTATAATATATACTCAATAAATGTCTGATAAGAGTAAGTTATGCTGCTCACATCTCACAGATTAAAGCTTTGCCCTACTACTTCAAATGCATTCATTTAATTTTCAAGAACCTATCTTGTCGAATATTGATTACTGTAAAAGATCTCAGTCTTCAGTTCAACATACCTTCTACCTCTATATTTCATAATACAAAGTTCATTGGAGTTCAAAGAAAGGATATGGGCTTTAGAAAATACAGACCTAGGAAAGAGTCCCAGTAGAACTGACATCTGACCACAGACTCGTTTTAAGACTGCGTCAACTTTTTGTTATACTTAAATGCTTATGTTCTCTCAAAATATGTTACAACCTGTGTGGCCATTGTGATTGTATTGCAAATAAGAACTTCTCCAAGATTATTAGATTGAAACACAGTCATTGGAGGTGGGGGAAGTCCCATGAAAATAGTATCGTTCCAAAAAAGAAAAGATTTGCACTTCTCTTAGAAGTGCAAATTGTGAGTATAAGTGATGATTGCATACAAGGATGATTTCTGACTATGGCGGCAATGCTGATCAGGAACTCCTCAGCAGGAGGACCTGGCAGGGATAATCTCTTGTTGCATCACTCTTGCAGTTCATAGTAAATTTTTAGCAGCCCATATATTGATTGAAGACACTCTTTTTCTTCATTGTTTCTTTTCAGTTACAGAAGCCAGTGAAAAAGTCCAAGAAATCTGGCCTTTATTTATTCTTATGACGATTTGCCCTTAATTCTCTCCACTCATCAACTACACTGGACTATCAACTTCTATTCTACAGAAGTTCTTCCAAAACATCAAGCAATACAATCACCTGGAGTTTTGCTAAAATAAAATCATTATCAGCAGATCTCAGTTTTTTCCCAAGAGCAGTGCATGTCTGCTAATTCCCCAATATGCTGAAGCTGTTGGTTTATGTATTTTTGGGGAGTAAGGTCAAGTCCAAACACATCATCTTTAACCAGTAGGTTCTTGTATATGTTGTTTTGTCATAGTTGCTATTTTGTTTTACTCTTCCCATTTGTTTGGCCTGCATAACTTCTCCAACTCTACTCAGAATTCCCATTTCAAGAAGCCTCCTGTTATACTTTCCAAGATTGGGGAAAGGAAATTCTAGATCTATTTAGGATACATACATTGCAAAACACAAAACATGATATCATAATAAATCTGACTTCTATAATGGCTTCTATTTGCATAAGGTCAGCATCCTCTCATGGCAATTCACAGATGAAGAACTATTTCCATTGTTTCCATTTAATATAGTCGTTTAACATAGTCTGTTGGAGATAAAGAGAAGTTTCAAAGTAGGATAACGATTCTATTGAATTCAATTGCCATACTTTACTGTAAGAGATTTGGAAAATAGTACCTAGTTATCTGTCTAGGAAAGAATATGGATCTTGGGAGCAGAAATAGATGAGGCTCTCATTCATTTGTAAGTCTCCATGGTAGGTACACACAGAATACCCTAAACACTGATCATGGGGCCTGAGCTTACCTAGCATAATAAACTAGTCTTTTAGTGACTCGTATCAGGTAATATGATTTAAACAAATATGAGACTCAAAATTTTAGTCTACTAATCAAAGACCTAGCTCTTTTTTTGTAGAATATGATTATGCTGGTTGCTTGTTCAGAGTTAATTTTTCAATTGTCAAGTAAATAGTAATAGCTATTTTCTATTTCCTAAACTATTCTAAGGATTAAAGAAATTATGTGTATAATTATTGTATGACTTTAAAGGAAATGTGAATAAGTTATTACTCCTATCATATATATTCACACAGCATGGCTGTAGGTCTGGAGTGGTTGGATCTGGAGTGTCTCTCTTCCGTGATGCTGGCTATGGTGTTTGGGAGCTCGCGATTCACACTTACCGACATGGAGATGAAGGAATGGGGGAAAGCCCAAATCCTGCTCCAAATCCAGCCAGCATGGCCCACTGCACGTGTGAGTGAACCCTAGAAGTAATGTTGGACTCAGCCAGGGGCTGGCTGAGTCATTTAGCACTTAGCCAGGAGTAAACCCTGAGTAGCCCTGTGGTCAGGGTGTGGCCCCCAAAAACCCCAAAATAAAAGAAAGCCACATGGAGCAGCCCATGGTGTTCCAGAGGGCAGTATGGCTCAGCCAGCATCTGGCTGAGTCAAATATAGTTCCTAGGGTTCGCTTACATGTGTGGGAGGTAGGGGGCCATGCTGGCTGGATTTGAAGCAGGGATTTGGGCTACTCTCCCCATTCCTCCACTTCCATGTCAGGGGATGTGGCTGCGAGCTCCCAACCACCACAACCAGCATCATCGGAAGAGAGACACTTCAGACCCAACCACTCCAGACCCACAGCTGCACAGCTCAGCCCCACGTAGAGCAGCCCATGGAGTTCTGGATGGTGGTAAATGGCTCAGCCAGCTCCTGGCCTAGTCCAACATAGCTCCTAGAGTTTGCTCACATGTGTGCGGAAGCCATGCTGGCTGGACTTGATGTGGGGATTTGGGCCCCTCCCCCATTCCTCCACCATCATGTTGGTAGGTGTGGCTGTGAGCTCCCAACCACCACAGCCAGCATCATTGGAAGAGAGACATCCAGACCCACAGCTGCACCAGTGCACATCCACTCTGTGGCTGCGCCGAAAGTTTTAGATAGTACTGGAAGTTAGGACAGGTCCTTCCTAGGATCTTTCATATTTATACACTGTATACAGTTCTAGGCAGGTTCTAGTCATGCCCTGTCATGGTGTAGGAACCCCTATACCATGAGGTCAGTATTCTCAAGATCTGGACTCCACAGCGACTCAGAGCTCCACCCAAGGGAAAAGCTGATCTTCCCCATTGTGGTTCCATCAGTAAATGCACAAGATGGGTGCCCACTACTGAGAGTGCACTATCTACATGGCAGAACCTGAAAAGCTACCTGTGTTCCATTTGATATGCCAAAAACCAGTAACAATTATAGACCTCATTCCCATGACCTGAAGGAATGGTTTAAGGCTCTTCATGTTCCTGGAGCGAGCAGGTGCCCTTTGGCTACAATAGCTCTTGACAGGACATGTGGAGATGTTACTGGTTTCCACTTGAACAAATCGATGAACAATGGGAAGACAAGTGATACAAGTGAGAAGTGATCATATCAAATAATTAATATAAAACATTACACCTACCTAGAAGAACATGTTTAACCCTATGAATCTTAGAGTACTAAAATAGAGAAGATTGCACATATCACTTTAATAATTACCTGAAAACCTTGCACCAGATTCCATGTTGCACTTATCATTTTGAGTAGCTGGTAGGATTTAATAATAGTATAAAATAAGTCACTTGAGTCCACTAAATGAGTCCACTGTGAGCCATTTCTATCTTTGTTTTCTACGCACCAACATCCACATACAAGGAAGATGAAATTGAGAAATTCTACATGGAACTGGAGAGTTCTATAAAAAAGATCACACCTTCTACAAGATCATAGTCAGTGATTTTAATGCCAAGATAGGACAGAGAAGATCGGCTGAAGAACTCCACATTGGGACACATGGCCTAGAATGGAATGAACAGGGTGAGAGACTATCTGAGAGTTCATCATATCCACCAAGACCATTCATGGGAATCCATAGTTCCAGAAGGCAAAATATTGAACATGGGAATCTCCTGGTGGATAGTTCCACAATGAAATTGACCACATCATCTTCAATCAACGGTTTTGCCTGACCGATGTCTCTGTCATCCCAAAATTCCAAACAGGATCGGACCACCATCTCCTTAGTGAAAAATTCTACTTCACGCAACGGGGAGAAAAGGCTGCAAAATTTGAGAAGAGAACTCCCAGAATGACTACCAACTGGGGACTCCTTAGCACCATTGCAGCAACATGGGAAGATACCATCACTGACGACATTGATGAAGAATGCAACCAACTGGTTCAGCACCTCCATGATTGTGCAAAGAATGCCGAGAGAGAGAAAGACACAAAAGGACACCTGTCTTCAGAAACTCTCGAGCTCATTTGCCAATGTGGCAAGGCGAGAGACTCAGGCGACCAAATGCTAACGTCCAAGCTTACAAAGCAGTGCAGAGAAGCTATAAAGGTAGACCTCAAAGAGAGAAGAGCAGAAATACTGGAGGATGCAGCAAAAGCCGGGAAAAGCATTCGCACCGCCCCGCCTGTCCTTTGCCAACTATAAGACCAAGATGACTGCCCTCTGACGCCCTGATGGATCTATCACATCTTCCAGAAAGGCAATGGAAAAGATTATCCATGACTTCTACTCATATCTCTTTGATAGCCACATTCACCTGCCCACATACCAAATTCCACAGGATGGATAGGTCATTCCCAACATTCTCCCTTCTGAAATCCGACATGCCATTTTGCCGGTAATGAAAGGAATGGCACCTGGCTCAGACAAAAATCAGACCGAACACCTGAAGAATCTGCCGTCAGTACTAATCAATACACTAGCTTGGCTCTTCACATGCTACCTGTCCGAATGCAAGGTGCCCTCCCAATGGAAAACCAGTAGGACAGTTCTACTGTTCAAGAAGAGAGACATTCACAACATTGGCAACTATCGCCCCATCTGCCTGTTGTCTGTCATCTACAAGCTGTTCACTCTCGAGTCATCCTGAACAGGATTGGCAGAACACTAGATGAAGGACAACCATGCGAGCAAGTTGGCTTCCGGAAAGGATTCAGCACAGTCGACCATATCCACACGGTAACCGGAGCTCATTGAGGTTTGTAGGGAGTACAAGATGGCGTTCTGTCTCAAGTTCATTGATTTAAAAGAAAGCCTTTGATTTTGAGGAGACTGGAGCAGTCATCGAAGCCCTAGCCAAACAGGGCGTTCAACCCCAATACATCAAGATTCTTTGTGAGCTGTATTATGGATTCACCACCAGGATCTCACCATTCTACAAGGAAGTGATCATTGATGTCAAAAGAGGGGTTTGACAGTGTGATACCATTTCACCAAAACTCTTCAGCACCACCCTCGAGAACATCATGCGACAATTAGTATGGAAAGGAATGGGAGTGAATATAGACAGTCGGCAACTATATCACCTCCGCTTTGCCGATGATATTGTTCTAATAACACCAAGCATTAGCCAAACAGCACAAATGCTGGCTGACTTCGACCGAGAATGTGGAAAGATAGGTCTATACTATACTTAGCCTATACTTAGAAAACATTATGTACTGAATGCCATGTTAATCACTGTCTTACTTCATTGTCACAAAATTTCTATGATAAAGTTATTATTGAATGCAGGTTTGCAAGTCACACTCAGTAGTGCTCAGATCTTCCTTGTGATTTTACTCTTGGCATTGCTTGGGGACCATTTATAGTACCAGAAATTAAACCAGGGTCAGCAATATACAAGGAAAGTCACTTAATCATTGTACTATCATTTTGACACCTATCTGGGTATTATTATCGTATATTGTAGAGTCACCACTAAAATTAAAATAAGTCAAATAACTATACAAAGTTCAGTAAAGTATGCTAATATGTTATGACATTGAATATAACCAAATCATTTTTAAAAACCAATAATCAATCCAACAAAATTCACCTAGATTCCATCATGATCATTTACTGCCTTACACTTTGTCTCTTTAGAGATCAGATTATTATGGGTTATTTTTCTATTACTCTGCCTAATCTAAAAGCTTTATCTCTATTTCCCTGGAAGCCCTGGAGCAGCAATTGAGACAAAAGACCTAAGGAAATGCCAAGAGGCTGGAGGAACCAATAATATTAGCTGATGTAAGGATTTTTCCTTGGCTTATTAATGCCTATGACTCTACGTTCAGCATATGCAAGCTGAAATGTTAATAATGATTCTCTTTCTGTTGAATTTGTCATCATCACAGAAATTATACTTATCTATAGGTAACATATTTATGATCTTTCTTTAAGAACTACTTTTTTTCTTGGCTATTTATTTCTCACTCAAGTGAGAAGCAATAGAAGCGATCATTATTGGTAAGATAAAAATGTTCCTCTTATTCTGTGACTCACTGCCTTTTCCAATTAAGGTATTATATGATGTGTTGTTTATACAAATACAGTTTGATGTTGCTTAATACAGGAATAGGTTCTTAGAAGTGTGTCATTAAGTGATTTCATCTGTGTGTGAGTGTTATGGAGTCACTTGTCACTTGTGTTCCCATTGTTCATCGATTTTCTCAAGCCGGTGCCAGTAATGTCTCCATTTGTTGGGAATGAGTTCCATTATTGTTACTGGTATTGACCACGGTAGCTTTCCAGTCTCTGCCATGGCTCTGGGTTCATCCAGAGGGCCCAGTCTTGGATTGTATAGCCTACTATACCCATAAGACATAACCGATTGGAGCAACCATTGTATTTAACTTCCATTGTTGACTATAAAATTATTACGTGAAATATTACATATTTTTAAATTATGACAGTATATGCATAAGGGAAAATAGAGCCTCCCAGATAAACTCATGAATTCATCACAGTTTTTTTTCATCAGAAAGTCTACAATTTTCAATTTTACTATGAAATGCAAATGAAAACACCAGAACTGCATGCTTTGTTAAAACTGTGTTTAAAAAATTTACAATGAGGACTCAGACACAATGGGAAGAGCTGGCATACGGCTCTCCCATAGCTCAGCTGACCATGAGGCTCCCGGGAGGAAAGATGGGTTTTGGGAGTGGGCCTATCACCTCCATGGGGTCTCGGAAGCTGCCAAATAAGACTCGCCCATCACAATAGCCGCCATTTTCACTGTTCTGACGCCACATCACATCAGAGCCCACCCAGGAGAGATGCTGATCTGAAGAACAGATTAATAGAGTAGCTGAGTTCAAGCCCAGGCAGGCAGCTCTCAGAGGTGGAAGTCACCGGGTATTCCTGAGATGGATCTGGAGCCACCCTTTCCCCTCCCTCTCTGTCTGATCCCAAAGGCCCAGTGGCACCACCCAAGAACTGCCCCAGGGTGACCAGCCATAACATGCAGAGACTCAGACACAATGCGGAGAGCTGCCATCCAGCTCTCCCTGTGTTGTATGGCCTCAGCGACTGTGCAGTATATCAAACTAGTGGAACCAAACTTGTCCTAGAATATATTACAATCCACAATGTGTAAGAAAGGGAAATGAGAAGGAGGAGAGAAAGAAAGGAGATACAGAACCCACCATGGAGGCAGGTTAGGGGAGGGGGTAGATAGGTGGGGATATTCATGATGGGAGATGGGCACAGGGGGAGAGATGGGTGTTGGAACACTGCACAACCAAATCTCAAACATGAACATCTTGTAATTGTTTATCTAAAGATGGTGTAATAAAATAAATTTTAAAAATTTACAATGAATCTTAACTTCTAAATTTCTGTGAATATTTTGATAAAAATTCTGGTCAAAGTAATTTGCTAAAAAGGATAGTCAGCTTAGCTCATTTCAATGTTTCCAATAAAAAAAATCAAATCAAATTGCTTTTAAATAAAATTATTTCTCTAGTTATTCATTACAGAATATTCTTTTTCTTAATAGTTACTAAGTTTTTCATATTTTAACCCTCTTTATGAATCTATGACTGCAAAATATATTATATCATTGATATATAACATTAAAGACATATATTAAAATATGTGGAACTATATAAATATATATTTCTATAAATATAAATTTATATACATATGCATTATATATACCCAACATAATATATTATATATAATATATACATATCATATAGATATTTGCCATGACATCAAAAATCATATGGGCTGGACATATAATGCGACTTGGAGATGAGCACTGGACTAGAGCCATTACCGATTGGATCCCACAGGACGTCAAAAGATCATGTGGCTGCCCACCAACAAGATGGTCAGACTTCTTTGTCAAGACCCTGAATGAATGGTTTGAGACTCTTCATATTCCTGGAGCAACCAGATGCCATTGGGCTACACTGGCACATGACAGGGACAAATGGAAACGTTACTGGCACCAGCTCAAGCAAATTGACAAATAACAGGATGCCAAGTGACCAAGTGATCATATATCTATATATATATAAAAATACATATATGTATATATATCCATATATTCATATATATGTGAATATATATGAATATATATGTGTATAAATATATATATGGTATATATATGAATATATATATATATATATATACACACACACACACACCCTGCACAACCACAGTTGATGGTAAGTCAAGTGAATTCCTGGAAATGTAAGTAACCTGCAGTAGGATATGGGTGAGAAAACGACTATTTCTGATTAAGATGCAGTGTTAGCTAATCTTTTGGGTCATCTTACCTGAATCCTGTCAGTTGAGCACGTTTTAATAAGTGTATGGTACAGAAAAAGCATTTAATAAGAGCAGAAAGAGTCGATTATAAATTAATGTAAGAAATGAAAAGTAGAGATAGAGAATTCAAATAAAAACTGTCACAGTACTTTGGCAGCCTACTATAGAATATTAAAATCAACATGAATATGCCCCTACCACAGAATTTCTCAGCCAGCCCATATGTTCTTCCTGTGGGCCTTTAGATTATTTCAAGGGTCCCACAGGTAAAAATCAGGTAAATGGAATTCAGGTGACCACTGGTAGGATAAGTTTACAGTAAGAGAAAGGTGAGAAACAGTCTTAGGTAACTTTATATCTTTTATTAAGCATTGTTAGGTGACACGCCCTCCTGAGCCTCAGCCTCCAGCTACACTTAGCTTATGTGAAGAGCTGGTCCCTGCTTTTAGGGAATCTCCAGAGCAGACACAATGGGGAGCGTGGGAAAAATTAGATTGATTTCATAATTTTATACACCATAATATTTTTATCATGAATCTCTCTTGCCCAGTTCAATATTATCTTTCCATGGGTCCCTGCGTGGGAAATACATGTAGATATTGCAAGAGTATTTGGCCATGTTGGATCAACCATAATGTAATCACTTCTCCTAAGTCAAAGAGACATGCTCATTGCGCCTCTGAGCAAACTGACATATCTCTGATTCTAAAGGTAATGCCAAAGTGAACTATTCTGATGGATTTTGGACCTTAGTGTAATCCAGAGTCTGGGATCTGCTAACTATATATTCATGGTAAAAGGTATTAATGCCATTTCCTACAAGTTATATTCTGAACTGCTTTCTCATTCAGAGATGCAGCCTCTCCTCTGCTAGGGAGATTTTGCTTCAGGGAATCAGCTCTGGCTTTTGTGAAGCTTGAGTCATAATGACCCACCTGAAGATCTACATCTCTGAAGGGTTGATTGCCTGGCTTCATCTCTAGATAGCCCAGCCCACGATTTTGGCAGGCTTCTGTCTATAAAATAAGCTGGGAGAAAATAGAACTGGCTTTTTTTTTTTTGCCATTTTTGCTTCTCTTTTTATTTCCCCTCCTCTTCTCTGCTCTCTTCCCAACTGGGCCTTAACACATGGTAGCAGCCATCTTGGCCTACACATGGTTGGGACCCAGCTGGGAACCCTAAGTTCGTGGTTTTCCTATTGCTGATTTGTATGCCAGAACCTGTGTAAGTAAAGACTCTTGAAACTTTGCTGTAGTCTTTCTCTGTCCACTAGCCGCCGGTACCATGGGGCAGAAGAGGACCCCCTAAGCCCTGCTCCCGGACTTTGTCGGGGCACACAGCATTCCCAGCAAAGCATAATGTTAAGAAGCCTATAAAATGCTATACTTTCCTAATATTAGCCATATAACCCTTCCACACAATCTTTTTTTTTTTTATTTGAGAATAATTTTCAACATCTTATTCAAATATCAATGTAGGTATTTTTGGGGGGAAAACTTTCTAGTACGGATCAACAAAGAGAAGTTTCATGAGCTCTTGAATATGAATGAAAGGTGCCAGAGAAATAAAGTGCAATGATATATTCTTGCTTCAAAGAGGAATACTGCCAGTTCAGTAATGGTTTCATGCACAGCAGCTAAACTGATGGCTGCTGAATCCTTGGTAGGTTTCTCTGGGGATGCTAAGTCACAGAAAAGGCCATGTCCAGGGAGAGTTATGGGAAGCAGAATCTAGAGGTGCTGAATTGGATAACAACAAGATTTTCCGTCATCCAGAAGCACATCTAAGAAGTGCTAAGTTGTGTAAAACAAGGCAGCAACTTTAGTACTGAGATGACATCAGTTGACCCTAATCCACCTTGAGAAAGGACCTTTCTCATACAATATTTCTCCTTAAGTGAATTCTAAGAATTATGTTACCCCCTTTGTAGATGTGAGCAGAGATTAAGGATTGAATATTGTTAGAGAGAGAGAGAGAAAGGAAAGTGTCTGCCACAGAAACAGGCTGGATTGCGGGGTAGGTTGTGGCAGGAGGGAAACTGGGGACATTGGTGGTGGGATACACACACCAGTGGAGATGGATGTTGGAACATTTTATGCCTGAAACCCAACACGAACAGCTCTGTAACTGTGTTTCTCATGACAATTCAATAAAAATTAAAAAAAGGAAAATAAATTAAAAAAAAAAGAGAATGAATTCCCAGGATACAGAAGTAAGAGAAATGTGGGCACAGTTATAGGTTTTGAGTAACAAACTGTCCTACAAATCAAAATACTATGGATCCATGACATACCTTTGTAATAGAGGGAAGGTGTGAGCTGCTTATTCCATTAACATTTGGAGAGAAGAGATCCAGAGTGACAGTACTGTGGGTAGGGTGCTTGCCTTGTATGTAGCCAACTGGGGTTCAATCCCCAGCATCTCATTTGGTCACCTGAGCAACACCAGGAGTGATTCCTGAGTACAAAGCCAGGAGTAACACCAGAACATCCATGAGCATTGCTGGGTGTGTCCCAAAAAATTCAAGCAACAACATCCAAAAAAGATTTGAAGGAGGAAAAATGCTTCCTAAAAAAGGCATGTAGAGAAAAATTCTCACAAAATTATTAAGAGAGTTGATGAAAAATCGGGCCCCTAAATATTTCCTTAGTAATAAAGACTAGAAAATAAGTCCTACCAGTATTAAGCATATTATTTTCTTCTTGTCCCAAAATGTACAGAATGAAGCGCCAACTTATTATATTTTGGAAAAGCTGTCATTTGCAGCATATGGGCAAACAATCATAAACTGCAAAACTGATGCTAACTCTATCAGCTGCAGTGCATATATTTGTTAGGATCAACATTGAAATATATTTATTTTAATCTTTCAGCACCACTGTATAAATATAGCCTGTCAATGTTACGACATGCTGAATACCAACTAAAGCCTGACCTTTAGTTTGCTGACTACATGAACCATGAATGCACTATAGCGTTCCAAAGGACCTAAGGATGTTAAATCTCCCCTACATTTTAAAGTTTAGATGGATTTAACTTCCCCTCCAACTTGTATTCATTCCAGCCATACAGATTCTGTGTAGTCCATTGGAATGTGTGAGTTAAGGGGTCACAGAGAGTGCGTTCATAGAGGAAAAAAACATCACTGAATGCACAGCAATTTTCAAGGACTGGGTTTTACCTTCCTCATTACCTTTGGATTTAAGACAGGTAATGACAACTTTTAAGAATTATTTTCCTTGTTTGCAAAGTAAGAAATGGCAAACACAACCAGTAAGGTAAAGCTCAAATTTTAAGGGTCCAAATGCTCGAAAATATGTAAGTGTAAGAGAGAAAAATGTGAGTGGGAAAGAGATAAATTCAAATGGTCATACCACAAGTGGGTCAAATTAATCATAAGGAATAAAACTTGTTCCATCATATGATAAAATGCTGTCATTCAGATGATCCTAAAGTTTTCCCTTATCAAAATTCTTATGATCATAAAGTTGAGAATTTATGTTACTGAGACATGGATATTACTTGTATTATAGAAACAAATTTTATTTCAAAATGATTGTGTAACTTATTTTATTTCTGTTGTTTTTAAATCTGTATACTAGTGCCCGAAATAACACCAAAATTTTCAAAGTAGTATTTCATAAATTTCTGAAGTGCGTCTGTTTTTTATTTGCTTGTATTTGGACACATTGAAATTCAAGCCCTAGCTTACAGGTATCAAGCAGATTGTCTTTTTTAGTGGTCCATATATAAATTAAGAATTATAATTTTTGTTCAGCAATTTGCATGGTGTTTCATCTTCAATTAAAACACATACAAGTGGTCTAAGGAACAAGACAATTCTTAGTTTTATTACCAAGGTGCAGCTGAAGCTACCAATTTTTTGTGTCAATTTCACTGATCTTTATCCTGGAACATAGGATCTTCAAAATGTCACCCTTTGCCTCATTTCCCCTTAAAATGAAAATCTACTGATTCCTTTGATATCTGTTAATTAATTAGTTGCTATGTTAGGTATTGAATTCTGTACTCTTAGGCACTGATCTCTGTACTCTTCACAACTACATATTTTTTTCATAAGAGAGCAAATTCCAGCCATCAATGCCAGAGAATGGGAAATGACCATAACACATGATTCATACCAGGAAAGTGAAAATGTGAAGGACAATTAACTTATCTTATCATGTTCCAATGAATATAATTCCTAACATGAGAATCAAAAGTCAAATTAATATTTATTGTCACTTGTAACTAGTCCTCTCATTGTCCATCGATTTTCTCTAGCGGGCAGCAGTAATGTCTCCATTATTTGGGAATGAGGTCCATTTATTGTTACTCTTTTTGGCATATCGAATACACCACCAGTAGCTTGCCAGGCTCTGCCATGGCTCTGGGTTCATCTCAGGGGGCCCAGTCTTTTTCTAAATAAGACTCAGGATAAATATTAGGAAATATTAGGAAAAGATCTTAGGACTCAGGATAAATATTTTTTTTCCAAGGTAGCATAATCTTAAACACCAAACTGGTGTAACATGCTGGATTAAATGAATATAAGTATGTTTTGAAAGAAGCAGGTATTGGAGTCATGGAGGAAAGAATTGATAATAAGGTAAAACTAGCTAAAAGTCCATGAGGTGTAGCTTGACATAATTATTTGACATCTTCCACATGTTTTTTAGATTACCCATTATCAGTATGAGAAAAACTATTCAATATCAGAAATTCCATCATAATACTGAGTAACAAACTATGCCATGTATCAGTGCCTAACGACAATGAATATCACTGTATCACTGTCTCCCGTTCATCACCGATTTATTTGCTTGAGCGGGCACCAGTAACATCTCCATATGTCCTGTCTAATGCTAGGACAGCCCAAGGGCATCTGCTTGCTCCAGGAACATAAAGAGCCTCAAATAGGTCATGGGAATGAGGTCTATAATTGTTACTGGTATTTGGCATATGAAATACAACACGGGTAGCTTGCCAGACTCTGCCATGCGGGTGGCATATTCTTGTAGTCACCTGTGATCTCCAGCATTTATTGATGAACCACGTGGCCACTTGCAGCTGCATGAGCCAGGCTGTGATAGGCTCTTCTGCTGGATGGAGTTCTGACGAGAGGAAGTCTGGATATGGAAAATGGCGGCCTTCATGGAGTGGGGGGTCCTCTGGCTTCTTGTGAGGCTCCGCTGGGGTAGCAGGCCATGGCTAGAACCCGCCATCCCTCCAGGGCACACACAAGGCACGTGCCTTGGCCAGCCTCACTAAAGGCAAGTGTGTGAGGCACCATCCCTCCCGGGCACGACAAATAATATCTATATATATTTGTCTCATGAGTCTTCGTGTGGAATATTTAGCTGGGCTTGCATTCCTCTGGTCACATCTGGATCCACTGATCTTGGGCACAGCATTAATTAACTTATCTAGGATGGATTTGGCTAGGGCCACATGGCCAACTGAGTTCTACTTAAGATGTTTCAATTCTGTCCAAACATGTCTCATGAGAAGGTAGAGGAAAAAGACTCAGCAGAAATGTGTAAGAGCTCCTCAAGACTGTACAAGAACAACATTCTTTTCCCCAGAGCAAGACACATGGTCAACTTAGAATAGAAGGAGTACAAAAAAAGAGACTTCAACTAAGTCATGTAAAGCACAAGTCACATGACAAAGAGAATACAGATATGGCAGGGGAAAGTTATCACTGTTAATGTCATCAATCAATTAAATAATATAATCCCTGCACAGCAAGGGATTCTGTGCTTCCCAAAACAACAACTAATCTAAGAAATGACAATGATTTCATTAGATGAGATCATTTCCTACATGAACCATTCATTCACACACCACGTTAGCACATCCATGCCTTCTGAGGCTATCTGCTTTGTCTTCAACTTTTCTCAGTGTCCTTCCTTTCCTGAAGATTCTCAAAAGCTTCACTTGACAGCCAATCAGTAGATAAAGGAAAAACTAAGCTAAAAGTGGAAGGAATATGTGTCCATACAAAAAGATTTGTTTTAGCAAACACTAAAAAGGATTTTGCACAATTAAATATAAATAAAACTGTGTTAATTGAGAATAAATAATGTGCCAAACACTGTGCTAAGTACTTTCACTTAGATTTTTTCTGTTTTCAATCTCCCTCTTGCACACCACAACTTATATCAATGTATTCTCTAAGTGTTGCTCTTGAGGAAGTTGAGGCTCACCATGGTTATATTAGCCATCTCAAACTTCAAAGCTGTACATATTAAATCCAGAACTCATTTATTTAAACAATTTTTGGCCCCAAAGTTACAAGTCCTTGCAGAATAGTTTGAAAGACATTTACAAAGACTATTTATTATGCACTTGTCTTAAAAGTAAATGCCAAGACCCATGAACACTTTCTACAAATGAATAATGCAGTGAAAACTCGGAAATGTATAGATTGGTGTCTTGGAAAGTCACTTTCCTAACAAGTTTATCTTTGATCAGTAATTCATTTACATAGATTCTGTCTGTGTCAATCCTCATGATTTGTGGCGCTGCATATTTTAGAACATGACATATGCATTCTTTTCACGAGCCACAGTTCACAGCCAACTCCATCTTCTCTGATAATGAAGAGCGTACAACTGTTGGTAATATAGAAAGTCCAGCTTCTTTACACACTTCATTTACACAGGCAGACATTCCAGAAGCTGCAATTACTTGTGTGTTTGCTAGTCTACAATATGATTATTGCTTTTTTTTTTTTTTTTGCTTTGTGGGTCACAACTGGTGATGCTCAGGGATTACTCCTGGCTCTGCACTCAGGAATTACTCCTGGCAGTACTCAGGGGACCATATGGGATGACGGGGATCAAACCCGGGTTGGCTGCTTGCAGGACAAACACCCTACCCACTGTGCTATCACTCTGACCCTAACTATTGCTTTACCTGTAGACAAAAATACCCATTTACACTAAATCATATATGTTGAGCATCTGCCCTATCATGCAATGTACTAATAAGTACAATGGAACAAAGGCATAGATATAGCCAGGTAGGGATAAAAACAAATATGCAAGGAACCAATTAAACAAGAACTTCTATTTCAAAATAAGATCAGTAGAGATCTTCCCTATATGTATAACACTACCTCTATGTCTATAGTCTCCTTAACATTGAGTTTCACTCTAACAAGCTGTACAGAAGGAGAAGGCAAATATGCAAGGAGTTGTCTATAATCAAAATGCTCAGAATAGTATGAACCCAGGTTATTCAAGTGTTCTGAAACTTGCTGGGTGACCAAGAAGCCAGTTCTATTTCTATCTCACTTTCTTAATCATAATGACCCATATTTTTAGATTACTTATACTCTATTAAGAATTGTGTTCTGAATAGTAGTAACCCTAATATCCAGTGTTACCCAATCCTTCATCAGTCTAAGCTTTTTCATATATTTTGGTTTAGAGAAAGGGCCTAAGGAATGTAACCTTCTTTTTTCCCACACATTGCTATTTAGCAAAGACTCATAGAAATAACTCAGAGAAACAGGGGTTCATCTTGGTCAGCAGTACAGAAATAGTCAAGGTCTCCGAAACAAGTGTATTTTTTCCTAATGGTAATCTAGCTCACGGTTCTAGGTCGAGGTTCAATTCCCAACATTTGAGTGTGGAGTGGGAAATACAAATTCTGATTATGCAAAATAGAAATCAGATGTCTGAAAACTGTGAACCAAGGGAAAACTTTATGTTGCAGACAAAATTTATTGGAACATACTCATGCACTGGTTAACCCATCTATGGCTGCTTTTACTTCTCTTTAAAGTAGTTAAGATAAAGATCATGTGGCTTGAAAATCCTAAGTGTTTAATAAGTGTTTATTATCTCTTCTTAATAAAAAGAAAAAGTTTGCTGTTTCTCCTCTAGACAATCAGAAACTCTAAAATGTTTTATCCATCTGGATGTTATGTTCAAATTAAAGATTCAACATTCTCTCAAAACATGTTTTGAAGATTCAGCCATTTAGGTCTCATTGTTATAAATAGAAATATAAATGGAAATCTATCAATAGTATCTTGAATGACTCCAAGACAACCTTAATATTAAGTTAATAATAACATGCCATTCCATTATTATTCTAGAAAATCAAAGAGTATCACTGTCACTGTCTTCCCGTTCATCGTCGATTTGCTCTAGTGGGCACCAGTAACATCTCCATATGACCTGTCTCATGCAAGTAGAGCCCAAGGGCACCTGCTTGCTCCAGGAACATAAAGAGCCTCAAACCATTCCATCAGGTCATGGGAATGAGGTCTATAATTGTTACTGGTATCTGGCATATCTGTGTCGAGGGCTGACTTTCAATAGATCGCAGCGAGGGAGCTGCTCTGCTACGTCCTGAAACCCCGACCCAGAAGCAGGTCATCTACGAATGGTTTAGCACCAGGTTCCCCACGATCCTGTATCTGGCATATCAAATACAACACGGGTAGCTTGCCAGGCTCTGTTGTGCGAGTAGCATACTCTTGTAATCATCTCAAAATCCAGCATTTATTGATGAACCAGGCTGTGATAGGCTGGTCTGCTGGGTGGAGTTCTGACAAGGGGAAGTTCAGATGTGGAAAATGGAGGTCCTCATGGAGTGGGGGGGTCACCTGGCTTGTTGTGAGGCATCTGGCGGGCCAGGACTAGAACCTGCCATCCCTCCCGGGCACCTCATGAGCGGCTGGGCACAGTGAGAGCCAGTAGCAGCTCTGCCCCATGTCTGTCTCTGGATCAGCATACCTGGGCCGGATTAAAAAAGACTGCAGCAGGGTGGATCTCAATGAGCCGGGCTGTGATAGGCTGGTCTGCTGGGTGGAGTTCTGACGAGGGGAAGTCCGGATGTGTAAAATGGAGGTCCTCATGGAGTGGGGGGGTCATCATAGAGTAATACCTAGAACAATATTTCCTTTCAAACACAAATACATATATATTTGAACTCGGACTCAAACATACATTTAAACAAAGGCCCCCAAATAAACTGAATCCAAAAAATGCTAGATACCCGGAGCACTTTATTCACTACTTTTCTACTTCCAGAAAATATGCCGAGATATAATATGGGTTGCTGGAACCCCACACATAAATTTTCTATCTTAAAATTTGATAGATTCAGAGCTCAGGGAACAGCTTATTGGCAAAAAAAAGGCAAGTGACAAGTATGATAATCACCACCCATACACAGAGAACTGTTCCCACTGTCTTTCAGACAAGGAGCACTGGTCCTTCAGCCAAGTGTTTGATCTCACAGCACCACATCCAGGTGTTTGTGTGTGTATGTGTATACACACAACTGAAGCTTATAACCTCTCACTCTCATCCTTGCAGCAACACCACAGTTGTGAGAGTATCACAGCCAAGCAAGTATATGATACCCTGCTATAGGTTCAATAACAACAAGGGAGGAAACAAGGTAAAAATAAAATAATTAGGGACTAGAGCAATAGCCCAGGGGTAGGGCATTTGCCTTGCACATGGCCAGCCCATGCCGGCCGGGTTCAATCCGTGGCATCCCATATGGTCCCCTGAGTACCGCTAGGAGTAATTCCTGAGTGCAGAGCCAGGAGGTAATCCCTGAGCGTCGTGGGGTGTGACCCAAAAAGCAAATAAATAAATAAATAAATGAATAGATGAATGAATAAATAAATAAGTAAATAAATAAATAAAATAATCAAAGGAAAGAAAAAAACCTCTTTTGCTGATGACTTGAAAGGCAGCCAGGGAAAACTGACCTTAATGCCATTTTCCAGACAGATCATTAATGCACATGGCCTCAATTATTTCTCCTATTAACATATTTAACATTTTTTGATGGGAAGAATTACTGGTTATTGTCCTGGCAAAGCAACATTATTATAGCATGTTTTCTTCAAAGTATTGCTAATTTTTAATTCATGAAATTAGTCAACAGAGATAGAAATCCTCTATGTTGTAAGGGTTCTGAAACCCCAGGAATTACAGATCTCACTGCTGCCATCTTGCCACCAAGCAGAATCATGAATTACATGTTCTGGTCTCCCCCCATTTTGAGGGACATATGGCGCAGTCCCATTGATCCACTAAAACAATCATATTCCACAACAGCAAAAACCAATTAATGGAAGCTAAGAGGCGACAGTTAGATCAGAAACGAGTCTTCTCTTTCTAGGAAAGCTATTTGCCGTTCAGCACAAAGCACTAGCATTCTAACTTCATATTAAGACTCTGAAGATAAAATATCAGGATTTAATTCCTATAGGTTCAACCTCAATATTATTATCCTCCAGCCACTTGGTATCTATGGCACAAAGATACACTTTATTTTTAATAAATATTTGGCCTATAATTGGCTTATTTTCTTCCTAGGGTCTCTGGAGTGTCTCTCTTCAGGAAAGTGACCTCCAGTTAAAGTGCCTCAGTTCTATTTCTTTCAGCACTAAGTTTTCCTCTCCAATTATAGTGAAGGCAAGTAGAAAGCATCAACTGATTCTTCTCCCAAGAAGAATTCACCTCCTTCAATATCATGACCCACTCATGACCAAAATGTTCCCCAAGCTTAGAGAGCACATGAATTACACTTGGGTATGTTGTGCAAGAAGAAAAGCTAACCTGTTCCAGGAATAGCCCCTTCCAGGAGAAACAGTAGTAGCCATGGGTGGATCTCAATGCCTTGGCTTAGTCTGTAAGGAAGGCGAAGAGGCGTAAATTCTGAGGCTGGGTGTAGACACAGTTGTACTCCTAAAGGACCTCGTGGATGGAAAAGTCTATGATTTGTTGTTGACTGATAGGAATATGACTTGGGTTCCTTGGAAGCCAGGGCCTTGCTTAATTTACCTGCCAATTAGCCTGATGGATTTGTCCATGGGGTTTTAAAATAGTAGATAGAGCTTTTCACTCTGTATGGCTTTACTATGCAGTGGGGAATATATCTATCACTTGTTCAAATCGATGTCCTTCATTCAGGGCTGTGCAACCCCACCCACTGACTGCTCTACTCAACTGTGTAGACTTAACTATTGGGGGTAAAATTTAAGATTGACTATTGTGTGCTCAGTACTGGGCCCCCTGGAGTGAACCCAGAGCCACGACAGAGCCTGGCAAGCTACCCATGATGTATTCAATATGCTACAAACAGTAACAATATGAACCTCATTCACAACAAATGGAGACATTACTGGCGCCTGCTCAAGCAAATCGATGAACAACGAGAAGGCAAGTGATACAAGTGATTGTGTATTCAGTTTTTTTTCTAGTGGAGGGTCCAAGAAGTGACAGTTACCTCCAGTTGCATGAATGCTTCCTTGCCCAGGGAAGTAGTATAAACATTTTCTGTTAAAGATGGCCAGACTTAGAGACTGAGAGACTTGGGAAGTAAAGAACTTTTACCCAACTATAACGTTCAATCTCTGCTAGGATTATTTTGCTGATTCCTAACTTACTTTGGTCCACATTTCTAAGTATCCACAACTTTTCATTTGAAAGTATGTTCTGGGGGCCCGGCGATAGCCCAGCGGATAGGGCGTTTGCCTTGCAGCGGCCGGCCTGTGCTGGCCCAGGTTCGATCCCGGCATCCCATATGGTCCCCCGAGCACTGCCAGGAGTAATACCTGAGTGCAGAGCCAGGAGTAACCCCTGAGCATTGCCGGTGTGACCCAAAAAAGCAAAAAAAAAAAAAAAGAAAGTATGTTCTGGGGATAGGGAATAGTCCCCTCTACTGTGAAGTATAAAGAAAAATAAACATGTTGAATTCTAAAAGCTGAATATTTATTATTTGAATGATCTGTACTATGATTTCAACAATGCCTAAAAGAGTCCCTCGTAAAATAAGTAATAAATGCATTTGGGGGTCCAGAGTAGGCAGGGCATTTGCCTTGCATGTGGCCAACCAGGCTGGAGCCACAGAGTTCTGTTTGGGCCCCCCAAGCACTGTCAGGAGTATTTCCTAAGTCAAAGTCAAGAGCAATCCCTGAGTATCACTGGGTGTGACCCAAAAGATCAAAAATAAATGCATAATCAATGTACTTGTTTGATTCATGGTTTTAGAACAACTGCTACTAATTGTATGAATTTATATAGAGTTCTTTTATATTTCATCAGAAATAACGCATAATTTTATTTGCTCCACCCAGGTTAACTGAATACAAAACAGCAATTTTATAGATTATTTACTCTTTTTTTCCTTCTGAAAACTGCTGCAGTTTTCAAACAATGGAAATAATTTAATTTTATTTCTTATTATAGGTAAAATCACTGAATGCAAAAACTCATTTATCTAATGGATGAGTAATTATTTTAAGTATTTACATTGATGAAAAAAATGAGAGAATTAAAAGTAATTTTCTCCTTTTTAAGCAATGAAAAGGTTAAATTTCCCTTCAAATATTAAATTTTTATTTCAACTAAAAGTGAAAATATACCTGATTCCAAGATGGCAATTTTATTTCACTTGCCCACACTTTTAGCACATTTCAAATACTATTAATGTGCCCCAAATAATAAATATATGTTTTCAATACAAGTTTGAATTAATGTTTCTTTTTCTGCTTTTAACATGATACCAAAAAGTAGAATTCATGTCAGAAAAGACAGATTATATTGAAATTAAAAGTTTATAGCAAAATTAACAGAAATTCAAAGATCAAATTATACTAGAAAAACATTAGCAACTTATGATATGGTGGTAATATTTTAATATGCAACTGTGTTTTATGTACCAGGAAGAAAACACTAGAAATCATAATACTAAAATAGTAGAGGAAGATACACAGGTAACTTATTAAATGAGTGTAAATGCCAACACATTCCTGAAAAGATAGTTATACTCACAGATAATTCACATTAAAGTTAAATTTGAAATGAACAAAACTGCAAAAGAATGATATACCACTATGCTAGTTCACAGGAGAGGTCGGTCTGCAGATACAAACGAAATTTACTATTTCTGGAGAGCTCTTGAGAAGACCAAAATAAACTTTTACCTGTGAACTTTTATCAGTCACACTGATACAGAAATTTCACTTCTATAAATCTATCCTTAAGAATAAATATATAGACAAAAAATTATCCAAGTATTATAAGAAATAATATAAGTATTAATTTAAAATGGTTAGATTAACTATTATACCATATAATAGCATAATAGTAAAATATATATCAACTATTACATTATATGACTATATGAAGTAACATAATGATAATAATAATAATGAAAATGGGGGTGAAACTTAGCCACTTGCAATCTGGGTTTTAAGATACTGAAATAGATGTTTTGTATAGTTCTAATATAATTAAGCATTTAAGACTTCTAAATACCTTGCTCTTATTTTCCTAAATTAATCATCTACTAAATTGGACCATCCTTGAATTTTAAAGACTATGAAACATATAGTGCATTAACATACACCTCAGAGAACTGGGCCCTACAAAAGCAGGATGAGAATGCTATTCGAGTCTCCCAGAGAGGAATCGAAATAGCTATGCTTGGAATATCACGTCTCACTCAAGTGAGAGAAGGAATCCAGAGTTCTGACCTCCGTCGCAATTCCAGAATCAGGGATGCTGTCTCATTTGCCAAGGCATCAAAAATCAGATGGGCTGGACATGTAATGCGATTTAGAGACAACCGCTGGACTAGAGCCATTACCGACTGGATCCCACGGGATGTCAAAAGATCACGTGGCCGCCCACCTACAAGATGGTCAGACTTCCTTGTCAAGACCCTGAAGGAACGGTTTGAGGCTCTTCATATTCCTGGAGCAAGCAGATGTCATTGGGCTACACTGGCACATGATAGGGTCCAATGGAAATGTTACTGGCGCCCGCTCGAGCAAATCGATGAATAACGGGATTCAAGTGATCAAGTGATCAAGTGATGAAACATATGAAAAGAAATATCATCAACTAATCTTTGTTGTTACTATTAAAAGCCCAACCTTAAACAGATGTGTATCAAAGTCATCTCTTAAATTACTTATCGAAAATATTTTTTCATCAGGAATGTGTTCTTAAGGTTTTAAGTGTTACTAATTTGTAAAGGATAGTTTATATTTCTAAGATCATAGTGAGTGCTGTGGTTTAAGGACAGTGCTGCGGATCTCCACATAAAATTGTATACCCATGGTATGGCATCACAATGATATATAGATTATGATAGATTATATATAGATTTATTTATATATAAATATAAAAATTTATTTACAAATTTATTATATATATTATATAATCTAAATATAAGAGTAAATTTATTTCTATATAGATTATATAGATATAGAGATTAATGCTTATAGATTAAGGTTTAATATTTACATTTTCTTTAAAAATATGAAAACATGAAAGTGAAGAGAATAGAGAGTATCAAATAAATTGTTGTACATTATGTGAAAATAAAGAGAAAGACATCAAGGATGAGTAGAGGAAATAGTCAAAAAGAGTGAAAAGAGAGGTTGATATTTTCCCTTTCTTTGAAGCTGAGATTTAGAAATCAATGACATACCAATAATAAGTATATCCTAAACCCAGTTCTTCTTTTCCTGACCTCACTGACAATGTTCCAATAATTTTTAAAGAAATGATTGACTCTAACTGGGATAGGGTGCTACAAAATAACTCAGGATCATCTTGTTATTTCAGACAGTAAGTGAAATACTGAACATGCTAAAACACACACAACATATATACCTATATATAGCATATATATTCACATATATATACACATATAAATGCAGATGTATATACACACAGCATGCATACCTATACATAAACATATCGCAAAAGAAGACAGAAGATAAATAATTCTCAGTAGAAAATACTGACATCATCTCAGTAATTAATAGTAGCATAATGCTGGGTTATAAACTGAATTGCAAAATATATATCGGTGGGCGGAGACAGTACAGGGGTTAATGTCCATGCCCTGCACACAGCTGGCCCTGGCATGATCCCGATCATCATATAATAGTCATCCAAGCACTGTTAGGAGTGATCCCTGGGCAGAGTCAGGAGTAAGCCCTAAGTACCACCTGCTGTGGCCCCCAAACAAAACAAAACTATTGGTGTACGCATGTTGATACAAATATGTGATAAAGAAAGAAATATAAGCAGCCCCCACGCAGAATTCCAAAAAACTTTATGTAGGAGTCTGTCCCTCTGAGGAAGTTGCTTAACTACTCACTCATAAAGTAAGAGCAAGCATTGTGAGCTCACTCAGTAATTCCTTCCAAAGAATACAGCTTGGAAAGCAGGGTGGGAAGGGAAAGAGTGATTTACAGTGGAGCTAAATGGTAAACACAACCTCAACCAAGAAATAAAAACAACATTGAAGTGGCAACTTATGTTGATAATGTAGACACCTGATACTTGTCACTTGTCACTTGTCACTAGTGCCCACTCAAGCAAATCGATGAACAATGGGAAGACAGTGATACAGTGATACAGTGAGAACTCTCTAACAGGACAACATTCCCACTAACAGTGGAGAGTTTATTTTTTGGCTTCATCCTTGCCATTATTTTTAACAGGCAGTAATCTCACTGGTGTGTGAGATTGTACCTCATTGTCATTTTACTTTGACATATTTCAAAACTCTCAAGATTATTCAGATGAACATCTGAGACTCTCACAGTCAATAGGAACCTAAGGAGTTCTAACAACTAAATGTAATTTCATCTCTGCAGAAAAAAATTAGATCCATTGGAAAAATTTAGGAAATCTGAATTCACTGTGGACATTAATAAATTATGATGTGTCCTTGGGTCATTAGTTCTGAAAAACACTCCAATCAGATAGATCATGTTAACATGTTAACAGAATATTGGTTTTGGGACTCTCCATACTATCTTTGCAAATATTTCTGTTTGTCTCTGGGCCACACCCACTGGTACTCAAGGCTTAATCCTAACTCAGTCTTTGGGTCATTCCTGATGGGATTGAGACCCTGCACATGGCATCAAATGATTAAACCCAGGCTGGTTGTTTACAAGGCATACTCCCTGCCTGCTCACTGTACTATCTCTCTGGACCCAGAAATGATTGCTTTTTAAAATAATAGACAAAATGATATTATTTAAACATTAATATTAAGCAAAGACAAACACAATGAGGAACTGGCTGTGGGAAGGGTATGTACCTAACTTGTTTAAGGAAGAGCAAAGAGAATAGTCATACCAGAAGAAGTCAAAGACAGGAAGAGTGGGAGAAATAGACAAGGAAAAGATCAGAGAGGACTTACGGTGAAAAGCAAAATCACCATATATAGAAGAGTTATACACTGACAGGTCATTGTAAGATCATTGCTTTTTACTCTGAGTAAGCTGACCTGGAGGATTTTGAGCAGAGGTGCATCATCACTAGTCTTTGGAAAGAATTGGCTCTCATATGTGATTCTGAGGAACAGTATGAAAGGTTGTTTAAGCCCATTACTTAGCTGGTTATGGAAAGTCTGTTACTGTCCCTCTCCATATCTTGAGATTCTCTGCACTGAACTCAGGGTTTCAGTTTGTTTGCTTTTTCTGTTGTACCTTTTAGCTTGGAAGCTCCATATCTGCTCACTCCTCTGTTCTGCAAGCTGAAGTCAACTTCCCAACAAAGAATAAAACTTTGAAGTACATGGAGATCAAACTACAGAAAACCTTAGTTCTTAGGAGAGAAAAGCCCCAGGCTACACAAAGCATGTTTTCTGTACACTTATTTCTGAATAAAGCAATAAATTAATGTTATAATTTAAAATGGAGAAACCTGTGTGTGTAATTTCAATAAAATTCCTTTGTCCAGTCTGCACCCTACTGAGATTAATGGTGTTCAATCTTGTCTCAATTACAATTCTAGATAATTCTTTCTTCTTATTATGAGAATGGATCTTTTATTTCTTCCAATTCCTATTTTGAATAAATAATAAATTGTGAGACAATATTCTAATTTACACCAATAAAAACTGCTAGATGCACAAAGCAAAGATGCCTCTGAAGTTGAACCATAAACAAACTCTGCAACATCACCTTCCAGTTTCCTTGTGAACTGAGAAAATGAAGTCTGAACTGAACCCTGGAAAGATATCAGAGGCAGAAATGCAAAACGTTTAAAATCAGCTTTGGCCAAAGGAAGATGTATAGAAGTTAGTGGTTTCTTGCACATAGGCAAGCTTCTTGGACAATCCCCACGAAGCTTTGGTTCCCTGCTCCAGCACATTTACTTAAGCTTGAGTGTACCTAACAAATTATGAGTAACAACTTTGTGCTTCCCAGAAGTATTTTAATACTGATTATCTTTACATAAAGGAATTAATTCAACCTGCTGAGCATAAATATATTCCCTATATTTTGGAAATGTAGCTAATAATACCTAGCTCATAATGTAAGAATTGATTAAAAAATTGCTGTGTTCTATGTGATATATGTTCAACAAATGTTAACTATTATCAATAAGAGTTACTGTGAAATTAGAGTAGCTTGAGTAATCCATAAAAAGGTTTTAAAGGTATACAACATGGAAAAGAAACAAAAAATAAAATATCCTCATTTTATGCCTCTGTTCAGCTGCATAAAGACAAGATTGGCTCCCAGTACTAAAGAAACAGTAATATGCAAAGCAGTTATTAAGGAATTGTAAATATGGCTATGATATCTGATTCCAAACATTTTCTGTTTGCTTCCTTACAACATACTATAGTGTCAAACAGCATCTCCTGACTTACCTCTGATGATGAATTCATATAAAAACTTCTTTGCACTTCACACGCTCTGCTTTTAATTGTCTAAGAATTGTTCACCCTAATAATAATGACTACATGCCCAGTTGAGTCACTTAACATAGCTACATTCCAATTAACACTTCATTGTCCCACAACACAGAAGTAGGCTCCAAGGATTCCAGGAAGTCAGCCTAGTTAAAGAGCTTCCGGTCCAGAGGCAAGAAGCTGTTGTGATGCCAACAGGAAAGGCAGACTGTGACTCACAGCCTATAGCAATCAATGCAAATCTATGCCACCATTCGTAGGTGTTTTAATTCCAATAATAGACACCCTGTGATTGATGAATCTTTCACAGCTGTTTTCTTTGCAGCTGTTTAATTTAAATTCTCTGGAGCTGGCAGAGTGATAGCATGCTTCAGCAAGTTGTCGACCCCAGCATATCACGTTATGCCTATAGCAGGCTGAAAGGAATGGCAAGGCCTTGAGTTGGGGCACCTGAATGTTGATGAGACATCAGCACATAATAAGATGAATCAAGTTGCAACAGCTTTCTAAAAAAATTAAAACAAAAACCCAATCAATTAACCCTGAGAACACCAGGTGGTGACTGAATCTATAGTCCCTTTTGTCCTGACTTTGATTTGATCCTTTAGAAATGCTTTCCTGTGAGTCCAGGTTAGCCTCATGGAAAGACCTTGTCAGGAATTTCAATTGACTTAGCATTAGATAATATCAGCCTCCCTGAAAGATCCTATTTTCTTCTAATTGACTATTGTTTGCATGTAAATGTTTTGGGAAACTGTCCTATGCTTCAAATAAAATAGTAGGTGAAGCCATCTTGAAAACAAATTTTAAAATTCACATGATCCCGCATTAGAAACTAATTCTTGTTATTTATATTCCCTAGTAAAATACACCAAAAATAAGAACAAAGTTATTGTTTATGTTGTAAACAAGGTAATAGTAAAGATTTGGAAACAATTAAAAATATTGTCAGTATAGGAATCACTGTATCACTGTATCACTGTCTTCCCATTTATCATCGATTTGCTCGAGCGGGCCCCAGTAACATCTCCATATGTCCTGTCTCATGCTAGTAGAGCCCAAGGGCATCTGCTTGCTCCAGGAACATAAAGAGCCTCAATCCACTCCGAATGAGGTCTATAATTGTTACTGGTATTTGGCATATCAAATACAACACGGGTAGCTTGCCAGGCTCTGCCGTGCAGGAAGCATACTCTTGTAGGCATCTCTAAGTCCAGCATTTATTGATGAACCGCGTGGCCTCTTGCAGCCTCGTGAGCCGGGCTGTGATAGACTGGTCTGCTGGGTGGAGTTCTGACTAGAGAGAAGTCCAAATGTGGAAAATGGAGGCCCTCATGGAGTGGGGTGTCGTCTGGCTTGTTGCGAGGCTCTGCTGGGGTGGTGGGCTAGGGCTAGAACCCACCATCCCTCCCAGGCGCCTCGTGAGCGGCTGGTCACAGGTAGAGCCAGTAGCAGCTCTGCCCCATGTCTGCGAGTCATGGGGGTCATCTGGCTTGTTGCGAGGCTCTGAGCAGAGCCTGCAGTATAGGAATAAATAGACAAATTAGGATTATGATTATACCACAGTGGAAAATAAAATTCATGTGGTGTTTGCCAGCTTAAACAGTTGAAACTATAAAGCTCAATTAAAACAAATGGTAAAACAAATGGTAGAGTGAGTAGGGTTTATGCCTTGCACACTATAGACCCAGGTTCAATTTTTGGTACCCTATATGGTCCAACAAGCCCTGTCAGGAGTGATCCTTGAGAGCTGAATCAGGAGTAAACCCTGAGCCTAGCTAGGTATGGCACTGAAAACACATACACTAGCTTATGCTGAATCAGGAGTAAACCCTGAGCACTGAAAACACATACACTAAATAATTCATGTCTATGTGGCAGTGTATGGAGTCCATACCTAACAATCTAGTTGTGTGGATTTTTTAAATCAGATATGAAATAATATTTATGTGTTGTTAGTAACTGACATATTTTAAGACAAGCTGTAGAAAACAGGATATGCTAGAACATGAAAAGGACATGAAATTGAGAAAAAGGTCAAAAGTAAAGAATGATTAGAGACTCATTTGATCAAAGTCAAGACTGTGCTAGAAATAAGGATATAAGTGATGGGGTCTATCTGACTCTTTCCAAATAAGATTCCTCCTACATGGACAGAACACGTTGAAAGATGTCATGTAATGAGCATGATTTTTAAGGATAAAAAACATTCAAGAAACTCCAACTCTATGTAGATCCATTCCAATCACATTACCTCTGCACCAGGTACAATCTGGCCTCAGAAAAGGAAGCTGGACTCATAAAGTACGCATAGGCATTGGTTGTCTGTGAACTCCTAGAAGGATTCCAGTTTGGCTATACATGGAGAATAATTGACTTACTCCCTAAGTAACCAACACAGAAAAACTCTTTCAACAACTCTTTAATACTCACACCTAAGCACTTCCTACTAATTTATCAAGACATCTTGAACTATCTATCATGTACCCTATCTCGGTCTATAGTGGCCTCTTCAAAAAATAATGGAAGGTAATGAGAATGAAAGAAAACAAAGATGCTTCAACTGACCTAATATAAGAAATATTTCTTCTAAAAACAAGCACACTGGGTTAGCAGCTGGCTTTCTTCACCTTTTCAGCAAAAAGGCAATTGACATTCATGTTGAGATAATTGGAGTGTAAATTACTTTCAAATACTTCTTTTCTTAACATAGAGAAGGGGCCCGTCCTTCATACTTGAAGATGACATTAATTATGGTTATTCATAAAGCAGTGATGAAATTACTTTCTAACACTTGTTACACTTTTGTTTAAATGTGTCTTTAACAGTTAGGTTCTTGGGGAAGAAACATAATGTGTTTAACTTTAGGCCCTTTAATGGAAATGCATTTGCCTCAAAAACTAATTTGTAATGTGAAACTATAATAGTATTGTTGGCTAAAGACACTCATAGGGGAACCTCCGAAGAAAAAAAACTGGAAATGTGGAGAAATAACCGCTGCTGGTAGCTTTGGGGCCTGCTGTTTTGCCCTGTTTTGTTTGGGGTGGTCCCACCATGTTACTTCATGTTCCTGGTGAGTCAGTCCAGCTTTTGCTTTCTCACTCCAGAAGAGTCTAATACAGAGACAGCTCTTTATAGCTGGAGGATACTTCTAAAAGCCTGCCTACCCTCCAGCTATTCACTTTTAGTTAACCTTCTCTCTTTTATGACTACCAATTTATCAGCTATTTTCTCAAATGAGGCCCAGGCAATCCCCCATGGTAACCGGAAATGGTAAGAATGAAAAGAAATCTGATCATTAAAAATAATAAAAACTAAAATCATACCTATTGAATCATTAGTTATGAATAATGATCAAATTATTAGTTATCAATAATCATCAAAATAACAAGACATACAGGAAAGTACCAATTCCATTTCTTTCTGAGTCATCAAATGCATTTTGAGCAAAAAATAAAAATAAGTACATGGGCTGTTGGAGGACATGTTTAGCTATTCTGGGAGTTTTGTTGTTTTGCCCACTCCCAGCTTAATCTAGTTAAGCCAAGGTTCATTCTAATGAGACCTCTCTTCTATGTAAACACTGCTAGAGGGTGTGGCAGTTACAGAAGTCACCTTGACTGAATAACTTCTGACTTATACATCTACTAAGACTTCTATGTTTTCTAGATTGGGCACAGCTCCTCTTTATACCCACTGCACCCAGCGTGGGACAGTGAGAATTCACCAGGAGACTACCACCCTGGCTATGCTGAGACTATAGGAAGACTATAGGAAGGATCATACTAGTTTGCTCTAAGCAGGCGAGTGTGACCCTTTCAGTACACGAGAACAAGATACTCAGAATCACCCTGGTGCAGATAATAATAAGAAGGACCTTGTGGGTACCATCTAGATTACATGAAGCTCATGAAGTTAAGATGTATTACTTTATACCAGCCCCTCTCTCCAGTGTTTTACATAAGAGATAATCTTGGTAGAAAGGATTAGTCCTTGGCAGTAACCTTTGTTTATACCTGCAATAGGGTGTAGCACTACACTCTGTTTAGAGTTCTTTGTTGACATGATCCTCCCTGTCACAAATCGGATTACTTTGGTGTATATAAGGGGACTGACTTAGGCCCCTTCACCCTTCTACTTTGGGCCTTTTATCTTTAGGCTTTTGGCTCCTGTGGCTTTTGGCTCCTCAGCCTTTTGCTTTTGGCTCTTGGCTTTTGCTCTTAGGCCTTTTGCTCCTTCTTCTGGGTAGGACTCAGCTCTGGTGAGATCCTCTCTCTTTGGTGGGAGACTTAGGCTTATGGTCTAAGTTCGAACCAGAGCTAAAGTTTGTTCATTATATTGGAGTATTGTGGAAGAGCTTTTTGTACTATTAAAAGCCTTTTTGGAAATGCACCGGACTCGTGAGTTTTCATCTGTTCCCCGGCGTCCTCGGAGGTAGAAGAGAACTTCTGCCCTGACACTGTCGGGGATCCCAGCGATGTTTCCCGACAATGGGCTTTTTATAATAAGTGCTGAGAAAAGGAGGGGCAGGTTATTGAAAACAAAAGCAAAGATTTTCCAAAATTTTCTCTGTGGAATCTTAGTTAAAAAGTTTCACAAGGTATACAATATTCTTTATTTTCCTTGAACTGATGCAGGCTATAACCACATGGAACATTTCTAATCATGCAAAGGTATATGGATGGAAGTGACCTAAACACTTTGACTTAGGAGCTCCCTGTTGATTTCCAGTGTGACCTACAAAATGAAAGTTTCCTGAGATGGGTCACTACTTGCATTTTCCTTAAACTCATTTATTTTAATCTTCTCCACACAAAGAACTGGCTATAATTCTGTGTATATTATAGGAATCACACATCTGCCACCTCCCGGACAGACATATTATCAGATAATGTTAATTTTTGTTAATGCATTATTAACAACATCTAATCATTTTAATAAAAGGTTCTTTTGAATTATTGAGTGCATATAATCCCTAGTACCTTTTAAGGAGCTTGGATGATGCTAACCAGAGGGCAAACTTTATACATAATAGAGAAGTGAGGGATTTAGAGAGCATAAGAAATATTTGAGAGCAGGAATTTGTATTTAGGAGGAAGGAGCAAGGTGTTTTATTGTAGAAATGCTAAAAAGGACAAGAAAATAACAATCCACAGACTTTCCTAAATTCTAAATTAAACAATTTAGAACCTATGCTATGGCCATATCCTCTGATCTTCTCTGTGTATTTTAGGTAAATTTTATTCCATTTTATTTTTCTCTTAATAAGAGAAGATGTTAACAAATTGTTGTAGAGCAGAGATTAAAGGAAATGGTCTGGGGCCAGAGAGATAGCCCAGTGGGTAGGGCGTTTGCCTTTGCACACGGCTGGCCTGTGCCGCGCCGTGTTCGATCCCGGCATCCCGTATGGTCCCCGAGCACCACCAGGAGTAATTACTGAGTGCAGAGCCAGGAGGTAACCCCTGAACGTCGCTGGGTGTGACCAAAAAAAAAACCCCAAAATAATTAAAAATAAACGAAATGGTCTGGAATATTTATGGAATATTTCAGTAGTTTTAGACATATCATGCAATTTTAAAAATCTAAAATTGGAAAATAACTGGATAGCTTGTTTGCATTCATTTTCTTTCAACGGCCGGCTAACACCTTTTATGTATTGATTAAAAAATACAGAATGAATAGCAATTGTTTAAGAATCCTGAACTAAATCATAATGGATCCTGTGGAATCAGATATTTTTCATTATTTTAAAAGAACTCAGTTCATGGGCGGAGAGACAGCTCCAAGGGATGAGTGACTGCTTTATAAGCCAGGTCCAGATTAATTCCTGGGCTCTGCTTGGTTCCCTCAGGCGTGTCTGGAGTGATCCACTAAGAACAGGGCCTGGAGTAGACCTGAAAACTAACTGGGCATAGCAAAAAAAAACAAACAAACAAGAGACAGAACTCAATCCTACTGGATTGATATGGTACCTAGGCACTGCCAACTAAAATTCAGAATAAAAAGTGGCAACACTGTAAGAAAGGCTTGTAAATTGCTACGGGAAAAGAAAGAAGAAATATGGGTTTAGAAATTAAGAATATGTGCAAGATTTATCTGAGATTTAGTTGAGATTTAACTAAGATTTGGTTAAATCTCAGAAGAAATTTGCAATCAACCAAAATAAATGAGTCAAATATTTCCACAAAAACATGTAATCCACAGCTTAGAATGTTGTGCTGATGGTTACTATGGTAAAAGATTTCACCACGCTGAAAATCTCCTGCCCAAGCATCATGAGATTTAGGTAATAGAACAAATCCATGCTGCAGTCAGGCATCTCCTATAAGAATCAAGGTGACATGGCGACAGAAAGAAACCCCAAGTGCTTGGGTTCAGTATAATATATGGTCTAAGGTTTTCTTTTGACATTTTATCTTTCCTAAGGAAAAAAAACTGTAAACAAACTATTATTGAATCATTCTTTAGTTAGTTGATCTTTATTTGGGTACTTAGAAAGAGAAGTACTCCAATTCAACTCATGTTTACTAAAATACACATTCCCTTTGGTCTAAACAAACTATTGTTGAACCATTCTTGATTAGCTGACCGTTATTCTGGGTTGCCAGAAGAGAAACTCTCCCAGTGTAACAGTCTCTTTGATCATCTGAGCTATGATGTATCCTTTTTGGCAGTGATGGCATTGCTCTTCAACGAAGAGGGTTGAAATGAAGAATAAGTGTTTCTAAAAGGTTAAAGCTAAAGAACTTTACCTCAACAATATGAAGACTGATAATTAAACTTTGAAACAAAAAATACTACATCACTTAAACTATAGACAAAAATGATTACCACAGAGTGCAAAAATTCCTATTGAAATATAAATGATATAGAAGAAACTCAATTTAAAAAAGTGTTCCAGTCCCAATGCCTAATAATGATATTTATTTGGATTTATTAATCTCTGCTTAATCTGGTGCTCCTTTAACTATAAAACTGAACATAGCTTCTAAATAAGTTATTATAATTTTCTATAATTATATACAAAATTATCATACAAAATTTCAAATTTTATTATATTGTGGTTAATTGTTTAACAGCTTTAGAAGACGGTTCTGGGATCTTTAGTATTCTTTATACAAGCTTCATGCCTATTCCTGAGTAAATAGTTCTGGACCATACTGATTTCTTTACTGCGTTGACCCTGAATGTCCCACAATGCCGCTAAGTCCGTGTTCCTTAATGACCAGTGCTCTACCTGGTCTGTCACTGTTTTTATTTTAATATTTTATTATACCACCGTGAGATATACATTTACAAAGATTTTCATAAGATGTTCAGATTTGGGTTTTGGTCACACAGTGTTCCGGCACCCATCCCTCCACCAGTACCCATTTCCAACCACCAATGTCCCGATTCCCTCCCCATCCCTAGCCTGCCTCTGACAGGTTCTTTATCATTTTATCATTCTTTCTCTTTTCCTTCCCTTCCACATTGTGGATTACAATACATGCATAAAGAGGTTGCCATTTGTATTTTTGCCTGTATATAATGTTCAGTTCTAGGTTGGTATTAGCACTTTCAACAATTATTAGCACACTGTTCCATTTTCTGTCTTACCTAGCCTCCCCACTACCACATGTTTGTGATAATTTCCACCTTTGACAAGACCTCTGATCCATGTTTGTGTGATCTTGGATATTGATATCATAATACATTTATATATATATATGTATACATATATATATATATATCATCAGAATAAATGCATTCTATCACTAGTATCACTTGTCTTCCCATTGATCATAGATTTACTAGAGTGGGCGCTAGTAACATCTCCATTCATTGGGAATAAGGTCCATTATTGTTAATGCTTTTTGCATATCGATTACACCATGGGTAGCTTGCGAGGCTCTACCGTGGCTCTGGGTTCATGAGGGGGCCCAATCTTTTTCTATGTCAACCAGGCCTATGGGGTAAACAGAGCCCTGGGTGTAGACAAGACTGTCTCCTCTATATCCTGACTTTTTCCTTCTGGCTAATTTCCCACAACATGATCCTTTTGATGTCCATCCATTCATAGGCAAATCATAACTTTGCTTTTCCTAACAGCTACATAGTATTCCATTGTATAGATGTGCCAAAATTTCTTAATCCAGTCATCAGTTTTTTGGAGGCACACTGGTTGTTTACAGTTTCTGGCTATTGTGAACAGTGCTGCTATGAATATAAAAGTGCAGATGGTGTTTCCTCTGTGTGTTTTTTGGCTACGCAGTATATATCCCCAGGAGTAGTATGGCTGGGTTAAATGGAAGCTCTATTTATTGGTAGTCTTTGGAGGAATGTTTATATTGCTTTCCAGAAAGGCTATACCAGTTGACATTCCACAAACAATTGATGAGAGTCCCCTTCTCCCGCATCCATGCCAGCACTAGTTGCTTATACTTTTGAATATGGGCCAGTCTCTGTGGTGTGAGGTGATATCTCATTGTTGTTTTGGTTTGCATCTCTCTGATGATTAGTGATGATGATCATTTTTTTCATATGCCTTTTGGCCATTGAATTTCTTCCTTGTAAAGTTTCTGTTCATCTCTATCCCCATTTTTAATGGGGTTGGCTGTTTTCTTCTTATACAGCTGTACCAAGTGCCTGATATATCCTGGATATTAACCCATTATGATGGGTATTAGGTGAATATTCTTTCCCATATTGTAGACTGCCTTTGTATCTTGGTAACTCATTCTTTTTCGAGGTGCAGAAGCTTTTTAGTTTCATGTAGTTCCATAGTTTATCTTTTCTACTAGTTGCTTAGTTAGTGGTATTTCACCTTTGAAGATGCCTTTAGCTTCAATGTTGTGCATGGTTTTTCCTATATTTTGGGGCTTTCCTTACTCCATTTTTCTGACTCTTTATCAAAAGATTAAATGATCATGTGTTTGAGGTTGTGTGTCAGGATACTCAACTCTATTCAATAGTTCAACAGGTCCGTTTTTATTCAAATACCATGCTGTTTTATTTCTTCTGCCTTATAGTACAATTTTAAGTTGGGAAAGGTAATGCCTTTCTTCTTTTTCCCAAGGATTGCTTTAGGTATCCATGGGGTTACTATTCCCTACAAATTTCAGGAGTGTTTGGTCAATTTCTTTGAGGAATGTCCTTGGGTATCCTTATAGGGACTGTATTGAATCTGTACAAAGCTCTAGGGCATATTACCATTTTTGACAATGTAGATTCTCCCCATCCATAAGCAGGGAATTTGCTTCCATTTCCTCATGTCCTCTTTTATTTCTTGGAGCAGTATCTTGTAGTTTTCCTTGTAAAGATCCTTTACACACTTAGTTAAGTTGATTCATAGGTATTTGATTTTCTGTGGCACAATTGTGAATGGAATTGTTTCCTTAATATCCTTTTCTTCTCTTTTGTTATTTATAAATAGGAAAGCCACCCGACTTTTTTGGTGTTTATTTTGTAACCTGCCATTCTACTATATGTATGTACCTATTGTTTCTTGGAGTTTTTTGGTAGAGAGTTTAGGTTTCTCTAGGTATAATATCATGCATCTACGAATAATGATAGCTTGACTCTTCCCTTGCCTATCTAGATGCCTTAATGTCCTTTTCTTCTCTGATTACTATGGCAAGTACTTCCAGTACTATATTGAATAAAAAAAGAGATGAGATGGGCAGCCTTGTCTTGTCCCTGATCTTATGGGAAGGCTTTTGGTTTTCCCATTGAGAATGGCAGCTTGCTGTGAAGCTTTTGTTAGATGGCTTTGACTAAATTGAGGAAGGTTCCTTCAATTCCCATTTTCTAGAGGTTTTTGTCATGAATGGGTGTTGGAGCTTGTCAAATGCTTTCTCTGCATTTATTGATATGATCATATGGTTTTATTCTTTCTCTTATTGATATGATGCATTACGTTGATTGACTTGCGAATGTTGAATCATCCTTGCATTCCTAGGATGAATCCTACTTGGTCATGATATATAATCTTCTTGATAAGTCTCTGGATTCTGTTTGCCAGTATTTTGTTGAAAATCTTAGCATCGGTGTTCATCAGGAGATTGGTCTGCAGTTTACACATATTTGTTTATACACCACCTTTATTATCTACTCATCTGTTGTTGACACCTCGGTTGAATGCGTAGAAGAGCTGTTGTGCTAGGGTAGCGATGGATAATGGTGTACACAAATTCATTTGAATGAATATTTCTGTGAACTGTGTGCAGATTACAAAAGTGGAATTGCTGGGTGATAATATAATGTGATTGCTACTTTCCTGAGAAACCTCCATACTGCTTTCCATGGAGATTGAACCAGAAAATATTTCGATCTACTGTGGATGAGAAGTTGGTTTTCATCACAGTCCCACTAACAAATATTGTTCACAGTTTGGTTTTTTACTGTCCCATTCTCACTAATATCAGGTGTCTTTTTTTTTCTTTTTGGGTCACACAGCGATGCTCAGGAGTTACTCCTAGCTCTTCACTAAGGAATTACTCTTGGCAGTGTAATATCAGGTGTCTTACTGTCTTATTGTCATCCTGATTTGGATTGCCCCTAATTATAAATGATACACCCGGCAGAGCAGAAACCAGCTTTCCCGTTGTGGCGCTGTGCGTCTTAGCACAATACTACATCAAATTCTACCCACCCCCTCTGAGAGAGTCCACAAAGTAATGAGAATATAGCGCCCGCATGGCAGAGCCTGGCAAGCTGTCCGATGCGTGTTCGATATGCCAAATCCAGTAACAGAAATGTTTATTTTCCTGACCCGAAAAGAGCCCTTAATATGGCGGCAGTAAGAAGGCAAACAAGCAGTGCCTGATAAAATTTCATGGCCATCCTAGGCTGCCAAAAGAAGAAGGACTAAAATGACTGTCTGTACTTTCAATGCCGTACGCTGGCATCGGAAGCATATATTGAGGATCTGATGCTGCAAGCAAAAGATCAAGTGCGACATCATTGGTCTGACTGAGGCGAGGAGGCGTCAGTTGCATCATGCTGTATTTGACACGGAGAAGAATTGTTCCTTGGAACATGCGATGAAAGAGGCATCGGTGGCGTTGGTGTCCTTGTCAACACGAAACATGGCCGTAAACATTGATTCATTTGAATGCCTAACAAACCGAATAGGGCGATTACACTTGAAGAGATGTGGCCCACTGCCAGCAATTTCTATCTTCATTGTCTACGCACCAACATCCACATACAAAGAAGATGAGAGTGAGAAATTCTACATGGAATTGGAGGAGTTCTATAAAAAGATCACACCTTCTACAAGATCATAGTCGGTGATTTTAATGCCAAGATAGGACCAAGAAGATCGGCTGAAGAACTCCACATCGGGACCCATGGCCTAGAATGGAGCGAACAGGGTGAGAGACTATCTGAGTTCATCATGTCCACCAAGACCATTCATGGGAACTCACAGTTCCAGAAAGCTGAAGCAAAGCGTTGGACATGGGAATCTCCTGGCGGACAGTTCCACAATGAAATTGACCACATCATCTTCAATCGATGGTTTTGTCTGACCGATGTTGCTGTCGTCCCCAAATTCCAAACAGGATCGGACCACCGTCTCCTTCGTGCAAAATTCTACTTCCCATAGCGGGGAGAAAAAGGCTGCAAAGTTTAAGAAGAGAACTCCCAGAGCGACCACCAACTGGGAACTCTTTGGCACCATTGCAGCAACATGGGAAGATACCATCATTGGCGACATCGATGAAGAATACAACCGACTGGTTCAGCACCTCCATGATTGTGCAAAGAATGCCGAGAGAAGACAAAAAAGGGCGCCTGTCTTCAGAAACTCTCGAGCTCATTCGCCAACGTGGCAAGGCGCGAGCCTCAGGAGACCAAATGCTAACGTCCAAGCTTGCTAAACAGGTGCCAGAAGCGATAAAGAAGACCTCAAAGACAGAAGAGCAGAAATACTGGAAGATGCAGCAGAAGCCGGGAAAAGCATTCGCACTGCCGCCCCTGTCCTTCGCCAACTATAAGACCAAGATGACTGCCCTCCGACGCCCTGATGGATCTATCACATCTTCCAGAAAGGCAATGGAGAAGATTATCCAGGACTTCTACTCAAATCTCTTTGATAGCCACATCCACCTGCCCACATACCAAATTCCACAGGATGGATATGTCATTCCCAACGTTCTCCCTTCTGAAATCCGACATGCCATCTCGTCGGTAAAGAAGGGAACAGCACCAGGCCCAGACAAAAGTCAGACCCGAACACCTGAAGAATCTGCCGTCGGTACTCATCAATACACTAGCTCGGCTCTTCACCGCTACCTGTCCGAATGCAAGGTGCCCTCCCAATGGAAAACCAGCAGGACAGTTCTACTGTTCAAGAAGGGAGACATTCACGACATCGGCAACTATCGCCCCATCTGCCTGTTGTCTGTCATCTACAAGCTGTTTACAGGAGTCATCCTGAACAGGATTGGCAGAACACTAGATGAAGGACAACCATGCGAGCAAGCAGGCTTCCGGAAAGGATTCAGCACAATCGACCATATCCACACAGTAACCAAGCTCATTGAGGTTTGTAGGGAGTACAAGATGCCGCTCTGTCTCACGTTCATTGATTTACAGAAAGCCTTTGATTCTGTGGAGACTGAAGCGGTCATCGAAGCCCCTAGCCAAACAGGGTGTTCAAACCCAATACATCAAGATCCTTCGTGAGCTGTATTACGGATTCACCACCAGGATCTCACCATTCTACAAAGAAGTGATCATTAATGTCAAAAGAGGGGTTCGACAGGGGTGATACCATTTCACCAAAACTCTTCAGCGCCACCCTCGAGAACATCATGCGACAATTAGAATGGGAAGGAATGGGAGTGAAGATAGATGGTCGGCAACTACACCACCTCCGCTTCGCTGATGACATCGTTCTAATAACACCAAACATTAGCCAAGCGGCACAAATGCTGGCTGACTTTGACCGAGAATGTGGAAGATAGGTCTACAGCTGAATCTAAAGAAAACTATGTTCATGAAGAATGAACTAGTTCCAGAGGCCCCATTCACTCTCAATGGAACAAACATCTCTGAATGCAGCAGTTATGTGTACCTAGGTCGAGAAATCAACATGATGAGCGACCTAAAACCTGAGCTGCAGGAGGAAGAGAGCGGCATGGAATGCCTTCAAAGGCATCGAAGAAATAGCTAAAAAGGACAAAGAACCTCCGGCTCCGGGCACATCTCTTTGACTCCACCGTTCTCCCTGCATTAACATACGCCTCAGAGACCTGGGCCCTACGGAAGCAGGATGAGAATGCTATTCGGGTCTCCCAGAGAGGAATCGAAAGAGCTATGCTTGGAATATCACGCCTCACTCAAGTGAGAGAAGGAATCCGGAGTTCTGACCTCCGTCGCTATTCCAGAATCAGGGATGCTGTCTCGTTTGCCAAGGCATCGAAAATCAGATGGGCTGGACATGTAATGCGATTTGGAGACAACCGCTGGACTAGAGCCGTTACCGACTGGATCCCACGGGATATCAAAAGATCACGTGGCCGCCCACCTACAAGATGGTCAGACTTCCTTGTCAAGACCCTGAAGGAACGGTTTGAGGCTCTTCATATTCCTGAATCAACCAGATGCCATTGGGCTACATTGGCGCGTGATAGGGTCCAATGGAAATGTTACTGGCGCCCGCTCGAGCAAATCGATGAATAATGGGATTCAAGTGATCAAGTGAATTATAAATGATAACGCGGGTTGGAGGGGTAGTCCAGTGGGTAGGGCGTTTACCTTACACGTGGTCGACCAGATTTGATCCCGGCATTCCATATGGTCCCCAAGCACCGCTAAGGGTCATTCCTGAGTGCAGAGCCAGGAGTAACTCCTGAACATTGCCAGGTGTGACCCAAAAATAAAAAAAGATAATGAGCAATTTTACATGTATCTGTTGGTAATCCATCTGACTTCAAAAATGTGTATCTGTCCACATCCTTTTCAGTTCAATGATAGTGTTTTAGATTTGTTATGTTGTTGCTCTTTGTGATTACTTTATATATCTTGGATGTTAACTTATTTGCTAGGTTGAGTGAAAATATCTTCTATTAAGTTTAGTGTCTTTTTTTGTTTTAGCCTCAGTTTCTTTGGGAAGAAAATTTTAGTTTGATATAATCCCATTTTGTTTATTTTGATGTCTTTGCCATTAGAATCATATTTAAAACATCTTTGAGGTCTAAATTTCAGAACACTCTGTTTTATATTTTTCTTCAATATATGCTATAGAAACTGGTCTGACCTCAAAGTCTTTGATCAATTTTTAATTTAGCTTTGTGTAAAGTGTGAGATATGGATCCAACTTTATTATTTTCCATTTGTTTTTCCCAGTATTCCCAATACCATTTAAAAAATTTTATTTGCTTTCTGGGTCACAACCAGCAATGCTCAGAGGTTACTTGTGGCTCTAAACCTAGGACTTACTCCTGTGGGTGCTCAGGGTACCATATTGGATGCTGAGGATTGAACCCAGGTCAAGCTGCAAGCAGAGGGAAATGCCCTACCCACTGTGTTATCACTCTGCCCCCAACATTTTTAAGACTATCTGCTAGTCCACCCAATTCATTTATTGAAAACTAGTTGATCAAGGATCTGAGAGATTTTCTCTTTTGGAACTCTATCCTAACCTATTGTTCAGATAATTTATCATTATTCCAGGACCATACTGTTTTTATCACTATAGCTTTAGAGTATAATTTTAAGAAAGGCATGCTATACCTCCCAATTTTTTAATTTTTTTCTCAGTATGACTTCGAATATTTGAGGCATTACATGATTTCATGGAAACTCAACTAAACATCCTCCACTCAATTCTAAGTAATTTTTAAAGTGTCCAGAATTTGCATTAGAATTGCAAAGAATATAATACTTCAAGTGCAACTCTTACACATATTTAGTCATGAGTGTAGTTCTACAATACCAAGCATTAACCTGAAGATTAGTGGCTACATGTTCTAAAGCTAAGAAATTTAGTGTTTATCAAAATTGCCTATTAAAATGCATCTTCGATGTTATCAGGATTTTCAGGAGATCAAGAGTCTACATGGATATTTTGCAATGTCACAGGCTGTGTTTTATTTAACAAGGAAGAGCAACTGCTTATTATGATGACTAAATAAGGCATAGGAGTGTGTCAGCTAGGTTCAATTTTCAGCTCTGACAGTTAAGAGGTCTGAGACTAGAGGCAATTAACATAACCTTTTTGTATTGCAGTTTCCTCACATGTAAAGGGAATAAAGTTAATTATACAGAGCAAATGAATTTCAAACAAGTATTTAATATAGTGTCTGGTCATTAGCTTGTGAACAATATAGACAAATTGTATGATCAAATTGTATAAACAAAATTCTATTTACAGAGTCAATAATGAGGGACTATATAACATGCACTGTGTAAGATACTTGACCTGCAAGTGGCTCAGGTTGGTTCAATCCCAGTACAACATATAGTCGATGAGTACTACTACTAGTGAATTCTGTTCACAGGTTGGTATAAACTCAGAACAACATGATATGGCTTAACATATACCTCTAAAATGTAAGTAATGAATTTGAATTCCTCCTTATATACTATATCACATAGTTAAAACATTTAAAAGTTACTGTCAACTATCTAAGGTTTAAAAAATCACCATAATATTTCCAAAGTAAACTAAAAAAAATAGATCCAAAGGCACAAGGCTCAAAGAATTAATATCAATCTTATGCAGCTTTTTAAAATGAAAAATCAATTTTTCTCAAAAAATAATTTTTATTAAAAAAATAAGTAAAATTACCCTGATATGACATTATCTGATTTTAAAAGTTACTGAATTAAGGTACAAAGTGTTCAGATCTTGATTTCTTTTATTCTGTTAGAATATAATACTGTGATATCTTCATCACTGATCACTTGATCACTTGAATCCCTTATTCATCGATTTGCTCGGCGGCGCCAGTAACATTTCCATTGGACCTATCCACGCCAATGTAGCCCAATGGCATCTAGTTGATTCAGGAATATGAAGAGCCTCAAACCGTTCCTACAGGGTCTTGACAAGGAAGTCTGACCATCCGTAGGTGGGCTACGTGATCTTTTGACATCCCTTGGGATCCAGTCGGTACTGGCTCTAGTCAGTGGTAGTCTCCAAATTGCGTACATGTCCAGCCCATCTGATTTTCGATGCTTTGGCAAGCGAGACAGCATCCTGATTCTGGAATAGCGGCCCGGAGTCAGATCTCGGTTCCCTTCTCTCACTTGAGTGAGGCGTGATATTCAAGCATAGCTCTTTTCGATTCCTCTCTGGGAGCCCAAAGAGCATTCTCATCCTGCTTTACTAGGGCCCAGGTCTCTGAGGTGTATGTTAATACGGGGAGAATGGTGGAGTCAAAGAGATGTGCCTGGAGCGGGAGGTTCTTTGTCCATTTAGCTATTTCTTCGATGCCTTGAAGGCATTCCATGCCACTCTCTTCCTCCTGCGCAGCTCAGGTTTTAGATCGTTCATCATATTTGACTTCTCTGACCTAGGTACATATGACTGCTTTGCATTCAGAGATGTTTGTTCCATTAAGAGTAAATGGGGCCTCTGGAACTAGTTCATTCTTCATAAATATTGTTTTCTTTAGATTCAGCTGTGGACCTATCTTTCCACATTCCTCGGTCAAAGTCAGTCAGCATTTGTGCCGCTTGGCTAATGTTTGGTGTTATTAGAACGATGTCATCAGTGGAGCGGAGGTGGTGTGGTTACCGACCATCTATCTTCACTCCCCATTCCCTTCCATTCTAATTATCTCAGATTTTC